>JANAVB010011800.1:19065682-19542656 GCA_029216955.1 Iris pallida
AACAAATTAGTGGTCCCCAAAATCCTAACAACCCATAACCAATTGATCTAACAAATTTTTAGTCTAATTTTCAAATATCAGCATTTATAAGGACTTAGTTGCAAAAACCACTTTTTCCATCTGAATATATTGGGGAGGAAAGAGAATGAAGAGAGTTCATTCTTCAGTCTCTCTCTCTCGAATTGTTTTCCCCAAATCGCCGAGCCCAAATGCCTAACCCTTTTCCTAACCCTAACCCTAGCGATGGTGATGGTGATGGAGATGATGATGATGATGACGACATCCGACGCAATCTTCCGGCGATTGAGCCATCTCCGACAGACTTCCATCCGGCTGCGATCTCCACGACGACGGTGCTAGTTTTCCCTCACCGGCGACTAAGACGGGGGGCATCTTTACCTCGACGGAGCCATCTCCGCAGCAGGGGTTCGCAACACCATGCGACCAGACCAGCGACGAGCTTCCTCTACCACAACGACAACTGCTGGGATCTTCGACGACTTCATCCCTTCCAGAGCCATCGAAACTCTGACATTCGTGTTCGTAGTCGACGATTACGACGCTGTGAATCTTTATTTCCAACCAACGACACGCAAGCGGATCTCCGACGAGCTTCCACCATGGTGGCAACAACTATGAGCTTCCAGTGATCCTTCCAACCACCGATTCATTACGGAAAGACTGCAATCTAGATCGAGACGATCTGTCGGATTCTCCTCCAATCTATGAACTTCCGTCCCTAGCCGACGACGGGCGATAGTTACTCAAGACGGCTAGACGACACACTCGTTTTTGCGGAGTGTGATCACTTCGACATCTCTGGAATCGACGACAGCGGTTGTACATCACTAATTTCGACGAGTGGATCGATGTCCTCTCCGATCCAGATCTCAGAAGTAAGTATATGTCCTTAGCAACCTTGATTCTTGACTTTGGGTATGGTTTCATCGATTCTTGATGAGTTAGTTCTTCTTCTCGATGATCGAACTCTTGTGTAGGAAATTGTTCAGATCTATTGATCGGTGGGAATTTTGAGATCAATTTGTAGCGTCTATCAAATTGTGAGTAAATTCTTGATTTTTTCCTTGCTGAATTCTCTTCTTTCTGAGAATTTTTGAGTCGAATTATGCTCGAGAAGTCACCAGTAATCCTTCTGCGATCATGCTCACCAATCGTTTTGCTTAAATGCTTGATCAGGCCCTATTCGTAGCAGAAGAACGCAGGGGGCTGTATCTGATACTTGGATCGGGTCCTCATTCTACCAGGACACTTCTTTTCAGGTAATTTCTATACTGTTTTGTGAAGTGGTGGAGTACTTTCTGCAGATTTTGACTGTGTCTAGTGGTGTAGAGGAAGGGTCGTGTTCGCGTGTGTGTGTGCCATCTGTGTTCGTGTCCGGGTTGCATCCGTATCCTGGGTGGTGCGTGAGTTCATGTCTGATTTTTGCGCGTGATCCATTGTTGTTGTGTTTAGCTTTGATTCATGTGGAGGGATTGACAGGAGTAGGGATAAACAGAGCAAATTCTTATATTGTTTGAATTTCAATTGGGTTGTAATTTTCTTATTTAAGTTGTTTTGTATATTTTACTTCTCTGAGTATTCGAACTTGGAGAGGGGGATCATGACCATTAGAGGTCAAGGTTATATACAGGTTATGTTCTTTGATAAATTAGTTTGAAGTTTCTGACCTTTCATGTGTCTTTTATTATGAGTTAGTTTATGCTAAGTATGAGTTTGGACAGGAGTATAGTCGTTAAGCTTGGTTTGGAATATTTAGATGTTGTGACAACAAGTTCTAGAGTTGGGAGAGGCTCGGATGAAGCTATAGTCTGAGAATTTAGAACAGTTGGGAACATTATGTTATTCATTACTGTGGGATTTGAATGTTAAGGAGTTGTATAAGTTGGTTTTTATATAATTCTTTCAATGAACTGAATTTGTAGTGATAATTGTAATCATGGTAGATGTATGGAAAAGGTAAGGGTAGTGGTGAGTGATGCAGATTTCTACATTGAGATGACCTGAAGTCTTTTAGAACCAAGGGTCTGCTATATTTCATCAAACTATTACTATTAGATTATGGTGGTTGCATGGGCCAATTTGGACTGAACCAAGTTAGTATTTCTAAATTAGAATGTGTATCATAGACTGCCAACTTGAGCTAAGCATACGGAAAGTAGATTCAAGTATGATGCTGTCATCTCATAATTTATCTTACTTCTCCTATTATCTATTAAGAGTTGTTAAAAACATTTAAGGGGAATAATTTTAATAGTTATAATTCTAACAAACTACTTTCCTTGTAAATAATTTTTGTTAACAAATTATATAAATTATAGTGTATCATCTTGTCTTAATTTATAGGTATCTCATTATAGATAGTTATAATTAAGAGAAGAATAGTAGTTCTAGAAAATAACCAACTTATATTATTAAACAGTTGGACAGCCAGCTCCATTCTCTCTACCCTTGATTACCCTGAGCAAGGCAAGTATAATCCTCGAACATGTCCATTACTTCATGTCTTGTCTTCATGCTTGTATTTTTTTGTTGACACGATATTTCACGAGATTGTCGTGTATCTTGTTCTCTGAGTTTACTTGTGTGTGGGAGGGGAAATACTACAGATGTATGATCAAACCCGAGTTAATATTCATGTGAATGCTTAGGTCCCACATCGTGCACGCGGGACCGAAGCGTACCATTTCATGTTCCCTGAATCTACTCAAGCCGATCACACACTCTGGATGTATTTCGATATATTGTACACGTCAGGTTCATTGTATATTTCATGTTCAGGTTTTAATTCATGTTCCCTGTATTTGCTTTTCAGCATTCATGTTCAGGTTTTATTTTATGTTCTCATTTCTCGTACTTTATATTTTTCCTGTATCCAGTTCCATATCATGATGTTCATGTTCATTTTCTTGGATATACTTAGCTCCGCTCCTGAGTGGATATGTTGCAGGTGTACTTGCAGGATATTTTTCTACCTTATGAGCCAGAGCCCAGGATCTTAGCTGAGTAGGATGGAGGCATAGCTAGAGGCTTCAGGTTTAGACTGTTTAGCTTTATTCCTAGATATTGTTTTTAGAGTTCATTGTATATTACATTCATGTTGACTCTGCTACCATTATGATATATGGATTTATGGATTATGGTGATCTTCTGGGAACGTTTTATAGATGATGTGATTGTACACATTCATGTTTATCTGGTTAGATTTCCCTAGCTTGGTACAGCTTACTTCATCGTGTCTATCGACGAAGGCTGGGCGTGTCCGACTCCTGTCTGATTATTCGAGAGCAGGTCGTGACATGAGTGCATCTACGACTATCGCCCGAAATTGTGCGTCCTGGTGGTTCTGAGCCTCCACGAACTGCTGGAACATAGCAATCACCTGGGCGCCGTCGAACATCATCGTCGGGGGCACCGGAGGAAAGATAGGAGGCGGTGGCAGAAGCTGCTCTACCGGAACGTCTGGTGCAGACTGACCCGAATTGCCTGCAACTCCAGGCTGATCCGTGGTCTTCCTCGTAGTGACCATCCTGCAATAGAAAGAAAACTTCGTGATTGATAAAAATCTAACCAACAAGTAAATGTAAATATTTTTTATAATATCCATATACCCGATGTACCCGATTTCCTATGTTGTGATCAAGTTTTTCTAGTTTAATCAAGTCCCCCAATAGTACACTAATACCTAGGTACCATGAGGAAGGACCTGCATGGGCCACCACTAAAAATATGTCACGACCCGCTCCCAAATAATCGGACACGAGTCGGACACGCCCAGCCTTCGTCGTTAGACACGACGAAGTAAGCTGTACCAATCTAGGAAAACTATAAGGCAATATGAAGATATACAAATCACAGCATCTATATAAACGATCCCAGAATCCAAAGTACAATTCTATGATTTATTACATTCACCAAGAAAGTAAGGTAATGCCTGAAGTCTCTAATACAATAAAAGTAAAGCATCTAAAGGGAAAGATAGTTAGGCCTCCTCGGCCTCTAGGTCTAGTGCCGCTCCAGCTGGATCTAGCATGTCAGCATGCTCACTACCATAGTACGTGTCACACATCGCCTCCATCTCACCTGCATCATATCCAATTAGGAGCGGAGCAAAGTACAGTTCTCGATAATGAACAAGAACATCATGATATAGAAATGAGTACAGGAGAACATGAAATATAAAGTACAGAAAAGAATATAAAAGTACAGGAATGTAAGTACATGAAATAAAGTACAAGAATATAAACCATGAACTTAAAGTACAAGATATGACATGTGCACAATATTTGAAATACAACTAGCCTATGTGACCGACTGGAGTGAGTACAAGAATAAGTACAGGAGTACATGAATATCGGTACGGCTTAGGGCCTGCGTGCATAGTGCGAGGCCTAAGCTATCTACATGAATATCAGAACGTGGGTTTGGTCACATAGCTAGTGTATTTTCTCTCCCCGACTACAAGTAAGTACAAGAACATGAAGGTACAAGAGAACATGATATCGTGTCACATCGTGTCATCAAGAGAAGTACAAAATATGAATGAAAATGCACAAGACCATAGAATGTACTTGTCTTGCTCTAGAAAATTACGGGTAATGAATGGAGCTGGATGTCCTCCTATTTTTAGTAGGTACGAGTTGGTTAATTACAAATTATTACTATGAATATCTTCCTATATAATATCTTCAGTAAAACTTTAGTTACATATATTTTAACTAGCTATAAATGTAACGCTCCAATCCCAAAATACGTAAGACTAAGTACGTAGACATGCCAGCTGTATAAATACGAAGTACATGGGTATGTATACATAAGCTGTAAAATACAGTAAACCACAGCTAACTAATCTCATCCACAAAATAAAATCAAGCTTTTATAAAAAAAAATGAGAATTTATCTGTTTACATGTAGTTGGGCGGAGACAAATCCACTACCAACTAATAAAATGAAAAGAGATACATGACATACGAATGAATTGGCGAAAGTAGCAAGAAAGTTCTAAGGCACGTCATCATCGAAGAAATTGATAAGACCACGATCCCGGCTAGGATACCTGCGAAAGACATGAACACACACCTGGGGAATAACCAGGTCCTCAGAGGGACGTAACATGATACAGGAAGAACAAGTTAATATGAACTGTCAAAATAATAATAATATGCAAGACTCTCCTAGACACCAATATGCAAAGGAAATGCTAACCATCTATTGTGCAATTTAGAGGACAACTTTCATGTGCATGGGTGATTTAGGCTACATGTACATAACTGGCATCCAGTCATCTGTATCCGTTCATAACGTCCAAGACGTCAGAGGCATCTGCAAATATAAATTACCGCAGTTCTATCCGGAGACTGTGGGTTACCTGTTTGGATTCCCATACACACTAGCGACTGTCCTCCCCCTGTATTTCCTACATTGTTTAAGTCATTTCCATAACCTGTCTAGTTTTGTAACTGCTTGAGTCTCTATACCCTAGTCATAGCAGTTACGAACAACTACCGTCACACGACTTTAGAGATGGCCAGTCCATAAGTCGTGTCCCGAGCAAAATGTCTCAAACCATGTAGTGTGAGTGTCTTGGCCCAAGGAAAAATAAGGATATCCCCCAATAAGAAGGTAGTCCGCTATAATTTAGGGACACAGTTTTCAGAGAGAAGATAGTCTCCTAGGTGGATATAGTCAAGGAATGATTAAATCATTTCTCAAATTGCAACGGTTAGTAGGTCATGAGGGGCGGTCAAATGAGTCAATGTTGAGCTACAGCCAAATAGTTTGGTAGATGACTAACTACTCTTGAGTATACACTACTATCATGGTCATGAGTGTTATGGCAATTACTATCCATCTTGGTTGCCTCTCAATACAATATCTAAATCTATTAGTTCGAATCCCTCAAAAGTTTTCTCAATAATATTCTCAAAAAATAATCTACCATAATTTGTATCCTTTCTAAGCCGTCGACTTAAAAACTTAATTTCTTTAAATCAATCTTGAAGTATCCCTTATCACAATTATATTATCAATCCAACCTTTAAACTCAAGATTTCATGAACCATAATTTTTTTTATTTTTTTACCAAAATTTTTGATATCCATAATCACAACTTTTAACTTAAAATCTAAATAGATTTATAAATCATCAATCATAGGACGCAATTTAAAATTTGAAATTTCCCCTCAAACTCGATTTCATATCTTTAAAAATATTTTAAACCAAAATTTTACTATCATCACCTCAAACCTAAAACTCAAAGTTAGCAATCTTATTAATCGAAAATCGTACGACTCAATTTAAAACCTTAAGATTCAGCCCCCCTTTTTTCATAATTCAACTTTAACTCAAAATATAACTCAATTTATAAATCATAGATCATATTACAAAATTTAAAAAATTAAAATCTTCCTCAAAGTCGATTTCATATCTGTCAAAAATATAAAACTGCCATGAGTCAAAAATATTCTAAAATTAGGAATCAATTTTTTTTCTCAATTCTACTATCCTCTTATGTATACCACTTAGTAGTAAAAAAATTAACAATCTTTTGAAAACGGTAATATCGCTACTACCCAACTTGGAATTAACTAATTCTTAAGGTTAAAAATGCCTTTATAATTCAAATAAGATCTCAATGCATATCAATTGTCCATGTAATCCCTGTGTTAGACCTATGAGCATATACCAGTGTAGTCATCTTCCTAACCGACCTTAAAAGATAAGATTACGGTAGGAGGAGTTCTAGCAAGAGACGAATCAAGGAAGTTGATTGAGAGATCGAAATAGAGTCAATGGAGGAGATCAAGTATGTAGATGAGATCCTAAACTCTATTCCTATATGCAGGCTCACATCAGTACAATAACGTAACCGAAGTGATAAACTTGACCTGCATGGGCCACCACAAAAACATATGTAACACCCCAGTCCCAAAATACGTAGGACTAAGTACATAGACATGCCAGCTGTATACATACGAAGTACATGGGTCTTGTATGTATACATAAGCTGTAAAATGCAGTAAACTACAGCTAACTAATCTCATCCACAGAATAAAATCAAGCTTTTATAGCAATAAGTAAGAATTTGTCTGTTTACATGTAGTTGGGCGGAGACAAATCCACTACCAACTAATAAAAAGAAAATATATACATGACATACGAATGAATTGGCAAAAGTAGCAAGAAAGTTCCAAGGCACGTCATCTTCGAAGAAATGGAGAAGACCACAATCCCGGCTATAATACCTGCGGAAGACATGAACACACATCTAGGCATAACCAGGTCCTCAGAGGGACGAAATAAGATACAGGAAGAACAAGCTAATATGAACTGTCAAAATAATAATAATATGCAAGACTCTCCTAGACACCAATATGCAAAGGAAATGCTAACCATCTATTGTGCAATTTAGAGGACAACTTTCATACGCATGGGTGGGATTTAGGCTACATGTACGTAAATGGCATCCAGTCATCTGTATCCGTCCATAACATCCAAGACGTCAGAGGCATCTGCAAATATAAATCGTCACAATTCCATCTGGAGACTGTGGTTTACCTGTTTGGATTCCCATACACACTAACGACTATCCTCCTCCAGTATTTCCTACACTGTTCAAGTCATGTCCATAACCTGTCCAGTTTTGTAACTGCTTGAGTCTCTATACCCTAGTCATAGTAGTTACGAACAACTACCGTCACACGACTTTAGGGATGGTCAGTCCATAAGTCGTGCATGCCCCTAGCAAAATGTCTCAAACCATGTAGTGTGAGTGTCATGGCCCAAGAAAAAAAAATAAGGATATCCCCTAATAAGAAGGTAGTCCACTAAAACTAAGTCAACAAGCATAAAATAAAGTAACGACTAATAGAGTCGCTTGCACCCAAGTATGGCTTGAACGCGCAGTTTATAAACTATCAAATATAAAAAAGTAAATAAATACAAAAAATAAATAATATGACAGTTAATTATAGCAAGGTATACTTGCCTGGGTCCGGAGCACTGTTGCGGCGAAGATCAGACATGAAAGTAGGTGGAACAACGGCTGCCGAGGAACTAAGGTCCAAACAAACATCTCCAGATGCTGAAAATAGTCTATTATTAATTAATATTGTACCTATTAGATTTATTTAATAAATTCTGAAATTAGGATATGGAATAGATTTAAATATCAGCTTTCCAAAAACTAAACGAATCGCATTTTCGTTTCCGGAATCTCCCGAAATTGCAAAAATGCTGAAACACGTTTATTTTTGGGGCACTAGATACTCAAACAGTTTTGCAAAAATCTACAAAACAAATTTTTTCTATTAAAATATATTTCTGGAAATCTTACCTCGATACGCTTCTTTTAAAAAAAACTGGAGACAAAACGGAGTTCGGAGCTAGGAGATATCGTCGTTCTAAGTTGCTCTTGCTACTAAAAAGCGGGGCTGAATTCTAATGACGAATTTTAGAGTTTCTATTGGACTAAAAATAATTTCGAATTATGGCTGATAGAAGGGGGATGTATTGGGTTTATATAGGTATTTATTTCAGATTTATCTCCTAAATTGGATAGGATTTGATTTAAATAAATTTGAGTTTACTTTGTTGGGATAAGATATAGATAGGGATACTTTCCTATTAGTCTTAGGATTATGATTAACTTAAAATATAGTTCATATTTATCTAAATTATCTATAACATTATTTAAAATTACTATAGATAATAAATAGAGTTAATATTTATTTAAACAATCTTCAGCTAATCTCATTTATACAAGCTGAAATATTTAATACTAAATTGATATTTATTCTATATTATGTAAACAGTGTACAATATAAGTAATATGTAAAAAGTAATAAAAGTTATGAAATAAATCCTAAAATTTTGAGGGAAATTTTTTTGTATAATATAGTTTAGATCCTTAATGTACTAGAAAAATAGCTTTATATATTTTTATACTAAATTCACCAATGAATACTATACTAAATATATGTAAAATAATACAATTATATAATAAGTCAATAAATAGTTATTTAAAAATCCAGAAATTTCATAAATATTTATTTTGAAAAATCAGGAGGTTTACAAAAGTCTTATCTAGATAAGGACTAAGAAGAATTTTAATTTCCCTTAGATTTTCCACTATTTAATTTAAATTGATTTAAAAGTAACTCAATCAAATATAATCCAATGTAGATAGATTCTACCACTAATTTAAACTGTATTTAAATAACTTAATAATTTTTTCCCCAACTTAAATTACCGTAATTAATTACATATTAAATCAACCCATATTTAATATACTTTTTCAAAATAATATATTAATGATAATAATTAATTTTGAAAATATAAATATATATACACTCACATGCAAAAATAATACTTATATAATATACAGTTTTTCTAAATTACTAATTATACTTGTACCATAAAATAAAATGGCCTTTTTTTAATAAAAAATAAAGTTTGGCAATCATCGGTGCGACGTATTTACAACTTCAAGCAATATAAAATATTTATCGTCTATTATTTTGAAATATTTTCTACATCTATATAATTAAAACGTTTTATAAAATATGTACTTCGCAATTATTCGCACATGACGAGAAATTTACGAAACGCAAACTCGTACGCGACGTACAAATACGAAGTACAAAAATCAATACCATATTTATTAAAAAATCATAGTAGAAATTTAGGAGTTTTACATCCTACCGAACTTACAAGAATTTAGTCCTCAAAATTTAGGAATAGCTAGGGTAGGGGAGATAGAAAGAGTTCATCAATACAGAAATACGATTAAATTTTTGGATGAGGCGAAGAAACGACGTTCGACACAAACATGCATTGGAAGATCGTGATTTTAATATCTGCGAAAATATATCATGGTTATGGAATTGAAGAAGGGTCGCTAGTTAAGGTAATAAAATTATGATAACACGAATTAGAGAATAGAAAGGAATTGAATGGGTCAAACAGAATAATTTAGACATTTAGGAGAGATGGTTTCTTGAGCGAATATAGTCGTCTAGGTTTAAGGTATGGTTAAGGAAATGATTTGAATCATTTTTAAGTTTCAAGAACGATTAGAAGGTTGCGATAATAAATCTAGTGTAAAGAAAAAAGGTAATTCAAGACGAAGATATAATCACATTGGTTGGTCAGTGGTTAACTATCTTGGCAATAGAGGGTGGGCCACTAAGGGGATATCAACTACGAGTGTTTGTCTTTCTAATATAGGCGAAAGACGAAAATAATAAAGAGTTTGAAGAAGATATTATCGAATATGAATAAGTGGTTCAAAGACAATTGAAAATTTTCAAAAAGAATTGCCAAGGCAGTCGCGGATAAAATTCTAGAGGCAAAGTTTAACTATGTCTACATCCACGTCGAACAATATATGGAAAGCGAACCAAAGTGCACTAGGTTGATCAGACCATCATGCACCGGTTCTGATTAGACAATGTGTTAGTGGACGTCCCCAATAACACGTATGTCATGAACAAGCTCGATAAAAGAATAAGCTTGCAAAACTAAGGCTAAATTAGCATCACAAGATAGTCAAAATATAAGTAAGGAGTACTAATGAAGGAATAGTCGAAGATCTATTAAAATCTAAGTCTTGCCCGAAGTTTGGGCTTATGCAGTCGTCCTAGTGTTTTCTTATCTATGGCTTGCTTGACTAGATAAGTTAGGGTCCTCTGAATTCTATAGTCTAAGTAAACTTATCAATATGGGTCACAAGGACAAAGGTTTGTTAGGTCAAGAGGTATTCTACCCAACTTATAAGATTTAAACTAGTAGTGTGATGGGACAATGGGTCAAGCAATCAAGATAAAGCATAAAGTTAAGCATTTAAGGAATTAAGTAGAACAAAATCACTTATCGGATTGAAAGAATTGAGTCGAGGTTGAGTCCCTATCCTTGGTCGAAAAATATATCGGTATCATGGTAAAGGTTATAGTCTAGTCTTTATGACCCGAAAGTCATATCATAAAAATAGAGTACCAAGAAACGTGTTTGAGTGGGACATGATATACCTACATGAAGGTGAGCTTGTCTAGGTCGTACATATAAAATTTGTTGGATGGTAACAACTATTATTACACTCCAAATATCAAAGTCACGGTAAAGGACACAAAAAGATCTAAAATAGAAAGTAGGAGTTCATGAAGTGACAATTAATGCACAAACATTAAAGAAGATCAAGTTGAAGCATGAAATAAAATTAATTAAGGAATCTAGTAAAATAATTTAGGGACACAGTTTTCAGAGAGAATATAGTCTCTTGGGTAGATATAGTCAAGGAACGATTAAATCATTTCTCAAATTGCAACGGTTAGTAGGTCATGAGGGGCGGTCGAATGAGTCAATATTAATATACAGTCAAATAGTTTGGTAGATGACTAACTACTCTTGAGTATACACTACTATCATGGTCATGAGTGGTATGGCAATTACTATCCATCTTAGTTGCCCTCAATACAATATCTAAATCTATTAGTTCGAATCCCTCAAAAAGTTTTCTCAATAATATTCTCAAAAACTAATCTACCATAATTTGTATCATTTCTAAGCCGTCGACTTAAAAACTTAATTTCCTTAAATCAATCTTGAAGTATCCCTTATCACAATTATATTATCAATCCAACCTTTAAACTCAAAATTTCATGAATCCTAAATTTTTTTATTTTTTTACCAAAATTTTTGATATCCATCATCACAACTTTTAACTCAAAATCTAAATAGATTTATAAATCATCAATCATAGGACACAATTTAAAATTTGAAATTTCTCCGCAAACTCGATTTCATATCTTCAAAAATATTTTAAACCAAAATTTTACTATCATCACCTCAAACTTAAAACTCAAAATTAGCAAACTTATAAATCGGAAATCGTACGACTCAATTTAAAACCTTAAGATTTTGCCCCCTTTTTTCATAATCCAACTTTAACTCAAAATATAACTCAACTTATAAATCATAGATCATATTACAAAATTTAAAAAATTAAAATCTTCCTTAAAGTCGATTTCATATTTGTCAAAAATATATAACTGCCATGAGTCATAAATATCCTAAAATTAGGAATCAATTTGTTTTCTCAATTCTACTGTCCTCTTGTGTATACCACTTAGTAGTAAAAAATTTAACAATCTTTTGAAGACGGTAATATCGCTACTACCCAACTTGGAATTAACTAATCCTTAAGGTTAAAAATGCCTTTATAATTCAAATAAGATCTCAATGCATATCAATTGTCCATGTACTCCCTGTGTTTGACCTATGAGCATATACAAGTGTAGTCATCTTCCTAACCGACATTAAATGGTAAGATTACGGTAGGAGGAGTTCTAGCAAGAGACGAGTCAAGAAAGTTGATTGAGAGATCGAAATGGAGTCAATGTAGGAGATCAAGTATGTGGATGAGATCCTAAACTCTATTCCTATATACAGGCTCACATCAGTACAATAACATAATCGAAGTGATAAACTTGACCTGTATGGGCTACCACAAAAACATATAATGCCCCAGTCCCAAAATACGTAGGACTAAGTACATAGACAAGCCAGCCGTATACATACGAAGTACATGGGTCTCATATGTTTACATAAGTTGTAAAATACAGTAAACCACAGCTAACTAATCTCATCCACAGAATAAAATCTAGCTTTTATAGAAATAAGAATTTGTCTGTTTACATGTAGTTGGGCGGAGACAAATCCACTACCAACTAATAAAAGGAAAAGAGATACATGACATACGAATGAATTGGCGAAAGTAGCAAGAAAGTTCCAAGGCACGTCATCTTCGAAGAAATGGAGAAGACCACAATCCCAGCTAGGATACCTGCGGAAGACATGAACACACACCTGAAAAATAACCAGGTCCTCAGTGGGACGTAACAAGATACAGGAAGAACAAGCTAATATGAACTGTCAAAATAATAATAATATGCAAGACTCTCCTAGATACCAATATGCAAAGGGAATACTAACCATCTATTGTGCAATTTAGAGGACAACTTTCATGTGCATGGGTGGAATTTAGGCTACATGTACGTAACTGGCATCCGGTCATCTTTATCCGTCCATAACGTCCAAGACGTCAGAGGCATCTGCAAATATAAATCACCACAGTTCCATCTGGAGACTGTGGTTTACCTGTTTGGATCCCATACACAATAACGACTGTCCTCTCCTAGTATTTCCTACATTGTTTAAGTCATGTCCATAACCTGTCTAGTTTTGTAACTGCTTGAGTCTCTATACCCTAGTCATAGCAGTTACGAACAACTACCGTCACACCACTTTAGAGATGGCCAGTCCATAAGTCGTGTCCCTAGCAAAATGTCTCAAACCATGTAGTGTGAGTGTCATGGCCCAAGAAAAAATAAGGATATCCCTCAATAAGAAGGTAGTCCGCTAAAACTAAGTCAACATGCATAAAATAAAATAATGACTAATAGAGTCGCTTGCACCCAAGTATGGCTTGGACGTGCAGTTTATAAACTAACAAATATAAAACAAAGAAAATAAATACGAAAAATAAATAATATGACAATTAATTATAGCAAGGTAAACTTTCCTGGGTCCTGAGCACTGTGGTGGCGAAGATCAGACAGGAAAGTAGGTGGAACAAAGGCTGCCGAGGAACTAAGGTCCAAACAAACAAATCCGGAGGCTGAAAATAGTCTATTATCTAATTATAATTAATACTATACCTATTAGATTTATTTAATAAATTCTAAAATTAGGATATGGAATAAGTTTTCATATCAGCTTTCCACAAACTAAACGGATCGTATTTTCGTTTCCGGAATCTTCCGAAATCGCAAAAATACTGAAACAAGTTTATTTTTGGGATACTAGATACTCAAACAGTTTTGCAGAAATCTACAGAACGAATTTTTTCTATTAAAATATGTTTCTGGAAATCTTACCTCGATACGCTTTTTTTAAAAAAAATTGGAGGCAAAACGGATTTCGTAGCTAGGAGATATCGTCGTTCCAAGTTGCTCTTGCTACTAAAAAGCGGGACTGAATTCTAATGACGAATTTTAGAGTTTCTATTGGACTAAAAATAATTTTGAATTATGGCTGATAGAAGGGGGATGTATTGGGTTTATATAGGTATTTATTTCAGATTTTTCTTCTAAATTAGATAGAATTTGATTTAAATAAATTGGAGTTTACTTTGTTAAGATAAGATATAGATAGGGATGATTTCCTATTAGACTTAAGGTTATGATTAACTTAAAATATATTTCATATTTATCTAAATTATCTATAACATTATTTAAAATTACTATAGATAATAAATAGATTTAATATTTATTTAAACAATCTTCATCTAATCGCATTTATACAAGCTAAAATATTTAATACTAAATTGATATTTATTCTATATTTTGTAAATAGTGTACAATATAAGTAACATGTAAAAAGTAATAAAAGTTATGAAATAAATCCTAAAATTTTGAGGGAAATTTTTTTTGTATAATATAGTTTAGATCCTTAATGTACTAGAAAAATAGCTTTATATATATTTATACTAAATTCACCAATGAGCACTATACTAAATATATGTAAAATAATACAATTATATAATAAGTCAATAAATAGTTATTTAAAATGCAAAAATTTCACAAATATTTATTTTGAAAAATCAGGGAGTTTACAAAAGCCTTATCTAGATAAGGACTAAGAAGAGTTTTAATTTCCCTTAGATTTTTCACTATTTAATTCAAATTGATTTAAAAGTAACTCAATCAAAAATAATCCAATGTAGATAGATTCTACGTCTAATTTAAATTGTATTTAAATAAATTAATAATTTTTTTTCTAACTTAAATCATCGTAATTAATTATATATTAAATCAACCCATATTTAATTTACTTTTTTGAAATAATATATTAATGATAATAATTAATTTCGAAAATACAAATAAATATACACTCGCATGCAAAAAATAATACTTATATAAAACACAGTTTTTCTAAATTACTAGTTATACTTATACCATAAAATAAAATGGCCTTTTTTAATAAAAAATAAAGTTTGGCAATCCTCGGTGCGACGCATTTATAACTTCAAACAATATAAAATATTTATCGTCTATTATTTTGAAATATTTTCTACATCTATATAATTAAAACGTTTTATAAAATATGTACTTCGCATTTATTCGCACTTGACGAGAAATTTATGAAACGCAAACTCGTACGCGACGTACAAATATGAAGTACAAAAATCAATACCATATTTATTAAAAAAATCGTAGTAGAAATTAGGAGTTTTACAATAAAATAATAATATAGTAAGCCATATTTATATAGTCATTCTATTGGTTAAATTCAAGATGATTTAATCATGTACAGACTATTCACACTAAACTGCTATATTATACCTCTTTACTTAAAACAACCCTTATAGTTAAAGATTTCATTCCAACACTTATGCTAGTTCACACAAAGTTTTAGAAGAAATCAACTCATTAAGCAGACAAATGGTCATGAATACAAATGAATTCTTGAATTATTGAATGCCAACTGTTTGAAAGCAATAGCCATCTGCTTCAGCTTGTAAGAGTACCATTGTTTAAAGAAAATTTTACAGGGTTTGAACAACCCAACCCTGCTGAAAAGCCCAAAGCTACCATACTAGCTCAATCCGAATTTCACTGACATCAAACTCAGGGACCAAGTTAACACGCATATATCCAAATACTTAATCATGAGTTTAAACAAAATCCTGGATAAATAAACAAAACAACAATCCTTGCTTACCACCAGCACTTGCAAATTTCAGACTCAGAATATAAGCAAACCTTTCCAAAGATTTAAGCAAAACTCAAAACTCAAAATCAGCCCAGGACATTCTTATTTAAGGTTCGACGTCCCAACTTCAGAAATATCAAGCCCAGCAATATGTAACCATAAATAAAGTTTACAATATAAACTCTTAAGATCAATCTTACAAATAATACACAAAACGTAGCTCATATATATACAAATTATCTACAATAGGATTATCTAGAGTTTACTCCACACTCAAACCTTGTAAAGCACATCACTGAACTGTAATGTCCAGCCGACCCGACCCGACCCCCACACTCGATCCTCCAACATACACAGAGTTGAAACAAAAGGAAGGCAGCAGATCGCATGATCAATCAGCATGATACGAACTCGTGGTTGGAAACAAACGCTGCTATGCTCAAATGAACACGACCCCAAGGTTCAAACAATCCACACTCGGACACAATCGAACATAACACGAACAGGTACAAAAGTCTTGGACACGATCCAGACACCATCCACGAATGCACGCTCGAAGGAAAAAATGCAACACCAATGAAAATTTTGATCCAAAAACACTCAAGCGTGGAATTGAAAAAGTAAGGAATTGAGTAGAATTACCTAAAAAATTCCTCCCAAATTAAGGACACGAACCACAGATCGGTTACGGCTCCCTTAGATAGCTCGACAGTTATTCAAATCCAAAAGAAAAGTAATCCTGACATGATTCAAACAACAATACTAAGAACCGTTATCGATAACAAGGCTCAGAAATTAAAGTAATGAAGAAGCTCACCGTCAAATAGGTCGGCTGTCGAAATGAGTTTGGTTTCGATCAAACGATCAATTCAACGTTTGATCTACACGTTGATCCAGAATGAAGGATAAAAAAACAACATCAGGAAACAATTAAAAAGAGAAGATAATCAAAAGTATTCGGTTATAGCTCACCTCCTCGACATGGCCAATCGACTGTTCGGGAAGCGCTATTGCGAAGAACTCTACTTGAATGATCAACTCCAGATCTAATCTGGAAATTTCAGGTCAAAAATACATAGATCGATCGAAATCAAAATGAACGGAAGAACAGATCGATCAAAATCAAAATAAACAGACGAACAGATCGATCGAGACTCACCACTACAAGCACGATCTATAGCTGACGATGATGAGCAAGATCGGAGGAGCTAGGAGCGCCCGCGGTCGTCGTCGAGAACTGGAACATTAAGGCGATGCTGCAAAATCATTCATTGCCGCAAGGATCTCAGCCATAGATGGCTCGGTCGCCGGAGTACTGACTTGTCATCGCCATCGCGTCGTCGAGAAATGAAGAATTTAGGGTTAGGGTTTGCTCGAGGAGAAATTGGGGAAGAATGATGAGATGGTAAGGGAGCTCGGTTTTTTAGCAAAATTGAGAATGAACGAAAATGAAAATTCTCTCTCTGGCATTCTTAGAATATAAAGACAAAGCAAATATTTGCACATAGGTCCCTCCCCCTAGCCATTAAACAAAAAGACCCTCCTCCTTTTTAATATTTATGAAAATAAATATAAATCTGGTAGAGAGTTGGTTAAAGGGTTGGGGACCACTCTAACTAAATTGGAAAAATTACACCTTTGCCATCAATTCAAATCTCCCTCCAAAACAAAACATAAAATTTTATTTATTCGAAATTCAAATAAACAAAAAATCAAAAGAAAGATTTAAGATTTCAGAGAATTAGAAAAGTGGTTTGACAGCTTTCCACATGATAAATACCATAAATGTTGTTTTCTCTAATGTCTTCATACACAGTGGAGCCACTAGTGCTATCGGAGATGAAGCACTTGTGTTTTACAAAGTTGATATTGTAGCCATTATCCGTAAGATGGCTAATGCTAAGAAGGTTATGCTTGAGATTTATGATAAGACAAACATTTTTAATGCAAGGATAAGGAGGGGAGCCGATATTACCATTTTCTATGATATATCCCTTTAGATTGTTACCGAAGGATATGTGTCCTTCTTTCTTCATCGATAGCGTTGCAAAGAGTGAAGCATCACTGGTCATGTGCCGTGAACAACCGCTATCGAGAGTCCACTTGCTCCTTGATTGTTAGTTTTAGAAATCCATTTAAACATTTTCATATCAACATGTTTTCTCATTTGACAGTAATAAGATATGTGTACATGTAAACCACAATAGTGGCATATTATAGGTGTTATAGGTCTTGAGAGGAGAGAGTGAGTGTTTTGTGTATGAGAAGTTCTAGTGAACTAAGGACTTCTAACATGAGCATTATGGTGATGATAATAGAAAGCATGATGTGAGGTGCTTTTCTTTTCCAAGGTTCCTCTTCGTGTGAACGTTTGATTAGGGTAGGACCTATGTGTTGTGTTCTTGTGACTAGTATTGTGATGTGTGTTTGTGTGCCTTGGACTGCGGTGTTGTGTATTTGTATGGGCCATATCCCTATCAACTAGCTTCTTGCCATTTGTAAGAAGGTTATTGTATTTGATAGAGCCTGCGTATTCTCTTTGGTTAGCAGCAAGTGTCTTGTGCATAGCAAATTCTTATCCTTCTTTGAGGGATTGATTCGACATCCTTTTTCTTGATGACGTCTTGGGATTCTTGGAGCTTGAGTCGCAGAGACTCTATCTCATCCGTGTCAGAAGCAGGAGATTTTTCTTTTATATCAAAAAAATGTTGAAAAGTCTTTCTATTTCTTGTTTGTGAGTCTCAATCTCTTTGAGAGATTTATTATACATACTTCTTATAACCTTGTGTTCATCGTTGTAATTCAAGAATGGCATTTTCCAATTCAGTGTAAGAGAGAGCATTCATAGAGAAGTCATCTAGTACCTCAGTTGCCATGAGACAAATATTTGCATTATGCTTGCATTCTTTGTCGTTGTCTAAGTCGCTAGCATCACTTTCACACCAGATGCTGGTGTTGGCGTACTTCCTGGAAGATAAGCTTCCTTTGCTGGACTTTTCGTATCTACTGGATTCTTTTCTTACTATAGGGCAGTCTCTCTTGATGTGTCAGGTTCGCTTGCAGTTATAGCAAGCGGGTTCTTTATCAATGTCCTATCTTATACGGTTTGCTTTGTTGAACTTGAAAAACTTTCGAAAGTGCTTGGCGGTGAGACCAATTTCTTCATCATTCGATTTATCAACATGAAACTATCTTTTGAAACGGACTTGGTAACCTTGAGAGCAAGACTTTTCCTTCTCATTTGCCTTCTCCTTATATTTCTCTTGTATGGAGGATTCCTCTTGGTCCTTCATGTCTAGCTCGTGCGTCATAAGATTTTCCATGAGGGTCTCAAGGTTCATAGTTATTAGATCGTTCCCTTCAATAATGGTGGTAGCTTTAGGATTCCATCATTTCGTTAATCTCTTGAGAATTTTTTTAATCTTTTTATGAGTGGAATATTCCTTGCCAAGAGAAGAGAGAGGATTAATGATATCAAAGAAATGAGTAAACATGAAAGTAAAAGACTTATCTTGTTTTATTTTAAAGGATTCATATTCTTGTGTGAGTCTAATAATCTTTGATTTCTTCACTTGAGAAGTTCGTCGTGGATGACTTCCAAAAGTTTTCAAATTTCATTGGAAGTTTTACAAGTAGAGATCCTATTGAATTCATTGCTATCGAGAGCGCAGTAGAGAGCGTTCATAGCCTTTGGTCTCGGCTAGCAATCTTCTTATCATTCTCAGAAAGTTTGTCCCTAAGGGTTTCTAAAACAACTTTCTCAATAGCTATAGAAGATTTAGGAATGCCATTTACTACACAATCCCATAGATCAAAGTCTAGAGATTTTAAGTAAATGCCCATCATGATTTTCTAGTAGTTGTAGTTGGTTCCATCAAATAGAGGAGGTCTATTTATGAAGTGTCCCTAATTGTGGAATGAGTTGGTACAAGGGTTAGTGGCCATGGATCACTCTAAGGGTGTAAATCCAAAACAAGAGACGAGGCTTTGATACCAATTGTAGAACCCTAGGGGGTGAATAGGGTAATAAAATTATTACCAACAATTAATAGCAATTTAAACGATAATAAATAAGAGAGAGAATCAAACACTCGATGTATCCTAGTATCCTCCCAAGGGGCACTCCAGTTCTGGAACCCTCTCCGGCTTTAATCTACTCGTCAACTTCTAACATGAGTTTGGATCCGAAGAGCTCGCCAACTTCTTACAAACAAGTTTTCCTCCAAAGGCACGTCAAGTTTTTACACACGAGTTTTCTTCCGAAGGCTCATCAACTTCAACTTTGAGAGAAAAGGAAAAAGGCTTTTGATCTTCTTGAACACTTGAAGATCTATAATACTTGAATACTCTAGCACTTTTGATTAGATGAAAAATGGAAGCTTTGTAAAGTAATGGTGGAGCTCTATTGGTAGTTAGAAAATTTAAATCTCAAATGGATAAGTCTTTATGAAGAGAGAGGATACATATTTACACAAATCCAAAGTCATAAAGAGCTTTCAGCCGACAGCCAGATTATCCGACAAATTTCTGTAAAAATCCCTCGGATTATTCGGACTACAGTAATGGCTAGAAATAGAGTCGTTGGATGCATTTAATGTAGCTGATAGATGTCATTGGATTTGAAATTTAAATAAGGCCAGCAAGACAAACAGATTATACGTCAAATTTCTGCGAAACTCCGACGGATTATCCGAACTATTGCTCCAGGACTTGCTGTGATCGATCGGATGATCTGTCGGATTTCTGCAGAACTCCGACGGATTATCCGAACAATTGCTCACAAAACTTGCTGTGATCGATCAGATGATCCGTCGAATTTCTGCGAAACTCCGACGGATTATCCGAACTATTGCTCACAAACTTGCTTTTTTCGATCGGATGATCTGTCAAATTTTTGCAGAGATCCGACGGATTATCTGACTCTTCATATTTAATTAATTTGGAAAATACACCATATTAGTTTGTCATCCTTACTAAAGTTCGTACATAATTTCCTAGACACTTACAGACTCTTAGAAAGATAGATGAGCTTTTGATCTGAATTATTAAGCTTTGTCATCGTCTTCTTAAGTGCTTTAAGGTGTCTGTCATTTGAAGGTGATTGGAAATATCTTTTCTTTTTTGTTCCGAAAAACTTCATAAGACTTGTTGGAATAGTCTTTCTTCTATCTTTGTCCGTCTCTTTTGTTCCTGTAGACATATTAGGGCTAAAACAGTACAAAGGTTAATTATAGTCAATATATCAAAATCGGTGTGCCAACAATATCATCAGGTGCTGCATCATTTAAACAAAATATGAGCATAACACACTTTCATACTTAATTAAAATTTATAATTAACTATTAGTTACTTACCATCATCCACATTTGTTACTGGTTGAGACATTTGTGCCACATTGGATCTGGAATCTGGAATTCCAGCAAGAAATCATAGAGTGAGATCTTGCAAATGCATTACCTCTACCACGACTTAAATGTGGTGGCTCTTGGAAATTATCCGTTTAACTTGAACCGTTGTAAAACACGATCAACGGAATGAAACATGATGTTTCCATGGTATATAACGTTGTACCTATGAATACTAAAATTGTAGGAAGTTCTATGTAGCTAGAGCATTGTGATCATATATGTAGGATAACCAACCATATAACCTATTTGATGTTAAAAAAATGATAAACAAATACTTAGTTGTATTAACTAAGCAAATACTTAAGTGTATTAACTAAGTAAATATTTAAGTGTATTAACTAAGCAAATACTTAAATACTTCACCCAATGTGCTGAAACGTATCAAATTGGCTGCGATATATTGAGATCACCGAGTAAATAGAGTATGCCGGATCCACTGCTCTATCATCCACCATGAAACTACCAGAAAGATACCCATATTAGGACTAAAACAGGGTACTAGTCTACCAATAGAGGAATACTCGTAGGACCACATCTACCAGAAAATAACTAAAAAACATGGTATAAATCTACATATTGAAAACGAAACTGTATACAATATGGACAAAATTTGTTCCGATTATACCTGTATTAGTATCATGCATCCACTAATATTTTTTGAAATTTTGTCCAAGGATCCTACTATTGGGAACGCGGTGTGGCCTGAACCGGAGTTGGCCCATAAGGTGCGATATTAAATTGGGCCCATATGCCTTAAAAGAGAATTCTCATGTAAGGCCTGAACCAATTCTAATTATCTACACCTCATGATCCCACCTCCTACCCGATGTGGGACTAAATTACCAACTCCATTGTCACCTCCTATTTGAGCGCTCAAGTGGTTAGTATAGAGGCATGTGGCCCTTGTGGGCGGAGTTCGAATCCCAGTGGGACCGATTCTGGAAACTAATTACCATTTTCCATATATATATATATATATATATATATATATATATATATATATATATATATATATTAATGAAAGCAGACTTTTATTGATAATATAGGCGCAAAATGCCGAAGCCTATACAAGTAAGCACGCAAACGCGACCTGGAAACAGAAAACAAAAGGCGCGTAACGCACACGCGATCAAAAAAGGGGGGAAGAAGCGGCCTAGGCCAGGGTCTCCCAGAACAAGTTGGAGACGTGGGAGCAGCGCCTCCTTACTTTGAAGCATTGTCTGATGACTTCTCTGTACAGCTGAGGAGGGGGGAGTTGGCGTCCTTCATAGCGGAATTTGTTCCTGTTCTTCGAAAGTACCCAAATGCCAGCGGCTGCTACGATCTGATGCCCGTGGGAACGGGACCAGTATGCCAAGAGATCGTAGAAGCCCTCGGTCGGTTGACCCATACTAAGCCTATGGTGCAGCTTGGACCAAGTACCTGCGGCCAGCTCCCCCGAAAGAAGGACGTGCTCTACGGATTCCAAGTTGTGCTCCTCGCAACAGTGGCATCTGGAGGCGAGGCTGAATCCCAATGTTCCGATGGTGTCGTCCGTCGGAATCTTGCGGCGAAGAGCGCACCAGATGAGGATGGACCATTTGATGGGGATGCAAGCCTGCCAGAAATTGGCATAGACCATATTCTGCACCCTGCTGCCTCTGGCTATACGTATGGCGGAAGCTAAACTGAAAGTCCCACTAGGGTTAGGGGACCATCTCCAAGAGTCGGGCGTGTCAAAAATCCGTATGTTCGCTGTAAGAAGACTGGTGGCCGCCGGATGACCAAGCCAATCTCTGACCTTCCTCCAATTTTAGCCGGAACTGCCTTCCCATAGGTCTCTAATGGTACACCCCTGAGGAGTAAGAATGTTGGGCTGAATGATCTCTGCTCCTAACCACCGCTCCCGACAGGCCTGGGAACTGTCGTCCCCCAATTGGAGACGGATCAGAGGTTCAGCGGTGATGCGACCCCGAGTAATGCGGCGCCAAGATGGCGATGATCTGTTGTTAGTGTTGGCCTCCGACAGATGGCAGAATCTAGAGTATCTGGCTCTCATGAACTTCGTCCATAAGGAGGTCTCGGTACGTAACTTCCACCAAAGCTTAAAGGAGCATGCATCCACGATGTGGGCGAGTCTACTGAAGCCTAGACCACCTTCTCCAGTGGGTTTAGCCATCGTCTCCCACCCGGCCCAGTGATGTTTGTCTTTGCCGTCGTTCTGACCCCAGAAGAACTTGGCAAAGAGAGATTCTAGAGAGTGGAGCACCATCTTAGGGGGGGAGCAGACGGCAAGAATGTACATCGGGATGGACGATAAGACGTGTTTAATGAGGATCGTTTTGCCTCCTGGGGATAAGGTAGCATTGTGCCATCCAGTGATGAGTTTGCGGATCTTGTCTGCCAGTTGGTCGTATATGCCGGAGTTGGCCCTGCCGTACCCCAGCGGGCAACCAAGGTAAATGAAGGGGGGTAGGCCGTTCTGAAAGAGGTCTTGTTGGCGAGCATGGTGGAGTGAGTTCTGTCTGCTTTGTGGTACGTGTAGATAACGCTCTTGTTGTTGTTGACACGCTGACCCGAGCAGTTGGTGTATCTGGCGATCATGCTCAAGACAACCTTAACCAAACTGTTGTTTCCAGAGGAGAAGATGAGGATATCGTTCGCGTAAGCCAGGTGAGTGATAAGAGGGCATCCGGTGGTGGTGTGGAAGTGATTAAAATCGGCCTTACAGGGCATGCTGTTGAGACTTCTGCTGAGAGCTTCGTCCGTGATAATAAAAATGGTGGAGGAGAGTGGGTCCCCCTGTCTAACCCCGCGAGTAGAACGGAAGAAACCCGTCTCCTGGCCGTTGATCACGGTGGAGAACCACGCATTGTTGATCGATCTGAAGACTATGTCTATCCAAGTTTCAGAGAAGCCAAAGGCCCTGAACACCCAGATCATGAATTGCCAGTCTAGGCGATCGTATGCTTTTTCCATGTCAAGTTTGATGGCAACGTTCCCTCCCTCGACGGGAACTTCATGCACGTGATCATCTCTTGCGCAAGAAGGATGTTGTCCGTAATATTACGGCCTTTGACGAACCCGCTTTGCTCTTCTGAAATAATCTTGGGGAGAAGACCTGACATCCGACTGGCGATAATCTTGGATATGATCTTGTTGATGAAGGTGCAGAGGCTAATCGGACGAAAGTCTTTGAAGGTTTCCGGATTGTCTTTTTTGGAGATAAGGATAATGTTGGCACAGGAGATTGAGTTAGGATATCTGGCCCCTTGGAGAAAGGCGATAGTGGCTTCGACTAAGTCTTTAATGATGTCCCAGCAATCTCTGAAGAAAACGCCGTTGAACCCGTCAGGCCCCGGGGAACTGTGCTCGTTGATGGACCAGACCGCAGCTTTGACCTCCGCCTCATCTATGGTGGCCAGTAAAGTTTCGTTGTCATGATCAGAAATGAGGGATGGGATGACCGACAATAGCGTCTCGTCTCTAGCGACCCGCTCCTTGGTGAATGAGCTCGAGAAGAAGTTCACGGCTGCGACCTGGATCCCGGCCTGATCTTCGATAAGGTTGCCATTGTCGTCGAGAATCCGGTGTAATTTTAGTTTGTTCCTTCGTCCTTTGACGCAAGCATGGAAGCACTTAGAATTGCGGTCTTCTTCGGTATCCCAGGTCAATCTGGCTTTTTGCTTCCAGAATTCATTCTCCACTCTCAGCCTAGATTTTAAAAGAGCTCTGGCTAGGTTTAGGGATGAGCGGGTCTCTGGAGAGTTGGAAATTGCAAAAGCGGACTCCGTACGAGTGACGTCGTCCTTCGCTTCGCGAATGGCCTGGAAGATGTCGCCGTAAGCCTCTTTACTCCAAGATGATAGGGCCTTACGAGTGGCTTTGAGCTTAGACGCCATTCGGGTCATGGGGTCTATGTCCGAGACCGATTGCCAAGTCGAAGCAACGATGTGCTAAAATTGAGGGTGGTGGCGCCAAAAGTTGAGGAAGCCGAAAGCTTTCTTGTTGCCGGTGTGATTGCTTCTGATTTGGACAAGAAGAGATGAGTGATCCGATTCGTTGGAGTTGAGATGGGAGAGATTGGTGATAAGGCCCATATCGGACCATCCGTATATATATATATATATATATATATATATATATATATATATATATATATAATAAAAAGCCAAACTTTATTGAAGTAATAGGCGCAAAATGCCGAAGCCTATACAAGTAGGCGCGCTCAATGCGACAAAAGGAACAGAAAACAAACAGCGCTTGACGCGCACAAAATGAAATCTGACCACGACCGCAGCCGACAGGGGAGGCGCAAGAAACCCGGAGAATGTCCTAAGTAAGGGCCTCCCAAAAAGTGTTGGAGGCGTGGGAGCAGCGCCTCCTCGCTTTGTGAATTTGTCTGATGACCTCTCTGAACAATTGTGGGGGAGGAAGTTGGCGGCCTTCATTTCTGAACTTGTTCCTGTTCTTCCATAATACTCAGATACCAGCGGCTACGACGATCTGATGTCTGTGGGAGCCGCTCCAGCTGGCCAGGAGATCGTGAAAGCCCCCGGTCGGGGGAACAAGACTCAGCCTACAGTAAAGATGGAACTAAATTTGAGTCGCCAACTCACCAGAAAGGAGGACGTGCTCTGTTGATTCCGATGAGTGCTCTACGCAGCAGTAGCATCTGGACGCAAGGCTAAATCCGATAGATCTGATGTGATCGTCCGTCGGAAGCTTCCGGCGCAGAGCTCGCCAGATAAGGATAGACCATTTGATGGGAATACAAGACTTCTAGAACTTTGCACACGTGCTATTCTGCATGCCTCTGTCTCTTGCCACAAGTCTGGAAGTTGCCAGCGTGAAAGTTTCTCCCGGGTTAGGGGACCAAGCCCACGTGTCGGGCTTGTCAGTGACCCGAAGATTGGCAGCAAGAACACCATCGGCCGTCGGCTGACCAAGCCAATCACTAATTTTCCTCCAATTTCATCCGGAACTGTCCTTCCATAGGTCCCTGATTACGTATCCCTGAGGTATTCTAGCGTTGGACTGTATGGTGTCTTCTTCTAACCACCGTTCCTGACAGGCCGATGAGCGACCGTCACCCAACTGGAGACGGATTAAAGGTTTTGTAATATTGCGTCCCCGAATTATGCGACGCTAAGACGTCGAAGATCTGTTGTTTATGACCTCCTCCGACAGGTAGGAGAATCTGGAGTATCTGGCTCTCATGAATCTCGTCCATAGCGAGCTCTCCGTGCGTAACTTCCACCACAACTTCATGGAGCAGGCATCCACGATGTGGGCAAGTCTACTGAAGCCCAGACCTCCTTCTTCCGTGGGTTTGGCCATGGTATCCCAACCGGCCCAATGATGTTTGTCCTTGTCGTCGCTCTGTCCCCAGAAGAACTTGGTGAAGAGTGATTCGAGATTATGAAGGACCTTCTTGGGAGGGGAGCAGACGACCAGGGTGTACAACGGGATGGAGGAGAGAACGTGTTTGAGGAGGATCATCTTTCCCCCTAGTGATAAAGTTGTGTTGTGTCATCCTGCGATCAGTTTGCGAATTTTGTCGACAAGGTGTTCGTATATCCCTGAGTTGGACTTACCGTACACCAACGGGCAATCCAAGTAAAGGAAAGGTGGGTAAGCCGTGCCCCAGGAGGTTAAGTTGGATAGCAGAGTGGAACAGATTCTGTCAGCTTTGTGATGGATATAGATGACGCTCTTGTTGTTGTTGACACGCTGGCCGGAGCAAGTGGTGTATCTCGTAATCGTTTTCTGTAAAACCCCTATTTTTTAAAATTATTTTTTATTATTTTATTAGACTTCAAATTTAATTTATAAAATTTATAGTTTTATTAATTATTAAAAATGATCTTAGCCATTATTGTGTTTGGAGCACAAGGCGACCATGAATTTTGGCACGAAAGATGTAGTAGTGTGCTTTGACCAGTATATTAGCCATGGCGTGGGAGGCCTAGCCATAGTTCAGTCCGAACTAGAAAAACCAGGCCGAGTTATGAAATAACGCATTTAAAATATTTTATTTAGATATTATTTTATATATTAATTTTTAGATGAATCGGTTTGTCCAAACCAGCCCGAACTGGGCCCAAACCAAATTTAAGCCCATGTAGGCATGGGATGGGACCAAGGTGGCCATGTGAACATATTTTATATACGTAAAAATAATTTCTAAATTATTTTAGAATTTTCATGTATAATTTAAAATCATTTAATTATTTGTGCAATTATTGGTATTTTATTTATTTTAAATAATATTTTACAAAATAGTACATTTTGTGGACCCGGAAAAGGGTGTGCAGTGTAAGTGCACCCATTGGGACGATCTTATTAATTTATTATTATTAAAATTATTTTGTGGAGATTTAATAAACATGTTTTCCTATTTAAATATTATTACTATTTTGAGTTGATTTATTAAGGATTGAAATTATACATATATAGTAGATATGCTCAAATAAATTAAATAATTGGATAGTTGACTTCTAAATGGTATTTTGATTTTAAATAGATTTTCGGTGTATATATATATATATATATATATATATATATATATAAAGTAGATAAAAAAAATATATATATATAAAGTAGATAAGTTTAGAAAGTAAAGGAAAAAGCAAAAGAAAAAAAAATAATAATATCAAACACCTACCCACATAAGTGGGCGGGCCCCTCTTTCTTTGTTTTGCTGCTGTAGTAGCAGAACCCCATCCGTGAACACCAACCCGCGAGATCCAACTTGGTATCTTTAGTTAATAATCCTAGTAACATTAGGTTTAAACCCAATTTGTTTTACATATAACTTTCTCCATAGACCTAAAAATCTTAATCTTCCAAAACGAAAATTTTGGCAAAACATACCCTCTTCGCCTACGAGTTCGTTTCACCAGCGAAGGAGTTGCGTGCGCGACGAATGGAGAATCGAAAGTCAGCCACTCGTCATCCACGGAGCAGTTTTTTCACTCAAGGTACCCTACTTTCTGACGACGTAACTTTTTACTCGTAGCACCGATTTTCGATCCGTAAGATTTTCTAGAAAGTAGACTTGACCCTCTTTGAGATCCTCCAGGTGGATTTCAAAATAACCCATCAACTTGCTCGAAAAATCGAGACGAAGTTGAAGAAAAACCTATTTTTCCTAATATTAAAAACTGTTTTGAAACATCAACTTGTCGGCCACTTTTCTTTTTGTACAATAAGGTCTTGTAGAAACTAATTGAAGACAGTTAAAGACTACCTAACCGAGATTGCAACGCACTTTTTGGATTCACTTTTCATCTAGTATGTTGAAAGTTACACATTGTTAAATTTTTTCAAAAAAATTGTAAATTCTGTTTTCAAAAAGTGGAAAAACACCCGATACGGCGTGCGCCCCGACAAACCGGGCGATATGGTCGCTCACTATACACATCGAAAGGCGCATATGGATGTTATCGATGTGTCGGAACTGACAGAATCCGATTTTGTTGCATGTGCGCGACGAAATCAGTACGTATCCGTCGAGATACCCCGTATCGACCATTTGCAAATTAAGTCACAACTTTGTATACACTCATCAAATCGTGACAAAACTTGCGCCATTGGACTTGAAATATTTTTCTGGTCCTGTGAGCCAAGTTTGGTTCAATTCTGAGACAGTTGATCGGGATGCTATTTTGGCGGGCCCATAATCCCACTCAACGGGCTATTTTGTGCACAGCCCACCGGAATCCAAAACTGGACATACCGTTGGGTTCGTCTCCTCAAAACAAATTCGTAAACATGTAGTTTGACGACTTTAGAGACCGTAGATTTTGGCACATATTTCGATGCAAAGCGGGTCCAACGGTGGACATCATTTTGATCCAAAATTACAATTTTGCCCCTATTCCAGAATTTAACTTTTAGACAAGCATTTTCTAGGCATATCTTATATTCCAAACTTGTTCGTGATATTTGTTATAGCATCCGGAGTCATCTGTGGGATTTGGCTTTTCTTGCTTTGTTTATTTGCCGGTTCGAGCTACTGGATTATTCTCTTTTGCACATAACCTCAGGCAAGATACATTGCCATCTTTACTGCTTACATTTAGTTGCATTTTATTTCATTTATTATATCTATATTCCTTGTTTATTATTTTATTTCGCTTGTGGACCTAGAGTTAAGAGACTGCCGTCAATAGAGTGCATGTCATTAACTTTGTCACGATTGTATCACGAGTTGTGTGTGAGTTGTGAGTATCATGTAGTGGTCACTTGCGTGTTGGCTGATCACCCGTACGTATGCGTAGGAATAACTGTCAATAGATGCATGTTAGAAGACTTGACAGTTATCTATTATAAACCCGTGTTGTGGAAACGACACGTGTTGGTGTGTCGTAGTTACGATGCATGTATAGTATCATTAGGGGAAGGGGACAGCTACTAGCGTAGGGGCTATATTTACTTTTTACTCATTTATGGGTGATAGTGACTCGGATGAGCACTACGTACTGCCCGACCGATAGTGTCTCGGATGAGCGCTACTTGACGGCCACTCTTTATTACTTGCTTGCGTGAATCCGTTACAGCCCCTGCGTAGAACGTTGTACCTCAAAGTGTATATCACATAGATGGTTAGGAACCCTGTTGTGTTGTAGTTTATAGTATTTTTACTTATGCAGTTATAATAGCCTGTTCTTCATGTATCTTGCTACGTCCCTCTGAGGACCTGGTTATCTCTCCAGGTGTGTCTTGTGATTTTCTGCAGGTGCTCTAGCTAAGGCCATGTCTTGCGCTCTATTCTTCGAGATGTTGCTTTTGGATTGCCATCTTCTTCGCGTGACCAAATCATTTTCTTGTATAGTTCTTTCTTATTTAAATTAGTTGGTAGTGAATTTGTCTCCGTCCAACGATTGTATACATGACAAACTCAAAGTTGCTTTTATATTATTATTTATATTTGTGGATGAGATTTAGTGTCTTGGCTTTCTACATTTTATATCTTATGTATACATACGAGCCGTATATTTACTCTTATGTATACAGCTGGCATGATACGTATATAGTCTCAAGTATTTGGTACTGGGGCGTTACATATTTTTGTGGTGGCCCATGCAGGTCAAGTTTGTCACTTCGGTTACGTAATTGTACCAGTGTGAGCCTGCAACATAGGATTAGAATCTAGGAATCTTATCCATACAGCTTGATCTCTTCCCTTGGCTTCAAATTTCGGATTCTCGTTCGACTTCCTTGAATTGCATCTTGCTTGATTCCTTTCTACCGTCGATTCTTATTTTCGTGCTTAGTGTCAATTAGGAAGATGACTACACTAGTATATGCTCATAGGTCACACATATGGATAGAATGGTTATATTGGCAATTGGAATACATTCAAGACTCTAAATTGAGTTAAAAAGGCTTTTTAGTGTGATTTAATGATTAGTAATTGGTAAAATAGGATATTACCACGGAAAGTTTTAACCTTAAGATTTCTAAAAAAGTAAACACCGGAGGATTTATAGAATTTTATACTTGGTTTAAGAAATTGATTGATTTTTAAGATTTGATATTTATGATTTATTGGGTTATAGTTGTACATCCTTGCACAAGTATAAAATTGATTTGCTTTTCGAGTTGTGATATTTATGAGTTTTGGGTGATAGATATACAACTTTGAATAAATATAAAATTATTTAATTTTTGAGCTTTGATGTTTATGATTTATTGGATTATAGTTATACATATTTGAACAGTTATAAATTTGGATTGAAAATGATCTTAGATTTTAAATGTGGCAGTATGAATTATTTAAATTTGAATCATACAACTTGCAATTTTGTGTCTAGTAAATTTTGAATTTTAAGTAGAAGTAATGATGGCGAATTTTGGTTTAAATATTTGAAAGTTATGAAAACAATTTTTGAGATTTTTTTTATTTTAAATTGTGTCCTATGATTGAGGATTTACAAATCTATTTAGATTTTTGGTAAAAAAAGATTTTGACTGATAAGATTATTTGAAAATTTAGTTTAGTGTGGGATTGCTAATATAAAAAAAATTTGGAAGAATTTCGAAGGATGTGATGGAAAGTTATTTTGATTAATTAAAGGAAGTTACCATTTAAAAGTTGTAATTTTGTTGGAATAACTTAGCATGAATAAAAGCTAAAATTTATGAGAGCATTGAGCTTAATTTTTGAGATTGCTTTTAATATGCTAAGAGTTTTATTATGAGTTATTTAAAAAATTTAGAGTGTTAAATTTTTTATTGATTGTGAAATCTTTATGGATTCGTAAATTAGGAATTCTTGAGTTAAATAGTTGAATTTAAACGTTAATTTTGGAAAAGGTTAGTAGTAATGTGATAAAATTTTGCTTTGATATTTATGAGAGTGATTTAAATTTTTATGATGAATTTGAACGGCTTGGAGTGAATACAAATTTTGGTGGCATATTTTTGAAAGTTTAATTTTGAAATTTTTGGAGGATACTTGAGTTAAATTTTAATGGTAGGCCCCAAGATAACCTTACTGAGTATTCCACATTAATTGTCATGTCACCCATGACCATTATAGTAGTATATACACAAGTGTTGTTAGTCATCTACCCAGCTATGTGACTGTATTTTCACCTCGGCTTACTCGACCTTCCTTCAATTCTAGATCTTTTAATTGCGACCTTCTAACCCACTTGCAATTTGATTAATGATTTAATTGTTCCTTAAATGTATTCATTTAGGATACTATCTTCTCTCTAGAACTGTGCCCCTAACTTAGTAGTTTTACTGGATTCTTTAATTAATTTTATTTATGCTTTAACTTGATCTTCTTTATTTTGGGCATTAATTATCACCTCGTGAACTCCCACTTTCTATTTTTGATCTTCTGGCGTCCCCTACCATGACTTGTATATTTGGAGTACAACACTATACTTTTTCTTCCAATAAATTTCATATATAAGACCTAGACAAGCCCACCTTCCTGTAGGCATATCATGTCCCCCAAAACCCATCTCCTTGTACACTATTTTTATGATATGACCTTCTGGTCAAAATGGCCAAGCTATAATCTTTACCATGATACCGATATATTTTTGACCACGGATAGGGATTCTATCTCGACTCAATTTCTTTCGATCGATATGTGATTGTGTTCTACTAAATTCCTTAAATGTTTAACCTTGTGCTTTATCTTGATTGCTTGACTCATTGTCCCATCACACCACTAGTTTAACTCTTGTAAGTTGGGTAGAATACCTCACCACCTAACAAACCTTTTTCCTTGTGAACCACATTGGTAAGTTCACTTAGACTATAAATTCAGAGGACCCTACCTTATCTAGTCTACCAAGCCATAAATGAAGAAACATTAGGACAACTGTATAGGCCCAAACTTCGGGCGAGCCTTGATTTTGAAAGATCTGGGACTATTTAAAAATTTCCTTCATCAGTACCTCCCTTGCTCATATTTTGACTGTCTCACGCTGCTAACGTAGCTTTAGTTTTGCAAGCTTATTTCGTTATCAAGCTTGATCATGACATATTTTATTGGGTGCACCCACTAACATATTGTCTAATCAGAACCGGTGCATGATAGTCTGATCAACCTATTGCACTTTGGTTCGCTTATCACATATTATTCTACGTGGATGAAGACATAGTAAACTTGCCTTAGAGTCTCATCCGCGACAGCCTTGGCAATCCTCTTTTGAATTATTTTCGCTGCCTATGAACCCCGCAATTCGTACTCAATATATAACACCGTCCTTGAAACCTTTGTTGTTCTTGTCTTTTACTTATTTTGGAAAGACAAGGCACTGTACTTGCTAAGATAGATGCATGATATCACCTTTCGTTTTTCTATCAGTTATTTCAACACAAATTTAAATAGCCACCGACCAACTCATGTGGCTATATCCTCACCTTAAACTCTTCTTCTCTCCAATCCTAGAAATTTCATTGTGTCCAGTTTGATGGCGATGTTCCCCCCTCTGGACGGAAACTTCATACATGTGATCATCTCTTGGGTGAGGAAAATGTTGTCAGTTATGTTACGGCCTTTAACAAACCCGCTTTGTTCTTCGAAAATAATCTTAGGAAAGAGATTGGACATCCGGTTGGTAACAATTTTTGATATAATCTTGTTGGTGAAGGTGAAAAGGCTGATTGGACGGAAGTCTTTGAATGTTTTCGAGTTAACTTTCTTAGCGATAAGGGATGTTGGCGCAAGAAATAGAATTGGGATAACGTGCTCCTTAGAAAAAGGCTAAAGTGGCCTCCAATAAGTCGATTTTTAAGATGTCCCAACAAGCTCTGAAAAAGACCCCATTGAAGCCGTCCGGTCCTGAAGCACTGTGTTCATAATGGACCAGACAGCCGCCTTGACCTCCTCCTCTGAAGGAGTAGCCAATAGGGTGTCGTTCTCGTTGTCGCTGATGAGGGAAGGGATTTCGGACATGAGCGCGTCGTCTTTAACGACGGGCTCTTTAGTGAAAAGGTTAGAATAGAAGTTCGTAGCCGTGGCCTGGATACCATCCTGATCGTCCACCACGACACCATTTTCGTCGTAGATCCGGTGTATTTTTAATTTGTTTCTGTGGCCTTTGACACACTCATGAAAGAACCTAGTGTTACGGTCCCCGTCGGTGTCCCAGGACAGTCAGGCTTTTTGCCTCCAGAATTCTATTTCGACTTTCAGCCTAGATTTAAGAAGCGCTCTGGCAAGGTTAAGCTAGGCACGGGCAGCTGGAGATCTGTCAATGGCACACGAGGACTCAGCGCGGGTGACGTCATCCTCCGCCACCTTAATCGCTTGGAAGATGTCTCCAAAAGCCTCTTTGCTCCAGGACGTTAATGCCTTACGAGTGGCTTTGAGTTTGGCCGCCATCCGCGCCAGTGGGTCAAGATCCGAGATGAAGTTCCAAGCGGCTGTCACGACGTTCTGGAATTGGGGGTGATGACGCCAGAAGTCTAGGAAGCGGAATGCTTTTTTAGTGATGGTTTGATTGTTGTTGATCCTGATGAGGAGAGAGGAGTGATCCGATTCAGTGGAGTTCAGATAGGATAGGTCAGTGATCACACCCATGTTGGACCAACAATCGTTGATCATAGCCCGATCCAATCAGAAGTACTATCGCCGATGTCCCTCTTGCATGTTGCACCGGGTGAATTCGCTGCCTTGGAAGGGGATGGGGGTTAACACTACCAAAATATGGCAAAATTGCGACGAATTAAGCGACTCCATGAGAGAACGTCGCTAATTTTTGTGGAGTTAGCGACATGTAAATGTGACGTCGATATTTGTCGCTGGTGGTGACTACTAGCGACGAATAGCGATATTAGTATATTAAATAGGAACCTACATCGCAATTTTGTCGCTATACGTCGCTAATTATTTTAATATAGCAACGTGTAGCGATGACTGTTATATTACGTCGCCGTATATTAATAGTCAGTAACGTCCCATGCGGACGTCGCTAAATGTTTCATATAGGGCAAGGGCACGAGAGTTTCTTTTCTATTCGTGGTAGAAATTTTTTTCCTCCAAAAATTTTTCTCCTCCTCCGGCGCTCCTCCTCCTCCTCGCACCCTCCTCCGGCGCTCGTACCCTCCTCCAGCCTGCTCCTCCTCGCACCCTCCTTCGGCCTTCTCCTCAGGTAGCCCCCCCTCTCTCTCGCCCTCTCTCTCCTCGTCCTTGTACCCTCCTTGTCACTACACCAGGAGTTCTCCATGTGAATGTTTTGCCCTGTGTTATGCAGACCATTAATTTTGTTCAATCACATATGTATACGAATATTTTGGAGATGAACTGTCCAGAAATCTCTTAATTTAGGGTATCAGACCTATTAAGTTTATACATCACATAGGTCATTATTTCAATTGTGCAGTTTATACATCACATATGTATCAGTCCAAATAGGCCAAATTGTTTTTCAGTCCAGTTTTCTCTTATGACAGATGACTGATATCAGTCTCCTTCAATTTATGTTCAGACCTTTTGGGACTTGTGTATCAGTAATGGGATTTAAAAAAGGTACATCATGCTTGCCTTACCTGCATTCCTGGTTGGATTATAGCTCACCAATGTGATTAAGCCCTTAAATGATATGGAGGGTTCACCATGTATCCTAATAACCTAGGCTGATGTTGCATCAGCAACAAAACAGGGGCTAACTTGCAGTCTATTATTATGGGGTTCCAGGGAACCACTTATGTAGAGGGAAGGCAGTCATGGAGACTTTGTTGTACTAGTTAACTAGATATAACTATATTGCAATAGATAAATTCCCTACAGTTTGTACACAGCAATATCTCTGAAACATAGAGTACCAAGTCCAGTAGAACATTGTATCATTCGACCCCAGAACCAAGCTAGTGCAAGACACACCATCAGGAAGAAATGAACCCTGTGTCCACCCTGAAACGTTGGTGTTCCAATAAGGAATACATTGGTATTTATGGTGTGGGGCCTTGTCCATCCTGGTTGAGTAACAGGAATCAGTCCAATTATAGTGCATTAGGAGTATTGGAGATGGTATAATGGTGCCCGGTACTGGTATAATGTCACTCCTCGTTCCCAGAATGCGTATTTTAATACGTGTATGCTGGAATGTATTTATTTAATATTTATCATGCATTGTTCTGTATTTAATTTCTTTAATTTCTTGCTAAATATTTTTTTGTATTTTATTTTTTGCTTTAGTTTTGCTCTTGGGTTCGGCTTGGATTGGTTCATTTTAAGATTTTGGTGGTTCATCATGAACCCAACCCCCTACCAACCACCATTTTCATTTAAAGCCCAACTACTTTCTCTCTCTTCACTTATTTCCATTTACTCTCCTTCTTCTTCCTCATAACTCTCTCCACCTACCAAGAGCTTAGGCAAGTGCATCTTGCTTCCACATGAGAACCCACTTTTATGGTTCATTTATCTTCCTCTTATGATTCTAAGATAGTTTAGAACTTGACATTTTGCATTTTGAAGTTTTATTTTTCGTAGATCTAGAAATTTACCATTTTCGGATTTTGGTGGTTTTGATCTATCAAACTTCCTTATTTTTAAGTTTGATCGTTCCAGGCTGTTGAGATTTGTGTTATACGCCATTCTGACCTATGGAAATCCTATTTGTGGCTTAGATTGAAAGTTTCATAGAAATTAGAGTTCTGGAGATCCTTTACGCCCACGTTATACGTGCTCGCATAAGCATTAAACTTTACGCCCACGTTATACGTGCTCGCGTAGTATCAAGCTCTACGCCCACGTTTATTCGTGTCAGCGTGAATATGGATTACGCAGTCTAGACTGTTTTACGCGTAAAACAAAGTCTACTCTGCCTTGGTGTAAACTAAGCGTATTTCTTTACGCATAAAACTTTGTACCTATGGCATTTCCTTTAGGCGTATTCTTTTACGCGTATTCCTTTACGCGTATTCTCTCACATGTGTTCCTTCACACGTATTTCTTCACGCGTATTCTTTTACGTGTATTCCTTTACGTGTACTCCTCTAGCATGGCGTATTTCTTTACGCGTATTTCCCTTACGCGTATTTTTCTCACGCGTGAACTATATTCTTGTGGCATTTCCCTTACACTTATTTCCCTCACGCGTGAACTACATTCTTGTGGCATTCCTTTACGCGTATTTCCCTCACGCGTAATCTTTATTCCCTTAACGTATCTTACACCCTTGCCCGGCGTAGTATGGCGCTGGCATCCATTGTCCTAGATTCATCATTATAGGGCGCATGGCACTCCTTATTACATCCTTATGTCTTTTTGACATGAACTCGATATAATTGAAGAACAGATGGCAACTCTAAAGGGGGGTGAATAGAGTTTATAGCAATAATAGCCAATTAAAAATTCAACTCTTTCACAATCTAAAAATAATCAGAGTAAATACGGAAATAAATAAGGAGCAAGAGAGCATACGCAAACACAGCCGATTTTAACCTGGTTTTCCTCGTGGAGGACTAGTCTAGGCCTGAGAATTCTAGCTCAGGATTAAATCCACTATTTGTGAAATAGTAGTTGCACCCCGTGCCTTTACTTCAGAAGAGCACGTCAACTTCTTACAATGGATCGCAGTGGCGATGCTTGGAATTTTCCAAGCTACTTCTTGAACTCTTGCACAAGACTCCTAACTGAGAGATGCTGAGCACTCGAGACTTAGGAAACTTGTGGCTAGTAGATGAAGAAGGGTATGGCTTATATTGAGCTTAAGAGAGAAGAGAAGAGAAGATTGGATGAATAAAAATGAGAGAATTATTTATAGGTTTTTATTAGGCAGAATTCGGCCAGAATTCTGGTAGAAATTTTCAAATATTTGGCCGTTGGACAACTAGCAACCAGCAAGCCCTAAAAATTTGGGTGCTGATTTTTAGGGGACAGAGTTCGGCCCGAACTCTGTGTGGAGGCAGAGTTCGGCCCGAACTCTGTCTCCAGAGCACAGAATGGGTCCAAGGGTCTAGTGGGCTAATTTTGGATGTTGAGCTTTATGGATTTGGATAGGTTATGGGTTGAGTCTCAAGAGCCCAGCATAACTCACTTACAATCATTCTAGACTCAATAAAATATAAAAGTACAGACTCGAAAAACGACTCGCATCTGCAAAATGAGCTGTCATCTGGCTTGAACTGGATGTTGTCATCGTGTGTCATATTGAATTATCACAAGTATTATTTAGTCAATGTTATCAATATTTGGTTGACTGTGACTTTGTGTCAACAATCTCCCCCATATTGATAATTGACAAAATAATAATTTTATATTCAATATCCATACCTGGACACATATAACGACATAGCTCCCCCATAATTAGTGCCGAGCTTAAGAATAGCTCCCCCATAAACAATGCTGTGAATCTTGTTGGCCTGTTAATAATAGTCTTCCAAAAGCACATATAAACCAAACAGAACAGAATTATACACATATCTCCCCTTTTTGGCATTTAGCAATATGAGATATATAAAGAATAACTGGAATAACCAAGAGTCATAAGACCATAGAAACTGATAATAGTACTGCCAAAGTCTCAAAAGCACAACTCATAAGAAGTCTACTACAAATCAAGTACATAAAAGTAACTAAAGCAAAATACATAAACATAATCTAAGATCCTCAGTAGCAGCAACACAAGTAGTGCATATCCATCATCGAGTATGAGAGGGCCCGGCGTCGTCCGAAGCATCAGTAAAGGAACGACGTGGGTCCACAAAAGCCGTATCCGGATCCATGTAGCGACGAACCCAAGGGTCATCGATACGGAATCCCTCACGACCTGGGTCTCGCTACATAGGAATGGGCATGGAAGGATGACGAGACATGGAATACCGAATATCATGCAGCGAGTTGCTGATAGCACTCATCTGCAAGGTAGTCTGATAGTCCAGCTGAGTCCATCGATCGTCCTCCAAAGTGAAGCGATCTCGGAGCATGGCCTGAAGAGACTCAAGAGTGGCAGGAGAAGGAGGAGGATCCTGTCCGAGAGGAGGGGCCTCTGGCTCATCATCAGAATGCTTAGACACTACTGGTGAGCCGATGGCCGCCTGAAGCCTCCTTGCCTTAGAGAGAAAGGCAGGGGCAGGTAAGAATGGACACTCATCATGGGGTACATGAAACGCACGAAAGATCATAGGAAGGTATAATGCATAAACCAAAGATCTTGGTTTCTTCCTACAGTTGATCATCCAATCCATCATTGTGCGTGGAAGGTTAAAGGGAACATGGAAGTGGAGATGGTACAATGCTGAAATCTCAAAATAAGTGACTTCATCGGTAGAACCCGCATTGGATAGAATGGTGTTGAAAATGATCCGATAAAGCTCATAGAAATAAGGATTGAGGAATTTTGCCAAAAGCTTACGAGGACGTGTGGTAGGGCTACACAGGTCGTCCTTGAAGCTCTCTAGTGAAATCCCTTCAGGAAAGATAAAGGATCTAGCTTCAACAAGCTTTTCCCAAGAATTAGGCTTTGAAGCTCAAGATATTCGGCCAATTCAAAATCATCAAAGGAGATATCAATTCCCGCAACTCGTGAATAAATATGAGTGTCATCATGGGTCAAGTTGCAGTAAAACATTTGAATGGCACTACGATAAATGACCGAATTAGAAGTAACGAGTTCATCAAGACAAAGGTCATGAAATAGTGCATCATATTGTGAGAAAATGGTAAAGTTGATGGGGTGTCCCGCAAATACTAGATGTGTCCGAAAATTACTAAACCAATCATTTAAGACATCTGGTGATACAAAAATTCGGCCGTCGTAAGTGTTTGGATCATTGGGACGTGGAGGATTGAACAACGGATGGATTTGTTGTTCAATGGCCGGTACAACGGGTGGTGCAACGGGCGGCTCAACGCGTGGAGGAGCATTCGACGAGGATGCTCCCTCTGTCCGAAGTCTCTTTCCGCGGTTGAACAGACGAGGGGCCATAACACAATAAAAGAAATTGAGATATAGAAAAGTAAGGAATTATACCTCAAACTAGTGATGAACTATGGAAGAGAATTGAAAAATAAGCCTTCTCCTTGAGTTTGGGGAAGAATGGAGCACAAAAGAGGATAAAGTAGGGTTAGGGTTTTGATAGAATTGTGTTTGAGAAGGTGGAAAGGTGGTAAGAAGGAAGAAGATGAAAGAGAAACCGAACATAGGGGAAGGGTTTCTCTTGGTCGGGTCAAATAATGACCATTGGATCAACATTTTGATCAACGGCTGGGGTTGTTCCCAGTTCTGGAACAGTCGGGCCGAATTCGGCCCGAACTCTGCTAGGAGCAGAGTTCGGCCCAAATTTCGGATCCTGGTCACAGAATGGGAATCAGGCAGAAACAGGAAAAATATTGGTTAAGTAATAGACAAACCAATATAAGATATGAGTATAAAGATAGGAAAGACCCAAATAGTAAACAAAAGAATAATAGAAATTGATTCTGAACCAGCAATATAAAATTGAAATAATAGTATTTCAGCATGTGATAAATGAAAATGAACCATATAATAAACAAGGAATTATATCGTAATTCAATATTTTGAAGCTGCCATGGGTTAGCTGCAGGGGCCGGATCCCAGCTAGCGGTAGTCCTGAGGACTAGTACACCGTGTCGCTTAGGCTTTTACGCCTTGTTGTCAGAAGGACCCTTTCGGCTTGTACCCATAGTAAGTTCATCATAATAGAATCAAGATATACTCGATATTTACACAGGTTTATCTTAATTTACAACAGCTTCATCTAAGATTCCAAGTTCACGACAAAGAAAATTGAAGCGCTCTTCGGATAATGGTTTTGTGAAGAAGTCTGCTAACTGATGATCAGTGTCAATAAATTCTAAGTTAATCGTGCCATTTTGCTGATGATCACGCAAAAAGTGGTGACGAATTTCAATGTGCTTCGTGCATGAGTGACAAATGGGGTTCTTAGTCAAGTTTATAGCACTAGTGTTGTCACAAAAGATTGGAATATACATGAAAGATAAATTATAGTCTTCAAGGGTTTGCTTCATCCACATAATTTGTACACAACAACGCCCAGCTGCGATGTATTCAGCTTCTATTGTGGATAGTGCGACAGAATTCTGCTTCTTGCTAAACCAAGAGACTAAAGCTTTTCCTAATAAATGATACGTACCACTAGTACTTTTACGGTCGACCTTGCATCCGGCAAAGTCAGCATCAGAGTAACCAATAAGGTCAAATGATGTTAACTTGGGATACCATAGGCCCACTGTAATCGTACCCTTAAGGTATCGAAAGATACGCTTAACCGCGGTCATGTGTGATTCCTTAGGATTTGCTTGATATCAAGCACACAGGCAAACGCTAAACATAATTTTAGGGCGACTTGCAGTAAGATAGAGTAGACTGCCTATCATACCTCGATACTTACGTTGATCTACGGGTTTGCCACTATCATCTGGTTTGGTTGAAGTAGCCACAGAAGTGCTGATTGGTTTGACGTTGTCAAGGTCGAATTTCTTCATCATGTCATTTGTATACTTCGACTGACAGATGAAGGTTCCATTTGACATTTGTTTGACTTGCAGCCCAAGAAAGTAGTTGAGTTCCCCCATCATGCTCATCTCAAACTCGGTCTGTATACACTTGGCAAAATCTTGACAAAGAGTTTCATCAGAAGAACCAAAAATAATATCATCTACATATATTTGTACTAAAATAATAGTATCTTTGAAAGATTTTATGAAAAGTATAGTGTCAATTTTTCCTTTTAAAAAACCATTCTCAAGCAAGAAATTGCTTAGCCGTTCATACCAAGCTCTAGGGGCTTGTTTGAGGCCATACAGCGCTTTCTTTAGCTTGAACACGTGGTCGAAAAATTTGTGATTTTCAAAGCCAGGGGGTTGTTTTACATAAACTTCCGCCTTAATAAAACCATTCAAGAAAGCACTTTTAACATCCATTTGAAATAAATTGAAAATTTGAAAATTTGCAAATGCACAAAGCATCCGAATGGATTCTAATCTAGCAACAGGAGCATACGTCTCATCGTAGTCGATACCTTCCTCTTGGTTGTATCCTTGGGCTACTAGACGAGCTTTTGCGTGTGACTGAACCATCTTCATTCACTTTATTTCTAAAAACCTATTTAGTATCAATAATCGAGTGATTAGCCGGTCTAGGAACAAGTTCCCATACTTGGCTCCTCTCGAATTGGTTGAGTTCCTCTTGCATAGCAGAAATCCAAAATTCATCATTGAAAGCTTCTAAAATATTTTTAGGCTCAATTTGTGAAATAAAGGCAGTGCTAGCAATAGAGTTTCTTAATGATGATCTAGTAGTTACTCCACGTGAAACATCGCCGATTACCAAAGTTTCTGGATGTGATGGCTTGAAAGAGAATTTCTTAGGCAAGCTTTCCAGAGAATTTGTTTCGGTTGTGGTGTTCATTGGAGTAGACGTTGATGGCTCAACATCATCATCAAGAGTAGCTGCTGCACTGTTATCTTCATCAAAAGTCACATTTGTAGACTCTTCCATAATTAATGAGCATTTGTTAAAAACTCTATATCCCTTACTCTTGGCAGCATAGCCAAGGAAAATACCATCGTCAGCTTTGGCATCAAATTTTCCTAATTTGTCTTTGGTGTTAAGGATAAAATATCTACAGCCAAAAACTCTAAAATAAGAAACATTTGGGGTTCTCCCGAACCAAAGCTCATAGGGTGTTTTCTTCGTAATAGGACGAATAAGTACCCTATTTAAAATGTGGCATGCTATACTGACAGCTTCAGCCCATGAGTATTTCGGAAGTGAGAACTTGTTCAACATGACTCTAGCCATATCGCCAAGAGTCCTATTTTTTCGCTCCACAACACCATTTTGTTGAGGAGTTCTTGGACAAGAAAACTCATGATCAAAACCATTGGAATCATAAAACTTTTCAAAATCAGAATTTTCGAACTCGCCTCCATAATCACTTCGAATTTGAGTAATCATGTAGCCTTTTTCGTTTTGAACTTTCTTGACAAAAATCTTGAAAATCGAAATAGCATCACTTTTATAAGTAAGAAAGAAAACCCAAGTAAATCTTGAAAAGTCATCAACAATAACAAAGGCATAGAGTTTTCCACCATGACTGGCTACTCTACTAGGGCCAAATAAATCCATATAGAGTAGTTGCAAGGGTCTAGTAGTGCTTACAGAGTTTATGAAATAAAAAGATGACTTGGTTGCCTTATTTAACTCACATTTGGCACATACGGTGTCCTTTTTGAATGTGATGTCGGGCAAGCCTCTAACTAGCTTCTTGGTCGATAGCCTGGATATAGTATCCATATTGGCATGACTAAGATGCTGGTGCCATAGTAACCGTTCATCTTTATGAGCATATAGGCATCTACCTACATTGTTAGTATCTATAGACAAATAGAAAATATAAATATTGTCCTCTCTTACCCCTTCAAAAGCAATGTCTCCTGTTGACCTATCATAAATAAGGCATTTGTTTTGTCCAAAGTTAATGTCATAACCATGTTTGCAAAAACAAAAGTTGAAGAACTTTATTAATACAAACTTTGTAAAAGATTATAATTTGAATTCTGGGAATGGTACAACTTTAGGAATCCAATCTAGATGACGATTGCTTTATCCCTTGGACGATGTGAACTCTGAAGACGAAGCCTCTGAAGTTGAAGACAACTCTGGAATTGAAGGCAAAAAACCTCAGAACTTGAAGGCAAAAGCCTCGGAAGAATGCAGCAGCACTTAGGCAAGAACTCCTGAACTCTCTGAACTTTGAAGTCTGATCTCTCTATAATCTGATCTCTGATTATTGATTCTTTTTTTTCCCCTGAATGGATACTTGAAACTCTATTTATAGAGTTCTGAGAAATAACTAACTTTTAGTTATTCTGGACTGCGCATGATGGATTGTGCAGCAATTGGTTTGCGCAGCAATGGACTGCGCAGGCAGTTGCTGGATCATGGGCTAACTGTCTTGGACACATGGCATCATTTGATTGAAATGCGCATGATCATGCATAGACAGTTGCCACGAAATGAGCAATTGATGGCATGAATGCCACGTGTATTTTGTCATTTGCACTGATAGAACGCGCACATTGAATTGCGCAGGCTTTGGATTGCGCCAACTTAAATTGTACAGAAAATGGATTGCGCCAACATAGATTGCGCCAACATGGATTGCGCTGCCAGCTGTCCTCGAGCGCCGTGCTGCACGATTAAACGAACGGCCGCCTCGTTCTTCGCGCTGTCAGTTGTCAGAAGATTTGATTTGTGTCAGGTAATGATGGTAATTTGCCACGTCAGCCTGCGCACTTGAAAGTGTGCGTAATCTATCCTGTGCAATCTGAAGGATGCGTAATCTGATGTCTGCGCAGTTCATCTGAAAGTTGTATTTCTTGATTTCTTGACTTTGTTGATGTGTGCAACTTGATTTTTTAGGACCTACAAGACCCCTTCAAAGTTTTCGAAAGTTGAACTTATTCAAAATTTCGAAATACTTTGAATTTTAAATATGAAACCAATTTGCGCACATAATGAGCTGTCTGTGCAATCTGAGGGTTTAGCCCATTTTTTAGGCGTAATCTAAGGCGGCCGTTTCGACTTTGAAAAACTATAAATAGTTCCTCAATTCATTCGAAATGTTCTTTACTTGCTTCCTTCGTACTTTTGAGAGAAAAACTTCTGAACTCTTTCCTCCTTCCTTCTCCGACAATCCCGATGGCTCCCCGACGATCCTCTGCCGCCGCTAAGGGCAAGGCCCCCGCCGAATCATCGACTAGGGCTGCACGACGAGCTTCGCGCCATGAAACCGCTCATCCAGCAATGATGGGTAGAAAACCTTAATCAAAAACTTTTTTTAGAGTTTTGATTTCACTGTTCCTTTCAGAATCCATCTCTTTTTAGAGATAGGATCATATTACGCCACCCTTTTTAGGGTTATGGTTGCAAAAAACATTTCACTCTTCATTTTTATGAAAGACAACTCTCTGCGCAATCGGTTGAACTGTGCTGACAAAAGTCAGCGCAACTTGCTAATTTGTGCGAGTCTGTCAGCGCAAACTGATGTTTATTTGTTTGTGCAATCTAATTTTGCGCAATCTGACGTTTGTGTAATTTGATTTTTGCACAAACTGAATCTTTGATTTTGACATTGTACTGTAAATTTTTGTTTTCTTTGTCTGATGCAGTTAATACCAGAGAAGACCCAGAATATGAGAACTTCGTGGGAACCCTTTCAGAATCAGAATATAAAGAGGATTTGTCACATGTGCACTATCCTCAGTATGATCTGCCGACCTCCTGTCAGGCTATTTTGATATCCCAAGACAATGAAACACTGCAATGTTTAATGAACGGGCAACCTCTGGAAACGGCAGATGTTGTTATACACAAGAAACCCTTATTCTTATTTGGTGAAGCTTTTGAGAAAAGTTCTCAACCAAGACCGAGGATGGAAGAAAGAATTGTCCATCAGACGGATAGATCTTTCTCGATACCAAATATTCTACGCTGCCTCCCATTATCCCGGTATGCTCATACGAGTTATCCGAGGAAGATGGAATGGAACCTTACTCCGTTCCAAGATGCCCGTCCGGGAAGAATTTTTGTGAAGAAGGGTCCAAACAAGAAAGATATGTTCTATAGTTCTTCTGAACGGTACAGTGTTTTGCTGAGAGGACTGAAACCCGATTGTATTCCGCCGGAGAATTCTTCATTGTTAATGCCCGTCAGGACCCCAATTTTTGCAAATGAATTTGCAAAAGTCGAAGGAAGATACCCTGAACAGGACATCAGACTGACTGGATTGGTGAATCCAGATTTTAAAAGATGGAGCTGTATAGCCAATTGGATTCTGACCAAGTTTGAAGGCGAACTGCAGCAAATCAACTTGTACCAAGCAGTGCATGCCACTGTCTATGGTTTTGCTCCGAACCCTCACCTGTTCTTGGCTTTAGCAGAGAGGTATAATTACAGAACAGGGACCTTTATGACTCCCGGCGGAGAAATTGGGTTTGCACTCCATGAGATGAAGTACATCTCTTTTTTGCCAATGGGAGATGCCCCTTACGAAGAATTTGTTCCAACCAATGATGAGTTGGACAAACTCCGGAAAGAAAATACAGAAATGGTAGCAGTATTCGAGGAACTGCTATGCCATTACAAGATCTGTTTCCTGTTCTATAAGAGTGCTACATCAAACACTTGCTACTCCTCGAAATGGCTACCTTATCTGTTCCTTAACCATATTCAAGAACCGAAGACTAAGGAACACGATAGATGCTATCCAAATTTCTTTAAGCCATTGAGCAACCCAGAAGTGATGAAGTTGATGGAGGAAAGTGGCGATTTTGATAAAGCAATGAAGGATGATTATCAATGCCCTCCATTGAGAACATGAGATAGTCTCGAAAGTTACTTGAGAGTAGGATATAGATCGATGTCGAAAGAAGCCCAATTAGCAGGGTTTCTGACACATTGGCTTCGTCGATTTGTAGTTCCGGGATCCAGTGCAGTAGACCGCTTCCATCGCGGTGTTCTTTTTGCGGCCGTTAGATTAGTCTTCGGCTATAAGATGGATCTTCTGTCAGCCATGACTATACATATCTATTTGGGTGGTTGCTCCTTCACCATCCCACTTTGATGGACCCCGGCATGGGACCGGTTGATGGCAGCTTTATACGGAGATACTCCAATGGTAAATAAAAATTCACTGCTCTAAGAGACTGCAGATATGCTCTAAACTTGAGCAAATGATGGAAATTTTATTGTACCCCTCCTCCCGCTGGTTACGAACAAATGCGGACCAATATGATTGACTCGCAGATGCATCCTCTGAGCCGCGCAGCTTTTGAATGGTTGAAAATAATTCGACCATCTCATTTAGTATACCGGTTCGAAGATGAATGTTATTTAGAGCCACATCTTCCCAGTCGATTCGCTTGACAGTTCGGCTATGACCAATTCCATATGGGGAATGCTATTACATGTCTTCAGGGAAAGGGTTATTTGATAGATGGGGCCCGGGCCTGGACTTACTATAATGCTCGAGATACGAAATCGACGTTCTCGATGCCTGTAAACAGCAATCATGGCCCTCGGATGCTGTTTACATACTCAATTTTTTATACATCTTCAAATACCTTTGCCGAGAATTTCAACCTCACGGATAGCTTCGCATCTTCAACAAGATTGAAGAGAGAAGGAGTTGTCATGTCACTTATAGGAAATGATGAGGTACGTAAGCCAGAAGATGCACCTTTGGAAGCCTCAAGGGATGTTATGTTCCCTCAAGAAGTTAATGCGCCACTACGTATCTCTTTGAAGGTGGGCAAATCTCCAGCAAAAAGGAGGAGAAGAGAGGATCCTCCTGCTCCAGCAGCAAAGAAGAAATTGATCTTAGATCACTCTTCTGAAAAGATCACCACTCGATCTCAGTCTCGGCAGCTGGCCGAATCAACTCAGCAAGAAGAGGCTACTACACCAACCTCTATCCAGAAACAAGTTGAGACTATAAATATAGAGTGCCCTGAGAGGCCACTAAAAAGAAAGAAGCTGGCCCACAGAAGGAATCGAGCCCCGTCTTCAATAGTAATGGATATTGTGGCTGGATTAACTTTGCCATCTCCCACTCCTATTTCAGAATCTAGGAATAAAACTCCTAGTCCCGAACATAGAGAGGAGATCGAGCAAAGGAAAGATCTTGCTCCGAGAACTGAGGCCGAAGAGCCCAGAGGAAGTACTATGGAGGAAGTGGAGGAAGAGCAGAATATTGTACACTCTCTTTTACCGGCTACAGAGTTTGTTGAACTTCCGCCTACTCCTAGAACCCTTCGCGAAGAGGAAGATCGCGAAGTAATTGCGGCTCTAGAAGATTGCAGCTACAGCCCTCGGGATGACTATGGTGACCAAGCCGCGACTACCAACGGAAATACGCCAGAAGAAGACGAAGATGAAGAGAGCTCTTCGTCTGAGAATATTGATGACTATATGCAAGATCTTGAAAAAGATGATGAAGTGCACACATCTCCTAATACTGTCAATGATATCTTAAATCCTGAGGAGGATATTGAAGTTCCAGAGAATGCTGCTGATACCTTAAATCCTGAAAAGGATGTTGAGGTTCCATAAAATGCTGCTGACATCTTAAATCCTGAAAAGGATGTTGAGATAACAGTATCTCCAGAAAAAGCAATAGATGAAGAAGCCCCGGAAGAAACTCCCGCCAATGATCCTCAAGGTATAAAATGAAATTAACAATCTCCTTTTGAATAAATTGATAGCTAACGTCTTTATTTGTATTTCCTGCAGATCTTGAGACTCCTCTAGCACCTCCGACGTGTACAGACATAGTGTCCATAGCGACGGTGGTTGTTAGTTGCAGTCATCATTTATCTTGTGGCTCTGAAGCGGACAGTAGTCAAGCTGTTATAGCTGAAGCTACTTTTGCTCGGCCAGAGTCTACTCCAGCAGATAATAGGCTCATTGCAGAATTCAATCATGGTAAGATAATTTATATCTTTAATCTTCTTGAACAATAGCGATCAACAGGTAAAATGACAATCTTTACTTTTTTGCAGGAGAACAACCAGGAGGGGCAACTAGCTCTACTTTGGCTCCTTTGTTTAAAGAACCTGCTATCCAGACACAAGAGATTGAACGTCCCACGGCCTCATCATCAACAGGAGTGGCTGCAACTCCTGGTGCTATAGCCACTAATAATCTTGTGATCCAATCTTTTACTAGATGCTTCTTTGAATCTTTGGGACCTCTAGTAAAAAGAATGATGGAGAAAGAGGGCACTGATTTTTTCATGATTAGGGGTCCAACCTCTCTCTTAATAAGAGCTATCCGGGAACAGGGCGATGAGGCTCAAGCTACTCTCCTGGATCATATTTTGAATGAATTAGAGATTTCTATCAAAAGCTATAAAGAGCTCAACCAAGGAAACGTAGAATCTCTAGTACAGGCAGAATTCGAGCAACTGGCTCATGCAGCCGATATTAAAAGGGTCAATCTCCAGAATCTTTTGGAAGCCTTCTCTGCAAAATCTGCTGAGTATAACTCCAAACTGGAATCAGTAACCTTGATGGCTAATAGAAAAGAACAGAGAGCTGCTGAGCTAAGAGCAGAGATTGCTCGTCTTCAGAAGGAGTTAGAAGATAAAATTGCTGATTATCAACTTGCAACTCAACAATATAATGCTCTGATTCAGGAGAGGGATGAGTACATCGAAGCTCATAATGTTGAGATTACCCGCAGAATGGTGACTATGCCTGCTTTTAATGAGGAAACTGGGATGGAGGAAGCTAGAAGGAGAGTAATGTCCACTCGTGAAGAACGGCTGCAGACTCTCAAGCAGCAGAACGATAATCTGATAATACCTCCGTCTTAGTGGATCATTTTGTATCTTTATATCTTTTTGAAGTATATGTGTTTTTGTAATATCTTATATTTCAATTAATAAAAGACATTTTTGTTGTGGCTCCATTATTTGTTGCATATCTTGTTCAGATATAAATAATAGAGATAGAAAATATATTCAGAGGTACAAGACATGATATATTTTTTGATGATTTTGTAGAAAATAATTACATTCATTATATCTGCTCAGAGGTAATATGGACGTGGCAGAATATACTGAACATTATTATCTCAATTGACAACTTAATCGAAACGATAAGTTGCTGATATGGATGTGAGATAAACGAAAAAATCGTCAAATGATGGAATAAACGGACAAACCGTCAAAAATGGATAATAACGAACGAATGAACTGTCAAGTGATAATGAATGAATGAACGGGTGAACCGTCGGATGATAATGAACGGATGAACCGTCGGATGAATGTGAATGGATGAACCATCGGATGAATGTAATGAACGGACGAACCGTTAGATGAATTAAATGAACGGATGAACCGTTAAGGGAATTAAATAAACGGATGAACCGTCAAGTGAATTAAATGAACGGATGAACCGTCAGATGAAAACGGATGAACCGTCAGATGAATATGTCGTTTCATCATTTGGAGAATCTCTGCCTATAAATAGAACAGAATTTTAACAGAAAGGAACACTCCTACTTTTCCAACATAAAAATGTCGTCTAGAGATACACTCAAGAAGACTGAAATCGCCCCGAAGGTTGAAGAAGGCGTTGTTGAACGTCCTGTTGATCCAATTCAATCAAAGGAGGCAAAAGTAGGCGAAGGTTCGTCTGCACCCAAGCCACCGTGCGACATCCTGGACTTTCTGCTTGAACCAGGAAGGACCGAAGAGGAGGAGGCCATGAGGATGGTCGCTTGCAAATTCCTAGTGGGTTCCAGCAAGGAGGTTCTCGGCTCTTTTGCTGATCGTGTTTTTGAAAAGGACGGCAGTGGTCCACATCCAAATGTAGAGAAGGATGATAGTGACCTTCCTTAATATCATGTACTATCATTCATGATGAAATAAAATTTTATTTATGAACTTGTCTGATGATTTACAAGTATTTACATTTACACATAGTACTTTTTAAGGAATTTGCCATTGATAGGCATCATTGCAATTCGTCCATCCAATTCTGAGAGTTGATAAGCTCCATTTGAGAAGACTTTGCTTATAACGTAGGGACCTTCCCACTTTGCGTCGAACTTGCCTTTGCTCATATGAGTCATAGTCATAGGACGTCTGACTGTTAAAACAAGTTCTCCTTGCTGAAAGGCTCTGACCTTAACTTTTCGATTGAAAGTCTTAGAAATACGAGCTTGGTATAACTCAATATGTTGTTGAGCCATTAACCGCTTCTCATCAAGTGCCTCCAATTCTTGAAGTCGAAGAAGATCATTATTCTTTGTAGTGAGCTCGTTAGCAATGGCAATCCTTAAAGAAGGAATTTGAAGTTCCAGAGGAAGAACAGCTTCACAGCCATATACCAGAGAGAAAGGTGTAAAACCTGTAGGGTTACGAACCGTAGTTCGGTAGGCCCATAGACACTCGCCAAGCTTTTCACTCCAATTCCGTTTGTTAGTGGATACAAACTTTTTGAGAAGCTTGATAATAGTTTTGTTGAAGGCTTCAGCTAAACCATTAGCAGCAGGATTGTAGGCAGTTGAGGCGACATTGTCAATCCGGTGATCATCACAGAATCTGGTAAATTTTTGGTTGATGAATTGCGGTCCGTTGTCATAGATAATTCGTCGAGGGACACCAAATCGATAAATGACATGGTGTTTGACAAAGTTGATGACACTACTGGTCTTAACTTCAGCCAAGGGTATAGCTTCAGCCCACTTAGAGAAGTAGTCTGTTATTGCTAGAATGAACCGATGTCCTCTAGAAGAAGGAGGATTAATAGGACCTATGACATCCATGCCCCAAGCTTCGAAAGGCCAGGAAGCGGCTGTCGAATGTAAAAATTCTGAAGGTTGATGAATGAAATCTGTATGGATTTGACAGGTTCGACATTTCCTTGCATATTCGATAGCATCTGATACCATAGAGGGCCAATAGTAACCCATTCTTCGGATGCGATCCTGTAGCTTAGGACCGGGCTGATATACTCCACAGACACCATCGTGAGCTTCACGTAACACTTGTTTTGCTTCATCACCAGCTAGATAGCGTAGAAGAAGACCGTCATAAGTCCGTCGATAGAGAGTCTTAGTGGTTTGGTTGTAGTAGAACCGTAGAGATCGTCGTCGAATACTTGTAGCCTCCTTATGATCTTCGGGCAGTATGTCGTGAACCACGAAGTCGATGAAAGGAGTTCTCCAATCTTCATTAATAACATTCATTTTAGCAAAATTACTGAACTCGATATTATGATTGTTTTCAACACAAAACAATTCTCGATTAGAGATAACCACCACTTGTTGTCTTCTGATGGGAACGGCTAAAACTGCGATAAGATTGGCTAAGGCATCTGCTTCAGTATTGCAAGCTCGGCGCACATATTCAATAAAGAAAGCTTTGAACGATGTAGCCATATTGATTGCCGCTTCAAAGTAAGGTACCAGATCTTGATGACGGACTTCATAAGTTCCTCTAACTTGATTGACAACCAGTTTAGAATCGCCGTAAACTTCGAGATATTCAATGTTCAATTGCTTGGCTAATTGAAGACCAATAAGTAGAGCATTGTACTCTGCTACATTATTGGAACAAGATTCATCTAGAGAGTAAGCTCTTTGGATAGTTGAGGAAAAACGAGAACAACTCCAATTCCTGCTACAATAGCACCATTGGGTCCGATTCTGGATGCTCCGTCAAAGAATAGACGCCAGGTTGGAAATTCTTCAGAGATCAAGTTGACTTCCAACGTCTTGTCTGGAATTTCATCGTAAAGCTTGGATGTTTCTGGTACAGGATGAGCTGCCAAGAAATCCGCCAGTGCTTGACCTTTGACAGATTTTTGAGGAACATATACCATGTCATATTGGGCTAGAAGGATGGCCCATGTAGCAAGCCGAGAGTTGAGTGTGCTAGGCTTCTTCATCAGTACCCGAAGAGAATTGACTCGGGATATGACATGAATGGTTTGACCAATGATGTAATGTCTTGTCTTTTGAACGGCGAACATAAGGGCTAGACATTCTTTTTCGACCGGACTATAACGGTGTTCAGCACCAATCATAGTATGACTGAGATAGTAAATGGCCTGTTCGTGGCCTTCTTTATTCTTTTGGGCGAGTAAAGCACCCAATGAATGATCCATAGCACGGACGTACATTAAGAATGGAATGCCTGAGATTGGTGGCACCAAAACTGGTGGGTTCATAAGATATCATTTGATGTCGTCAAATGCTTGTTGACATTCTTCAGTCCAAATAAAAGATACACCCTTCTTCATTAATTGAGTGAATGGTCTGCAGCGTCCAGACAAGTTTGAAATGAATCTCCTGATGTACGCAAGTCGACCTTAGAATCCTCGTAGCTCTTTTAGGTTGCGTGGAGGACGCATCTCTTGAATGGGTTTGATCATTCTCGGGATCCACGTGTATACCCTTAGAGGTAATAACGAAGTCGAGAAACTTACCACTAGAGACACCCAAGAAAGACTTGGTGGGATTCATCTTGAGCTGATGTTGACGCATGAGATTGAAGATTGTTCTCAAATCTTGGATATGATCTTCTTTCAGACGACTTTTAACAGCGATATCATCAACATAACATTCGACTGTTTTACGAAGATGTTCTCTGAAAATGGTACTCATAGCTCGTTGGTAAGTTGCACCAGTGTTCTTGAGACCAAATGGCATCACTGTGTAGCAATAGACTCCCCGAAGAGTACGGAAAGATGTGTGTTTTTCATCTTCGGGATTCATCTTGATCTGATTGTATCCAGAGAATCCATCCATAAAAGATATTCGCTCGAACCCACAGGTATTGTCAATCATAACATCCGTGATAGGGAGAGGAAATTCATCTTTCGGACATGCTTCATTAAGATCTCGAAAGTCGATACAGACTCGAACTTTGCCGGTTTTCTTCAGGACTGGAACAACGTTGGCTACCCAATCAGGATGTTGTTCTTCTCGAATAAAGCCACAAGCGATAAGCTTCTTGACTTTATCATCAATTGCGTCCATCATTTCAGGCTTGAATCGCCGTTGCTGCTGTTTGACTGGTTTAGCATTAGGCAGAATATTTAATTTGTGAGTAGCAATTTTAGGATCTAAACCTGGCATATCTTCGTAACTCCAAGCGAAGACATCAATGTATTCTTTAATGAGAAGAATCAACTCTTGCTTATCTGCTTTCGGAAGATTCTTGCTAATAAAGATTGGACGAGGTAACTCGCTTTCTCCTACATCAACTTGAACTAGTTGATCTTCAGTAGGAGGTTCTCTTTGTTCAAATCGGAGTACCCATTGATTATCCATCTATTGAGCCCAAGGATCTGTTTTAGAACTTTCTTCAATGTCCTCATCATATCCTTTCGGAAGTTCAGCGGAAACCATATTAGAAGATACGATCACACGATGAACTTCACCTATGCTAGTGTCAGAATCCCATGACCTGGAATCAGAAGAATTAGAACGTTCTTCACTATCAGAGTCAAAAACTGCTGGGGATAACATCAGAGGAGAAACATATCCGAGACCTCTTTTGGTCTTGCTATAGTATATATCAGATTTTCCTTTTGGAACAGCTGTACGAATGGGAGTTCGGCTACCCTTACCGTAGTTGAGGCCATTTTTAAAGTCATAACCCATCTTACGGATGATGTCTTTTGATTGTTGACTATAACGACGGAGTTGTAAATGTCCTGTATCGTTAAACTTGCTATCATCCGTATAGCTGAATTGTTGTTCTGGTCCTTTACTAAAAAGTATTGGACTTTCGCCTTTCTTTCGAGCAGGGACAATACGGTAAGAGTCATCTGGATCTTTAAATAAAACTTTTGTTTGAAGAGATTGTACAACTCCTATTGTAAATGATTTGAAGCTATCTAACATATCCAAATAGCATTTAGTATGATAAATAACATCAGTATACTGGAAAGTAGATGCTTTTTCATTGATATATACATCTGTATTTACAGCAGGACCTTTAGCCTTAGTAGGCTTGATCAGATTGATTACAAGAGGGGGAGAAGAAGAACGTGGAAGAAGCTTGTTACGACGAAGGTCAATAACAAGTGGCTCAGAGGAGGTGAGCTCCCTTTTTTCTTTGTTGTGAGTTAAATCAACAACAAGTGGCTCAGAAGAAGTGAGCTGCTTTTTGTCCTTGTTACGACGTAAGTCGATAACAAGTGGCTCAGAAGAGGTGAGCTCCCTTTGATTCTGATTGCCATCAACTGATTTTTCTTGAACTGGCAAGTGAATAGCGAGTGGTTTAGAAGACTGAGGATGAGAAACACGCCCTTTGACAGGTACGATGAGAGTGTCATTGGGTACTGCTTTTTGGTCTTCTTCAGTATCCATGGCCAATACCACTTTCATAAATTCTTCTTTATACATACGAGTATCGTTGCAATACGCTTCGACACCTTTGAAAGGATAAAGGTCTGCAACTTCCTTGTGAACTTGTCCTTTGTCATCAACATATTTAAAGCATTGATGAAGAGTTGATAGAACAACATTGTGTTCATGAAGGAAGGGTCTTCCCAGAAGAGCGTTGTAAGAACAACCATGATTGTCAATGATATAAAAGGTCACCTTTGTGCGAAGATTGCCTATTTGGAGTTTTCGGCGGATCTTGCCCAAAGGTTCACTTCTTCCTTGGTTAAATCCCAAGATAGTGGTGATTGTACTTGAAAGACTATGCACTGGTATTTTCAATGTGTCTAGCATTATTTTTGGCATAATGCTGAGAGCAGACCCTGGATCTATCAAGATACGATCGACTTTCATTGAATCGACATACCCTGTGTAGTAGAGAGGACGATCATGTCTATTATCCTCCAGCAACATATCATCCTGAGTGAAAGTGATATTTGGAATCAACTCCAGGACACTATGACAGTGACGGCAAGATACTGGCTCTGATTCTGGCTTTTTGAGAAGAGTTAAGCAAGTTTTAGCCTGCATCAGAGCTTCACTTAAAGTCTCTCGAGTCTCTTTGGAAAGGCGCAAGAGCTCAAATATTGATAGCCTAGCCGGTTTATTGGCTAGTTGAGCCAATATATCAAAGTTGTATGGCTTTTCAAGTCCTGTAGGAGATGATTTTTTTAGAGGTTTGTCAAAGCGGACTTGTTGTTTGCCTTTGTCAGCAACCACCGGCTTGGGATGAATAGGCACTACAACTGGTGAAGATGTGGAAGAAAATTCTTCAGAGGAGGCAGGTTGTACTGAAATAGGTTCAGAAGAAGAAGCAGGATTCTCTTGAACCTCAGAATGATCTTTCAAATAGGCTTTCCCTGATCTGGTGCCTAGCAGAATTTCTTCGTCAACTATGGGATCAAAAGACACCATGTTGCAAATCTTCGTCTTGCCTTTAGAACGATCTTTCTTCTTGGAAGAAGAGGACACCTCAAACTCCGGAGCAAGATCGGAATGAATCCACATAATTTCACCATTATCAAGAGACAAGGGAACAAGACCTTCATTTGGTGGAAGTGGAAGATTTTTAATCCCAAGAATAGCTTTGGGAATTGGAATGACACCGTGCTGTACCATCTGCGGAGGAAAGTCACCAAATTGAACTGAAACCATATTCGCAGTAACAGTCTTCTCATTTTGCTGCAGAGTGACGACACTAGCATTGACAAGCTCTTGAATTTTGCCTTTGAGCACATAGCATGCTCGAGTAGGATGTCCAATGAACCTGTGGTAGACACAATATTTAGGATGATCTGTCTTACCGACTTCATCAGGTTTCTTTGGGTCTGGGAGCTGAATTTTGTTGCTTTTGAGTAAACATTCAAAGATGCTTGCAGTGTCATTCTCGTCAAAGGAGTATTCTACTTTCGGACGAGGTTTCCTCGGTAGAGGTGCAGAAGGAGTAGGAGTAGATGTAGGCGGAGCCACATTGACAGCCAGAGATTCTTTATTCTTGTTCAAATTGATGTTCAAAGTCTCTTTTGCTTTGCGGTTGTTTTGGCGGTTGCCACCACCTGACGTCTGATGTTCATCTCGATCGGGGTTAGACATCTGTACCCCCAATTGTTTGAATTTCTCGGCACTCACTTCCGTAGCTTTAGCGTTGACAATGAATAAAGGCCAATCTTGGAATTGGATAGATCCCATCCACATACTGATAATAGGCAAAAGATTCGCCTTACAAGTATCAATAGTGACTACAGCTGGAGTTCCGGGAGGCATTTTCAAAGCTTCACGGCGGAACCGTTCGATAAAGCTCTCAGCAGTTTCATTGTGTTTCTGTTTGATTTTGTTGAGGGCCGACATAGTCATGTCGTTAAATCCTTCATAAAACTGTTCCAAGAAAATTTGTTTGAGACCTGAAAAGGAAGTGATACAACCATCGGGCAAACTTCTATACCAGTCATATGCTACGCCGGCTAAACAACCGACGAACACTCTGGTAAGAAGAGCGTCATTTGGCTGGAGTTGAACGGTCATTACCTCAAAATGATTGATAAATTGACTAGGAGAAGTACTGCCATCGAACAAAGAGATTGTTGGGATCTTGTACTTCGGTAGGAATGGGACTTCCTTCCATTCAACTGGATAGGGCTGCTTGATCCCCAATCTTTGCAAGTTGTCTTTCTCTTTGAAAGCTTCGAACTGAGTTCGCAAGAGTTTGACAGCTTCATTGGCATCTTCTGATGACGAAAAAGGAGTAGGTTGAGTTAGAGTGGTAGGAGGAGGAACAGCATTGTAAGCACTACCCCCAGCTCCTAATTGACTAGGTGTAGTTTGAATTTATACTTGTACAGGAGGTATTTGAGGAGATACTACCCCCAGCCCAGTATTGGCAGGTATCGAAGATGCTATAATCTCCGGATTCGCAGTAGGTGCAGTTGGTGGTGTAGCATGTTGTGCCACAATGATAGAATACATACTAGCAACCATTTCAGCTATGGTTTTTAGTTTGTCTTCAAGTGCAGCGATTCGTTGTTCATGATTTGTAGAAGTTGAAGCATCTGGATCTTCGTTGACAACATAAGCTGTCACTTCTCTTGGTACAGTGGAAGACACTGTCTGTTCAAAACTTTTGCTATATGCATCATAGTCGGAGAAAGAGTCATCTCCTGACTGAGAAGTGGGAAGATAACCTGAAGGGTTTTGAGGAAGATTCCTTTGACTGATTGTATCTCGGCTTTGAGAACGGGTATGTCGAAACACTCCTTCAGAAGATTCTTGGAGTAATTCTAAATACCGCTGGCTTGGCTTGCGAGGTTTACCGTGCTTAGAGCATCTTTTACCTCCAGTGTCTCGGGAAGTCATGTTAACAGAAGCATACAAGACTTCATCTTCCTCTGACATTGGTTCAGATTTAGCAAAAGTCAGACGATCGAAGACAGATCGTTTTGTTGTGATGACTTTATGGTTGCAATGATGATCAGATGATTGAATTGAAGATGTTGAGACATTGTCCCGTTTTTGTCTGAGATGTTCTCGGAGATCGGGAACAACAGCAGGATGAGAAAAACTTTGAGGGATCTATTCTTTGATAACATTCGGAACATGGTTCCGATTCTTCAAATATTTAGACCCTTGAGTATACAGGGAAGTGCTCACTTCATTGGCATAAGTGTCGGGATTTTTGACCCTAGAGATTTGTTTTTTATGATGTTTGATCTTCGACATTGGCTGTTTTCGTTTTACCGAAGTGGGTCTATTGAGATAAGTTCTGAGATCAGCAAATTCACCCCTAGGGGTTTCTGTCTGAGACACTAACAGTTTTCCCTGTTTGGAATGGGAAATCTTGAGAGTCGGGAGGTCCTAGAATTCTTCTACCGGGGTAGGCAGAATACCTCTTTGGTCAGTTCAAGTTCTCTTGGTATAAAGGAAAGAAGAATCCTTGTTTGAAAGAGTTCTAGTACTGATTGGTGCCGAGACACGTTCAGATTGATCTTCTTTGGTAAAAACTGAAAAAGATTGAGAAAATACCAAAGGGCCTTTTCCTTTGTTTTGTGAAGAAGGGTTAGCTAAAGAGCGTTTCCCTCTGTTGTCTTCCAAGTTATGGGACAAGAAAGTATGAGAAAAGACCAACGGGCCTTTCCCTTTGTTTTGAAGAGAAAGAGGAATAGCCAAAGGACTACCCCCAGTGGATTGCGCAGGAGCAACAATGTGTTTGGAAAGAGGAGCAGAGCCTTTTCCCTTGTTATGAGAAGAAGAGAGCTTAGCCAAAAGGCTGTCACTCTTGGATTGCGCAGGCATGCTTTGTGCATGGGTTGATGGTACACTGGTTCTGGCCACAAAAATTGTGGTTTGCGCATCAGGAGTTCTTGCCACAGAATGCTTAGGTTACACTCTGGTTGCTGGAGTGTTGGTTTGCGCAAGAAGATTGGCAGCTAATTGCACCAGGAGCATAGGAGTTTTATACTTAGCCATGGCAGCATATGAAGTCTTTTGTGCACTGGCCATAGCAGATTGCGTAGCAGTAGCAGAGACAGATTGTGCAGTAGGCTTGATGACAGAAACTTTAGACTGCGCAGCAGGCTTGCTGGCAGACTGTGCAGAAGTCTTGCTGTCAACATTAACAGAATGTGCAGCAGTCTTTGGGACCCACACTGGGCGCACTTTGCTTGTGGCAGCAGTAGGTGCAGTGCGAGGAGTAGTCTTGGAGTTGATCATAGACTCGTAGGCTGTCTGGTTGATCTTCACAACCAGTGTCTTCTGCGTCTTTCCGATAGACGCTACGTCACATTGAGTTGTCACTTCCTCATCGGAGGAGAAAGTCGTCCCCAGCAGAGTCGTCATTTTGTTTGCAAAAACAAAAGTTGAAGAACTTTATTGATACAAACTTTGTAAAAGATTACAATTTGAAATCTGGGAATGGTACAACTTTAGGAATCTAATCTAGATGACGATTGATTTATCCCTTGGACGATGTGAACTCTGAAGACGAAGCCTCTGAAGTTGAAGACAACTCTGAAATTGAAGGCAAAAAACCTCGGAACTTGAAGGCAAAAGCCTCGAAAGAATACAGCAGCACTTGGGCAAGAACTCCTGAACTCTCTGAACTTTGAAGTCTGATCTCTCTATAATCTGATCTTTGATTATTGATTCTTTTTTTTCTTTCCCCCTGAATGAAGACTTGAAACTCTATTTATAGAGTTCTGAAAAATAACTAATATTTAGTTATTCTGGACTACGCATGATGGATTGTGCAGCAATTGGTTTGCGTAGCAATGGACTGCGCAGGCAGTTGCTGGATCATGGGCTAACTGTCTTGGACACATGGCATCATTTGATTGAAATATGCATGATCATGCATAGACAGTTGCCACGAAATGAGCAATTGATGGCATGAATACCACGTGTATTTTGTCATTTGCACTGATAGAACGCGCACATTGAATTGTGCAGGCTTTGGATTGCGTCAACTTAAATTACGTAGGAAATGGATTGTGCCAACATAGATTGCGCCAACATGGATTGCGCTGCCAGCTGTCCTCGAGCGCCGTGCTGCACGATTAAACGAACGACGGCCTCGTTTTCTGTGCTATCAGTTGTCAGAAGATTTGATTTGTGTCAGGTAATGATGATGATTTGCCACGTCAGCCTGCGCACTTGAAAGTGTGCGCAATCTATCCTATACAATCTGAAGGATGCGCAATCTGATGTCTGCACAGTTCATCTGAAAGTTGTATTTCTTGATTTCCTGACTTTGTTGATGTGTGCAACTTGATTTTTTAGGACCTACAAACCATTGTCAGTAAGATGACTGATGCTGAGCAGGTTATGCTTTAACTCGGTCACTAGGCAGACATCCTTTATTACGGGAGAGGAAGGATAACCAATAATACCATTACCTATAATATAACCTTTTAGGTTATTGCCGAAGGATACATATCCTTCTCTCTTCATCGATAGTGATGCGAAAAGATTTGCGCCTCCCGCCATACGTCGCGAGCATCCACTATCGAGAATCCACTTACTCTTAGTTGAGGAGGAAAGGTCTATGTAACCCTCATTTCTCGTATTTCCCGTATTTCATATTTATACTCGTATCTGGATTTTGGCATGTATTTTTATTTTTCTCAACTTGTGAAATTTCGATATTTTTCGTATTTTGGGTTTTGGCATGGCTCGGTTTTAATTGGATTGGGTTGGTTTGGTTTGGTTTATTGGAACACCTTAGCCTATGCTCAACCCTCAATACACCACATCCTACCCTCTTTAAAACTCCACCAACCTTTTCTCTCTCCTCATAACCTCCATTAATTTTCTTCTTCTCCTTCCTCTACACAACACTCTTCTCCTTCCTCTACACAACACCTACCCATAGGCAAGTGCACCTTGCCATCACATGAGAACCCTATTTTATTGGTCCATTAGCTAGATTAGGACATGGTAATCAACATTAGAACTTGGCATTTTGTGATTTGGAGTCCCCACTGTTCTAGATCTAAGTTTTCCTTATTTTTGGATTTACATGGTTTTGTACTATTTAAGTTGGATTTTATGGGTTTTGATGTTTCCATGTGGAAGAGAGTTCAATTTCACCCAAGTTGGAACTTTGGAAATCCGAATTTGGAGTTCGGATGGCCAAGTTGTGATGCTTTGAAGTTTTGGGAACCATTGGAGCCTCTTCTCCGCCATGGAGAAGAACACCCTCCCCCTGCGTGCGTGCCTTTGCGCGTACGTAGCTCCCATGCGTGCGTGCCTTTGCGCGTATGCAGCTCCCCTGCGTGTGTGCTTTTGTGCGTACGCAGCTCTCCTGCGTGCGTGCCTTTGCGCGTACGCAGCTCCCCTGCGTGCGTGCTTTTGTGCGTACGCAGCTCTCCTGCGTGTGTGCCTTTGCGCGTACACAGCTCCCCTGCGTGCGTGCTTTTGTGCGTATGCAACTCTTCTGCGTGCGTGCTTTTGTGCGTACGCAGCTCTCCTGCGTGCGTGTTTTTGCGCATACGCAGCTCCCTTACGTGCGTGCTTTTGCGCGTACGCAGCTCCCCTGCGTGCGTGCTTTTGCGCGTACCCCGCTCCCTTGCGTGCGTGCTTTTGCGCGTACGCAGCTCCCTTGCATGCGTGCTTTTGTGCGTACGCAGCTCCCTTGCGTGCGTGCTTTTGCGCGTACGCAGCTCCCTTGCGTGCGTGCCTTGTGCGTACGCTGCTTCCCTGCGTGCGTGCTCTTGCGCGTATGCTGCCCCCTGCGAGCGCGCTCTTGCGCGTACGCCTCCCCCTGCGCACACGCCCCTGCGCGTACGCTGCGTGACCCATGCACCCTGACCCCCTTTCTTAACCATTAGCTCTTGGAGTATTGGTTTTATTTCTCGACTTGGTTTCTCTTTTGTGGATTGGGTTTTCCTGAGATCTGTTCAACACAGCACGACTATCTTGACTCGACACGACCTAACACGGTTTTCAAGTAATTATTTATGACTAGTACGATTCTCGATATTTTCTGTGGATTATGATCCTGGTATTCTCTGATCTTCTTGCTAGTGACCCAGTGGGGTGCACACCTAACTTGTAACTGTAATTAATCCTTGTGACTTGATAACTTGATAGTGGCCCGTGGCGGCGCACTCCTGACTTGTAGCATGACTTGATAACTTAACGCTATTGCGACGGCTAACTTAACTTGACCTGCCTTGACACCGTGGGTAGTTCTTTCTTGCTTGCTTGTTAAATCCACTTGTCCTGTCTTGCATCATGTCTAGGATGGGACTCCTGAGTACCACGGTCAGGAGTACCTGCTAAAATGGATTAAGGTTAATAACTAGAATAACACAGTAGTCATGAAGAGATGACACAGCTACAGGCAATCCCGTTACCTGGGCGCTCTTGGGATCTGTAGCCTGTCGACGAGTAGGGCGTATTTCCAGCATACTGTCATGTGTTGCACATTCTAAGTCACCTAAGGGTACATGCGTTTCCTGGACGATGTACCCACCTGAATTCAACCACTAATTTTTGACCTGGGTAACCTGGATGGTCTGCAGGGCTTGTGGCTGTGGAATAATCTCACTGTATCTTGTTAGTAATTAGGCCTGTAATAATCCTAGTTAGTTAAAGTAGTAAGCCGTAGTATCTGCTTGGCCGTGATTGATTGAATGAGGTATAACCAGTCTAACCATGTCTTGATCCAGTACAAGATTGCTCCCTGTCTTGATTTCTTATATTTTTATCTTGCCGATAAATGGTGGAAAACCAAGTTCTGTTCAGACGAAGGGTTACAACTCCGGTCCTTGTTTGGTTTACGGGTTGTAACCTGGTTATCGGAATAGTTCCATGGTTATCTCGTCGTATATCATCCTGGCATGTTTTCGTAAATTCTAGTTTTAATATTAGATTTTCTTGTGCTGATTGCTGGCTTTTGTTCTTATTTCGTGGCCCCCTTGTGGCACTTGCTCTTTCTGGGGTTGACCCAGCTGGTTTTGTGTGGCCAGATTTCGGAGCAGCTCCCGAGGATCTACCAAGCTTCCAGCCCAATGGTGACAACTAGACGAAACCCGGGCCAAGTGTGGATTTTCCTTTTTGCCTTGCCCACTTCATTGTAAAACTATTCTTTTGAGGCATTTAGCCGACGAGCACCTGTTAGCTCGATGCACTTTTACTTACTGTCTGCCTACGGGCTGTAAACATGATTAACAAATCCTAGGGTTGATCATGTACGACTAAACTCTTGCTAGTCCTAACATTTTGTAATGACTAGCTTCTTGATCAGCTGAATATACAATATTTGGGATGCCTTATTATTGTATATTTAATGATCATACATCTTGCAACCTTACTTACTTGCTTGTGATTGAGACATTAGGCTTGTTCATGACCATAAGTTACTGTTGGCTTGTAGTAAACCCTCATATATCTAGACAGCCGTGACCGTATATCGAGGTGGTTTCCATTTCAATATACGTAGATGGCTATGTCTGCCCCCGCTCTCCAGTATTCTAGTTCTGGGGCGTGACATGGTTTAAGTGGTGGCCCATGCAGGTCTTGTAAATCAAGATATGTGAGGGTTTACCAGATAGATGTCTCAATCAGTACGACCTGCAGACCAGATTTACCAACTTGAAGCAAGGAGGCAGAACAGTCGACAGTTATGCATCGGAGTTTTCTAGACTCAGTAGGTTTGCCCCCACCTTGGTGGCGACCGAGTTTGATAGGGCCCAGCGGTTCCAGCAGGGACTGCATTTGGAGATCTTGTTGGCGGTTGAGCAGTTCGAGCACCAGACGTTCGATACAGTCTTGAGAGCAGCTAGGAGGCATGAGTACACCTCCCAGAGGATCGAGGATAGGACCGGAGGTAGGAAGCGGTCCCACAGCCAGATGCACCAATCATCAGCTCCAGCCCCGGCAGTTAGGGGGTTAACCATTGGAACTCCGAGGCGGGCGGCCTCAGTAACGTCGGTTCAGCATTCGACCCCGACGTACCCGCAGCAGCAGAAGCAGAAGCAGACTTCCGTGATGGAATGTTCTCATTGCGGGAAGCCAGGGCATGTGGTGGCAGACTGTGTTGCAGGGATTGTGCCTGGCTTGTGGAGCAGCAGATCATAGGATAGGGGCTTGCCCGAATAGGGGTGGTTCATCAGCATCCAACCCTTCTAGCTCTTCGGTGAGATGTGGTGCATGTAGATACCCTGTTGAACTCATTCCTGTCTATAGCACAGAATAAAGCATTAATAGCTCTCGCGTCTAGACTTGCCTGTTTCTTCTCCTCGTCAGAAGATTTGTCATGTGATTTCTCAACGAGATCGCCATTGACAACTATTCTGGCGGGCTTTTGTAACCGTCAGTGACGATAGTCCACAGGTCAAAGTCTAGCGACTTGAGATAAAAACTCATCCTTGTTTTCCAATACGTGTAGTTAGTTCCATCAAATAGGGGAGGCCTATGAGTGGACTGTCCTTCACCGTGATTGAAAATCAAGGATTGTGTTGTTGCCATGGATCAGCTCTAGAATGTAAGTCCTTGTAAAGAGAACAGAGCTCTAATACCAATTGAAGAACAGATGGCAACTCTAGAGGGGGTGAATAGAGTTTATAGCGATAATAGCCAATTAAAAATTCAACTCTTTCACAATCTAAAAATAATCAGAGTAAATACGGAAATAAATAAGGAGCAAGAGAGCATACGCAAACACAGCCGATTTTAACCTGGTTTCCCTCGTGGAGGACTAGTCCAGGCCTGAGAACTCTAGCTCAGTATTAAATATACTATTTGTGAAGTAGTAGTTACACCCCGTGCATTTACTTCAGAAGAGGACGTCAACTTCTTACAATGGATCGCATTGGCGATGCTTGGAATTTTTTAAGCTACTTCTTGAACTCTTGCACAAGACTCCTAACTGAGAGATGCTGAGCACTCGAGACTTAGGAAACTTGTGGCTAGTAGATGAAGAAGGGTATGGCTTATATTGAGCTTAAGAGAGAAGAGAAGAGAAGATTGGATGAATAAAAATAAGAGAATTCTTGGCCTATTTATAGGTTTTTATCAGGCAGAATTCGGCCAGAATTCTGGTAGGAATTTTCAAATATTTGGCCGTTGGACAACTAGCAACCAGCAAGCCCTAAAAATTAGGGTACTGATTTTTAGGGGACAGAGTTCGGCCCGAACTTTGTATGGAGGCAGAGTTCGGCCCGAAATCTGTCTCCAAAGCACAAAATGGGTCCAAGGGTCTAGTGGGCTGATTTTGGATGTGGAGCCTTATGGATTTGGATAGGTTATGGGTTGAGTCTCAAGAGCCCAACATAACTCAGCTTACAATCATTCTAGACTCAATAAAATATAAAAGTACAGACTCGAAAAATGACTCGCATGTGCAAAAATATGCTGTCGTCTGGCTTGAACTGGATGTTGTCGTTGTGTGTCGTATTGAATTATCACAAGTATTATTTAGTCAATGTTATCAATATTTGGTTGACTATGACTTTGTGTCAACAATAATCATGATATGTTAATATTTTAATATATATTGTTGTGTGGAGTGTGCACTATGTCTCGATTGGTTTATGGATACCCAGTATGACTGGAACTTAACCTTGAGAGTTATAGACTCGACCATACTAATTGCTAGTTTGACTCTCATGCTTTGTCCCGAATTGACATTTATTGTTACCTCGACTAATGATTGATCATGTGTTCCTAGTTGAAACTAAGAGACTGGCTAGTCGTCTTATTAAAATTGAATGAGACACGTTCATATTAACCATGAACCATTGCAATCGACTAGCCGATCCCGAACATTGGCATATGGATACGTACAGACTTCAACTTGTTTCTACAAAAGCAGCACATATACCTTACAGTAAAGGCATGATTATTTTGTGGCTAGGTTTATTTGTTGCATTACGCTATGTAAGACCTACAACCTAACCGTACGGGCATCGTTGTAGAGTTATGCATATCGTACTCTGTACGAAAGTATTCATTCTGAATGACCATGATCTACGGCATGAGATTTCAATTAACATAGGGACTGTTAAGTTAAATAAAATAATGATTGTATGGAGAGAATGGATTTTCGAGTTCTTTCATGGCAGCCATCTCGGAACAAATAGTGCTCCGACATGCCGGCTGGTTCCCACAGATACTGCAAACCTGCCACACGGGCAGGGAGTGGTATCTGTTTATATTTTATATATATTGATGACGGGCATCCCGCTTGTCACCCTCACTTTTCCAAGTTAGGGGTAAAATGGTAATTTTCTATTTTATAATATTTTTGGGAATTTTATTTCATGAATATTAATATTTAATGATTATAGGAGTCGGGTTCGAATTTTATCGCATTTCGAGTTAATTCGAGACTCCGGGGAATTTCGACTTGAGTTGTGATTATAGCCATGGCCCACCCAAACTTAACTTTTAGGTTTAGGAGTTTGGACTAATCCCACATGAGTATTTAAGCTTAATTATAATTTTTATTTAATTTTAGCTAACCCACAAAACCAAATTTGGACTTAACTTAGCATAGAAGTTAAGGGAGGGGCAAACTTGTAATTTCAAGTGCTCCAACCCTTCCCTTTATGGCCAGCCACCCCCTCCCCATTTATTTCTTCTTTTCCACTTCAAAATATCACAATTTTCTTCTTCTTCTTCTTCTCCAAGCTTTTCTAAAATGTTAGAATAGGTTTTCCCTAGAAATCATCTCAAAATAATTCCTTTTTCTCTAATATTCTTCCATAGAACTCTTCCTCTATCCCAAGTAGTGATTTTTCAAGCTTTTAGGAGCAAGAAGTGAAGTGGGTGTGTCCTAATCAATTTTTTGTGTCGGAGCCGTGTCGGAGCCGTGTCGGAGGACTTTCGAATCGGGAATCCATCTCCCGATAGGTACAACCTATCCTCTAATCTATTCTTTTCATCATGTAATCTAGATTTGACCCTGTAGGATTGATTTCCATAGTTGTGTCCCTATTCGTGTCGAGTTTGAGTCTGTTTGGAGTGTCCTAGGAGAAGTTAGGATTTGTGATTTTGTCCTTGAGTTTCCTCCAAATTTGAACACCTTCTAGGCTAAATTAGATTTGTGTCTAAGTGGTTAGGCACTCTTAAACTTTATTTTTATGTGTGTGTGTGTGTGTGTTCATATGTATATGTGTGTGTGTGTCCATATATATATATATATATATATATATATATATATATATATATATATATATATATATATATATATTTATATATTTATATAAATATATATATATATATATTTTCTTTTTTTTTTTAAGAAAACCCCTTCTTTTTATAAAATAAGGCTCCAAAAGCTGAAGCCGAACCCGTATACAAGACAAAAGTATACCAAAAGGAAAGACAGGGGAAAAGTGCGGGCGCAACCGCCAAAACTAAGATATGAACGGATGCCCGAAGGCCTGAGATCTGTGGGAGCAAAGGGAGCTCCTTTTGCGGCATTGTCGGTAGATTTTCCGGAGCAGCTGGTCGGCAGAGTATTGGTGTCCCTCGTATCTCGCTTTGTTGCGATTCTTCCAAATTGCCCAGGTGGCGGCCGCGGCAACGATCTGGTGGCCGTGGGATGCGGCTCCCCAGTGGGCCAGAAGATCGATAAAGCGCCCATCCACTGTAGTGGTGTTGTAGTTGTGATAGAGGGAGCTCCAGATTTTGTCGGGGAGACTTCTCTCCCTGAAAATGTGGTCAATAGTCTCCGTCTGACGCTCGATGCACCAATTACAAGCAGACGCCAGGCTAAAGCCGATGGAGTTAAGGGTGTCGTCGGTGGGCAATTTCTTTCTCATGACTCTCCACAGAAGAAAGGACCATTTCTTAGGGATGCATGAGTTCCAATAACGCGCGATGAAAAGGTCTGGACCATTGTCTTGGATCGAGAGTCTAGCCGATCGCACGGAAAATACTCCGGAAGCTGTCAGCGACCACCTCAATATGTCGACGACGGTCCCGATGGTAAGGCCGAGATGGCGAATGCTGTCAATTGTTTCGTTGCCTGACCAATCCCGGATCCTGTCCCAATTCCAGTCGTGATTGGTGGGGTTCCACAGGTCTTTGATCTTGCTGTTTCTAGGGAAATCGGTAATGTTCGGGATAAGGCTGTCCCCTATCCACCTTTCCAGGAATGGGTTGGATTCACCAGTACCCAGATGGAGTCTGATCGCGGGCTCAGCCAAATCACGGCCTCGTAGAATACGACGCCAAGCCGCGGAAGATCTGCTGTTGGCAGAGGCCGTCGTTGGGTGGATGTGTCTGAAGTACCTGGCCTTCATAAACTTGGTCCACAGGTTGTGGCTTGTGCGTAATTTCTACCATAATTTCATTGAAAAGGCTTTGACGATGTGATCGAGTTTGGAGAATCCAAGTCCACCGTTCGCGGTCGGGGATGCCATAGTATCCCAGCTGGCCCAGTGATGTTTGTCTTGCCCCTTGTTGTGCCCCCAGAAGAAGTTACAAAAGATCTGCTCAATAGACGAGATAACCTTCCTGGTTAGAGTGCAGGCCGCAAGGATGTGGATGGGGATGGAGTTGAGCACATGTTTGATGAGAATAATTTTCCCTCCTGGGGATAGGGTGGCTTTATGCCATCCTTCGATCTTGTTCCTGATTTTGGTGATCAAATGCTCGAAGATGCTGGCGTTGGATTTTTTGTACACTAGGGGGCAGCCGAGATAGTTGAAAGGGGGATGAGCCACCGCAATGGAAGTGAGGTTGGTGAGTCTGGTCGCGTTCTCAATTTTGATGCTGTGGTGGGCGTAGATTACGCTCTTAGAGAGATTGATCTTCTGGCCGGAGCATCTGGAGTACCGCTCCAGGGTGTTGTGAACCACCTCCATTGATCCGACGTCCCCGGATGTGAAGATGAGAAGATCGTCGGCAAAAGCAAGGTGGGTGATGGTGGGGCACCCGCTGGCAGTGTGGTATTGCTGGAAGTTGGGGGTGTTGATCATGTTGTTGAGGTTTCTGCTTAGGGCGTCGGCTGCGATGATGAAGATCGTGGACGATAGAGGGTCGCCCTGTCTGACTCCTCGGCTGGATTTGAAAAATCCATCGAATTGCCCGTTGATAACTGTGGAGAACCATGAGTTGCTGATGGATCTCCACACGATGTTGGTCCAATTCTCGGAGAATCCGAATGCTCTGAAGACCCAGATCATGAATTACCAATCGAGTCTATCGTATGCTTTTTCCATATCAATTTTGATGGCGATGTTGCCCCCTCTTGCCGAAAATTTCATGCAGGTGATGAGTTCTTGGGCCAGCATGATGTTGTCTTGGATGGTTCTTCCGCGAACGAACCTGCTTTGCTCCTCCGAGATGATTTTGGGGAGGGTTTCTGACATTATGGTAGCGATTATCTTGGAGATAATTTTGTTGGTGAATGTGCAAAGACTGATGGGTCGGAAGTCGCGGAAGGAGTCGGGGTTATCTTTTTTCGGGATGAGGATGAGATTGGCGCTGGAGATAGCTTTGGGATAAGGGGCTCCTTCAAGGAAGGCTATCGCCGCTTCGGTGATGTCCTGCTTGATAATATCCCAGCAGGTACGAAAGAAAGTACCAGAAAAGCCGTCCGGGCCGGGGGCGCTATGCGCGTTTAGGGCCCACACCGCGTCTTTCACTTCCTGTTCGGATTGAGGGCGCTCCAGCAGAGCATTGTCGGAGTCGTTAATGATGGTGGGGATTTGGTCAAGGAAAGAATTGTCTTTGAGGACCGTCTCCTTCGCGAATAATTTGGAGTAGAAGTCTGCGGCCGCCTCTTGGATTCCCTTGTGATCGGATCTGATGGTGCCTTGCTCGTCAGTGATGTGGTGTATCGATAGTTTGTTTCTTTTGCCGTTAACGCAGGCGTGGAAGTATTTCGAGTTTTTATCCCCATCTCTGTTCCATTTCAGTCTGGCTTTCTGTTTCCAGAAGTCGGTCTCCACTTTGAGCCTGAATTTGAGCATAGCCTTGGTTAGATTCAAGGCTCTCCTAGCCGCAGGGGATCGGTCGGATAGGAGTAAAGCTTCGGCTCGGGAGACATCGTTCTCTGCGACGCGTATCGCTTGGAAGATGTCCCCGAATGCTTGTTTGCTCCACTGGAAAAGAGCTTTCCTGGTGGCTTTGAGCTTGTTGCTGACCCGAGTGAGGGGGTAAGGGGAGTCCTGACTATTCCACGCCTCTGCCACGATGCTCAAGTATTGCGGGTGGCCAGGCCAGAAGTCGAGGAATTGGAAGTTCTTTTTAGATGGGTAGGATTTGTTTTTGATTTCCACCAGGATTAGGGCATGGTCGGATTCGATAGAGTTGAGGTGGGTCAGGGAGGAGCTGATTCTCATACCGTGCCAGCGTGCGTTGGTGAGAGCTCTGTCCAGACGGGAGTATTGGCGACGGTCGCCGTCCTGCATGTTATACCAGGTGAATTCGCTGCCTTTGAACTGAAGAGGAGTTAGGTGAGCATTGAAGATGAAGTTGTTGAAGTCTTGCATGGCTGATAGAGGCGGAGGGCGACCTCCGATCTTCTCGTCTCTGCAGGTGATGGCGTTGAAGTCCCCTATGCAAAGCCAGGGGGTGTTGGTGTTGTGGAGATAGATGTCGAGAAGGTCGCTCCAAAGGTGTTTCCGTTCTGCGATGACACAGCTACCGTGGACCGCGGAAAGGATGGCTCGCTCCGGGAGGGTGGGGTGAGTGACCCAGCAAGAGAGGGCTTGTTGGGTGTTCTGGATGATGTCGAGGTTGACCTCCTGCGACCCGAGAATCCAGATGTCGTGCTTGCCAGCAATCGCCATGGGGAGGCCTAGAGCCAACTGGATAGATTTGAGACGTTTGGAGGGTATTTTGGGTTCAATGATGATGAAGATGTCGATCTTGTGAATTTTCCGAAGACTAGTATTTCTCCGAAGTGTCGGTTTATTAGCCAGACCACGAACGTTCCAAGATAGGATGTTAAGCATTTAAAGATTGCGGGGGTGTTTTTTTGTTCCGCCTTGCGGCGGATCAAGTTTGGATGGTGGCTGTTTTGTCGGAGCCTGATTTGCTCCGTTGGGGTTCAATCGGGATGGCGTTCGATATTGTTCATGGATTGTGGTTGCTGCATTCGTGCGGGCCGGGTGGAGGTCCTATCAGATTGCCAGCTGTGTCGACTGTTGTCTCCTTCGGTAGGAAAGCTAGGGAGTCGTGCACACTCTCGATCAACAGTTGCTGGAGGGGGGCTCCTGCAGCTAGAACTTGGAGGCCTCTCCTCACTTGGTCGGGTCCAAGGATGGCTAGGACGTCTTCGACTAGGAACGCACTGGGGGATTGATGAGTTTTATTGGAGGTGGGAGGGACCGGGGGGGCGGCCTCCTGACCAGAGGGGCGTTGTCGGTGATCTGCGTTGCCTGAGTCGGTGGCGTCCTCCACAAGCGAAGAGGTGGAGGGGAAGGGTGGCAGGTCGTGTCTGCTGGGGTCTTCTAGAGGGTTGCCGGACTCCGGGTCCTCTGAATCGAGTAAGGCGAATTGATTGGAGATCTCAATGTGTTGGGGAATGAAGGGGATCAGGGCCCTACTCGGAGCTTCGCTGGAGGCTGGCTCTCCGATGCAGGAGTCGAATCGAATATGGGTATTCGGTAGGGGGAGAATGGGCGACTTGGGGGGCTTCTCAGCCATTTGGACGTTGGTGTCTTTCCTGGATGGCTTCTTTTTCAGCTCCGAATGCAGGTGGTGACAGTTCTTAGGAAGGTGGCCTCTTAGGTGACTGTGGTTGCAGAACAACACGTGGTTGTCGTAAAGGATTTGTTGGGTGTGGGTATGAGAGCCGAGCTCGATGTTGATGAAGTTGGGTGGTTCTGAAGTGAGGTCAAGTTCAACACAGATTTTGGTGTAGTGGGCTTTGGTGAGGTTACTGGTCTCGGGCACCGAAGCCACGTACGTCCCGAAGGAGTTGGCGATGCGCTTTAGCGTCGCGGAAACAAAGCAGATGAGGGGAAGGTTAGGAAGGGTAACCCAAGCTGCGACCGTAGCTGAGTCTTTTTTGGTGTTGAATCCTGGTGACCACTTGATTATCTTCATCAGGTCGGTGTCGATATTGCAGGTTCCCCTGGACCACACGGTCCTGTGGTCGCGATCTGAAGATAGGTGAAGGAGAATGTGTCTGGGGTCGAGGGGGGCAACTCGGTAGTCGATCGATAGATTCCATTTGGCGATCGCTTCCTGCACCCTAGGAAGTTTGGGGCACCGAGAGAAGAATTTAAGGATGAATGTGTGTGGAAAGGTCGTAGACAGCGACGTCAGTTCCATTTCGGTGAAGGGAATAATGGGGGTTGATGACTCTTGAGAGTATTCGATATCTGGCAGTTGGACGTCTGGGAAGATAATGCCCTTTGAGGGAGTGAGGTCCAGACGAAGCATGGCGGCGTAGGAGGGTTGGGGCGGTCCGGAGGGAGCAGGACCCGAAGTGGCGGAGCGGGAGAGCGAAGGGTCGCTAAGGGGATGAGAGAGTTCGGAGCCGATGGTGAGTGGGGTGGAGATGCCGAGGGGGGCGGAAGCGAGAAATGGCTCCGGGGGCACAGGAGCGCAGTACGCCCCCCCAAGGAAAGAGGAGCTGACCATGGCGGGAAAGGAGACAGGGGGGTCGGTTGGCGCCGGCGACGAGCTAGGGTAGACAGGCTTACCTGAGGGAGGATGAGGGTCCTGGAAGGCAGGAGAGACTGAGGGTAGGGGGCAGGATAGCGCTAGAGCGCACGAGAGGGGCGAGGGGGAAGACTGGAGAGATGGGTGGCGCATGGTAGAGCTGGTGGAATGCGCAAGGGAGCAGGGGGCCCCAGGAGGAGAGGCGGGGGCTGCGCAGTTGAGGAGCTGCGCAGATGAAGGACTGATAGAATGCGGAGGGAAGGCGGGGTTCGAAAGGTGCTGCGCCGAAGGGTGCTGCGCCGAAGGGGCGCCAGTTGGCCTGATCGGTTGGAGCTGCTCAGAAGAAGAGTGCGCAAGGGGGCCCCCAGGGGAAGAGACGGGTCCAAGCGATTGCGCAAGAGAGGATGGGAGCGCCAGAGATAGCGCAGACGGGGGGACAAGAGCCCGCTCCTGATGTTGGAGTGCCCGGGATTGCGCAGGGGGGGCAAGAGCCCACTCCTGCTGCTGGGACCCGCGAGGACGTGTGGATTGCGCGAGGATGCGTTGACCCTCAGAGGCAGAGGGGGCATGCAAGTGCGCAAAGGATAGGGGATGAGCCTGTGCCTGCGCAGTTGAGGCAACAGCTGTCCACTCCCGCTGGTACCCGCCATAAGACAGTGGGGAAAAGCTGGGAAAGGAAGCTGCAACAGCAGCTCGTCCAGAGGGGACCTCCTCGGAATGGGTGTCGAGGATAGCGTGTCCGAGTGTCCAAGAGGCGTTGGGCCCGAGGTCAGAGCAGCTAAAGGGCGCTGCTCCCGAGGTGGGGACGATGCTGTTCGAAAAGGAAGGCTGGGCGGGAACGGAGAGCTGCTCCGAGAACGTCCCGGCGGCGGGGACTCCGCTGACCGGAGAGAGGGGGAAAGAAAAACCGGGGGGGGCTTATATATATATATATATATATATATATATATATATATATATATATATATATATATATATATATATATATATATATATATGTGTGTGTGTGTGTGTGTGTGTGTGTGTGTGTGTGTGTGTGTGTGTGTGTTAATATATATAGATATAGATTTAAGTGTGAGTTAATATATATATATATATATATATATATATATATATATATATATATATATATATATATATATATATATATATGTGTGTGTGTGTGCGTGTGTGTGTGCGTGTGTGTGTGTATGTGTGTGTGTGTGTGTGTGTGTGATCATATATATATATATATGCGTGTGTATTTGTATGTATAGAGAGGGGAGGGAATGAGATTTATATATATAAGAGTTTAGAAAATGAAATTTATATATTTAGAAGAGATTTAGAGAGGAGTTTAGAAGAGATTTAGAGAGGAGAATATGAGGGATTTAGAGAAGAGAAGAGGGGAGAAGAGGAGGGCAAGCAACAGCAGCTAGGGGGGACAAGGGGCTGCTGCCCCCCCCCCCCCAACACAGCAGCAATAGCTGCTGAAATTTTAGCAGCAGTAGCAGCAGGAACAGTAACTTTAGCAGCAGCAGCAGCTGCATTTCACCCCCTCTCCTTTAGGCCCCCATTTGACCCCCAAAACCCCCACTATATACCTAAATATATATACATATATATACCTCTATATATTAGCTATATATATACCGATTTAGCCCATAAAACTAACCCCTAAAACTAGTCCTAAGAGAGTGTGAAAAGAGAGAGTTGAGTGAGTGAGTAAATGGTTGAATTAGATTTGGTGAAGGGGTGATTTTGAGTTCCATGTTTCGGAACGCGTCGAAACTTGGAGGGGACTTAGCAAATGTGAAATAGAGTTTGCGGGTAGGCTCCTAGGTGGAAATCGGGATTGCGTGTGGGATTAGGAGGATGGTATCACACCGTACCATTGTGTATCTTGAAATATTCAAGATAACGGGTAAACAGGCGATACGGACCGTAAGATGGACTGGATGTCCACTTACCCTAGAGAACTTGGTAGGTAATGATTGTATAGGCTAGTACCCAACTACCCTAGGAAGCCCGGGGTAAAATTCCTAAGGGAAGGCCACTTGGCGTCAAGTTAGAATGGTTTAAGGGTAAGTGTATTAAAGGGGTAATCGGGTAATTTCAAGATACGGGGTTCGGGTATTCGGATTGACTTGAAACTTGGGTGGCTTGTTGGGTACACCCTACAAATGTCATATTTGAACCGATTTTGGCTCGGTTGACCCAGAGTTGACTTTTTACCCAAAAGTCAATCGTGAGTTAACACTTTGTCTAGATTTGACCAAATCTAAACTAGAGTTGACCAGTTGACCAAAAGTCAACTGTTGGTCAACATTTGACTAGTTTTACCTAGGGTTGACCTGAGTTGACCAGAGTTGACTTTTTACCTAAATGTCAACTGTAAGTCAACTCTTGACCCTGTTTAACTTGCTTCGACTTGTTTTGTCTTGCTATGACTGGTATGGCCTAGAGTTGACTTAGTCTAACTTAGATTAACTTGATATGACTTAATTTGACCTAGATTGACTTGTCAGGACTTAGTGTGACTCAGTGAGACCTAGTTTGACCTAAATTTTATATCATTCATTATAAATCATTCTTAACTTTGTTAAACCTAAATTAACATGCAATATCTCATCTTTAGGTCTCTGATTATCACTCTGAGCATTGATATACCCTACAGCTCAGGAGCAGGCGAGTATATTCACTGATAGTTTTTATTGTCTTGATATCTGCTATATCCGATTCAGTTGTAGTGTCTTATTCGATTTCAGTCACGATAGTTCACGGACTAGTATGCGTTGGATCATGACATAAGATGTTCCTGGATTTTCTTGGTATATATGTACATTTTTTGTCTTGTTTCCGGTACTTGTATAGACACCGATTCCTGAGAGGGAGTAGCTATCCTCTTAGGGAATTCCGTGTCATGACGTGTCACGTCCAGGTCCATTATACTACTCGGGGATGGAGAATTATTAGAGGTTATGTGATCAAAGCCCCATGTCACTATTTTGCTTGTGCCACTCTCACCTCACGTAGGGTGTAGCAGATACCTCTATGTCCATGTTATCCAGGTTGGTCGGCATGACTTTCCGTTGAGGTCACCGCAGATTATCGGGCCAAGTGGATAACCCTACCATGTTTCCCTTGCCGATCATATAACGCTCTAATAATTCAAGGAACATTTTATATTTACTTATCTTATCATATATCATGTTCTGTTCTACATTCAGTACTTTCTCACCATGCTATGATATTCAGTTACTCACATGTTCTACATGCCTTTATATTGTACCTTGATTGGAGACTAAGTTCTGCTCGGGAGAAGGGTTACAACTCCGGTCCTTGTTTGGTTTAAGGGTTGTAGCTCTGTAATGCCTGTGGTTCGTATTACGTATTTCTGGAATACGTGTACGTATTTATTCTTGTATTGCATGATTTCCTTGCTTAATTTCCTCCCTGGGCTTGGTTTATTCTTGGTTTGGGTTGGCTTGGTTCGGTTTGGGATTGCTCTTGGTTCATCATGAACCAAGGGGTGAACCCCCTACCTACCACCACCACTCATATTTATTACCTATTCTTCTTCTCTCTCTTCATTAATCTTTTCTTCTTCTTCCATTACTTCCTTACCTACTAGAGAGAGGTCTAGGCAAGTGTAACTTGCTTCCACAAGAAAACCCATTTTATTGTTCCATTAGCTTCTCCTCATGTTACTAAGACACATTAGAACTTGTCATTTTCCATTTTGAGGCTTTAATTTTTGTAGATCTAGAAATTAGTTATTTTCGGATTTTGGTGGTTTTGATCTATCAAACTTCTTTGTTTTCAAGTTTTGATGGTTCCATGTTGTAGAGAATTTTATTCTACCCAATTTTGACCTTTGAAAAGTTGGATTTGGACTTATTTTGACCAAGTTATGGACTTTTGAAGCTTTGGGTTCAAACCATGGAGTTCTTGCTGATTTGGAGAAGACATTGAGCAGTGCGCGAGCTTTTTAGCTTGTGCCACTGAGTTGCGTGCGCTCTTTAGTGCAGCGCAGTCTGATACATATGCTGCCTTTTGGAAGCGTATGTCTTGCATACGCTGCCTTGACAAGGAGTCTTATAGACCTCATACGCTGCCGTATGGACCTCATACGCTGCCTTGACAAGGAGTCGTATGGACCTCATACGCTGCCTTGATGAGGAGTCTTATGGAGTACATATGTTGCCTTTTGGAAGCGTATGACTTGAACAGCCTGACTTGAGCGTAGCCTGACTTGAGCGTAGCCTGACTTGAGCGTAGCCTGACTTGAGCGCAGTCTGACTCAGGCACAACCTGATGTTTAGGCGCAACTGGACCTGACCCTACTTACCCTGGATCTTCTATAGCCCTGTATATTGATATTTTATTAGAATTGATAATCACAAATTTACTTGATATGTTTAGAATTGATAATTGAGCATGACGTGATAGTGACCCATAGTGGTGCACTCCTGACATAATAACCTGACATGACCTGAAAGTGGCCCGTCGTGGCGCACTTCTGACAAGTACACTTGACATGATAACCTGACATGATTATCTCGAATAGCTATTGCGACGGCTACCTGACATGACATGATTTGTATAATTAATCTGGACACCTTGGGCGATTGTGTTTGTATAAATAAACCAGTCCTGTCTTGCATCATTTCTAGGACAGGGACTCCTGAGTACCACGGTCAGGAGTACCTACTAAAATGGACTAAGGCTAATAACTAGATTAATACATTAGTCATGACAAGATTTTCCAGCTACAGGCAATCCCGTTACCTGGGCACGCCTTGGGATCTGTAGCCTGCCGTCGAGTAGGGCACATTTCCAGTACACTGTCATGTGTTGCACCCTTCAAGCTACCTAAGGGTACATTCGTTTCCTGGACGATGTATCCACCTGAATTCAACTCTAATCTTTTAACCCGGGTAACCTGGATGGTCTGCAGGGCTTGTGGCTGTGGAATAATCTTACTGCATCTTGTTAGTAATTAGGCTTGTGACAACCCTAGTTAGTTAAAGTATCAAGCCGTAATTCTTGCATGGCTGTGAAGTGATTGGACGGAGTCTAACCAGTCTAGTCTTGCCCTGATCCTGTTCCAGATTATTGAATGACCAGAATGCTTGTATTTATTTTACCGATAAATGGTGAGAATTCCAAGTTCTGTTCAGAAGAAGGGTTACAACCCCGGTCCTTGTTTGGTTTACGGGTTGTAACCTGGTTATCTGAATAGTTCCATGGTTATCTCGTCGTATATCATCCTGGTGTAGTTTTTTTATTTCCAGTTCTTACATTTATTTATATCTTGTGCTGATTGCTGGTTTTAGTTCTTAAGTGAAGCTTCCTTTGTGGCACTTGCTCTTTCTGGGGTCTGACCCAGCTGGTTTTGTGTGGCCAGATTTCGGAGCAGCTCCAGAGGATCTACCGACCTTCCAGTCAGATGGTGGCCACTAGACAGAACCCTGGCAACGAGTGGGTTATTTTTGGCTCTCCCACTCTATTGTAAAAATATTCTTTTGAGACGTTTAGCCGACGAGCACCTGTTTAGCTCGATTGTACTTACTTACTGTCTGCTTACGGGCTGTAACATGATTAACAGATCCTAGGGTTGATCATGTATGACTAAACTCTTGCTAGTCCTGACATTTTGTAACGACTAGCTTCATGATCAACTGAATTTGTAATATTTGGGATGCCTTACTATTGTATATTTAATGATCATACATCTTGTGACTTTTACTTACTTGCTTGTGATTGAGACACTAGGCTTGTTCATGACCTTAAGAGACTGTTGGCTTGTAGATAAACCCTAATGTATCTAGACAGCCGTGACCGTATAGCGAGATAGATTCCATTTCATATACGTAGCTGGCTATGTCTGCCCCCGCTCTCCAGTATTCTGGTTCTGGGGTGTGACATGGTTTAAGTGGTGGCCCATACAGGTCTTATAAATCAAGATATGTGAGGGTTTACCGAATAGATGTCTCAATCAGTATTCGTCCTTGATCTCTGCTCGTATCTTCTGAATCCCTGGATTCTTGTCCTGATCATATGCTTGTATCATTGATCTGCCCTGGTCCTTCCTTATTGTTCCCTATGTCGTCTTCTTCAACGGCATTGTTCGTGGTCCTACCGACCAGCAAGGCGGAGCATCTCCTGCGGACCAGCAGCAACCTGGAGATCAAGCCCAGCATTCCGGAGTAGCCTCCAGAGTCGTGCCTTCTGGCGGAGAGCCACCAGTCCAGCCAGTTCAACCTGTAGAACATGATGACGGCACTTTGGTTGGACTCGTCAGGACCTTGATAGCTTCCCAAGACCGGCGTGGAGATGCCTTGCACCAGGTAGTGACGGATGCTTTGACCCGGGGTGGTCATCAGGGTAACAGCACGGCCAACAGCTTCAAGCGCTTGAACCTTCCATTCTTCGACGGTAGTGAAGATGCTATCGCGGCAGATGCATGGCTTCAGGACACAGAGGTGATTCTAGAAGCTGCCAGGACCCCAGAAAACGAGAAGGTGGCCGTTGTGCGCCTGCAGTTGTTAGATCTTGCTCGCAGCTGGTGGGCAGTGCAGGCCATTGGATTAGCAGCACCTATTGCTTGGGCAGTATTCAGAGAGAGATTCCAGACCAAATATTTCGATGCCGTGGCTCGGTATGATCTGTAGACGAGGTTTACCAATCTGAAGCAAGGAGGTAAGACGGTCGACGGATATACGGTCGAGTTTTCCAGACTCAGTCGGTTTGCTCCCACTTTGGTGGCAACCGAGTATGATAGAGCCCAGCGTTTCCAGCGGGGACTTCACCTGGAGATCTTGTTGGCAGTTGAGCAGTTTGAGCATCGGACTTTTGATGCAGTCTTGAGAGCAGCCCGGAGGCATGAGTATACCTCCCAGAGGATTGTGGATAGGGCCGGAGGTCGGAAGAGATCTCACGGCCAGATGAATCAGTCTTCAGCACCGGCCCCGGCAGCCAGGGCTTTGACTATTGGAGCTCCGAGGCGAGCGGCCTCAGTAACGTCGGTTCAGCATTCAACTCCGACGCACCCTCAGCAGCAGAAGCAGAAGCAATCTTCCGCAGTGGGTTGTTCTCATTGTGGGAAGCCAGGCCATGTGGTGGCAGAATGTCGCAGGGCACAGGGATTGTGTCTGGCTTGTAGAGCACCAGACCATAGGGTTAGATCCTGTCCGAATAGGGATGGTTCATCATCGTCCAACCTTTCTAGCTCTTCGGTGAGAGGACCAGCTCCGGTCCAGCAGCAGCAGTATCCATTGCCGAGGCCCTTGCCGCCTCAGACCCAAGTGTTCCAGCAGCAGAACCCCCAGCAGTATGCACAAGTCCAAGCCCAGAGTCAGAGCAGGCAGCGAGGATTTCAGCAGAGGGGACCAGCACCCCGAGGGCACGGTCAGGCTATGGTGATGACCGTGGAGAAAGGATTGGCACCAAGAGAGGTAGTGGCAGGTACTATTCTCGTCAACTCCTTTCCAGCTTCAGCTTTATTTGATTCTGGTACATCGTATTCATTTATGTCTGCACGATTCGCAACACGGATAGGATTGGAGCCCGAGTCATTATCAGTAAGGCTTAATATACTTACTGGTAACGGACTTGTGAGAGTAGATAGAGTATTTTCCTCGTGTCGGATCGTAGTTAGCGGTAGAGAATTCCCCGCTAGATTGATAGAATTCCCGATGGCCGATTATGATATAGTCCTAGGGATGGATTGGTTGAGGAACCAGTATGCTAGGATAGACTGCCATATTGGCAGGGTTGTTTTTAGCATTCCAGGTGAGCCAGAGTTTTCTTTCTCCCGAGGCGAAGTTGAGTCATCTCCTCCAGTATTGTGGATGGCAGTAGCAGCAGTTCAGTTACCCAGGATAGTCGAGGAGTTCCCAGATGTTTTCCCAGAAGAACTTCCAGGTATGCCTCCGGAGCGGGAGATCGAGTTCACTACAGACTTGATTTCTGGGATAGCCCCAGTGTCAGAGAGAGTCTACAGGATGGTGCCGTCAGAGTTGGAGATATTGTATAAGATGATTGAAGAACTTAGAACCAAGGGATTCATTCGTGCTAGTGGATCGCCTTGGGGAGCCCCGATGCTTCTTGTGAAAAGAAGGATGGTACGTCCAGGTTATGTGTTGATTATCGTACCTTGAACTTAGTGACAATCAAGAACAAATACCCTCTTCCGAGGATAGATGACTTGTTTGATCAACTCAAGGGGGCTTCAGTATTCTCGAAGATTGATTTGCGCTCAGGTTATCATCAGATCAGAGTCAGAGAGTAGGACATCCCGAAGACAGCTTTTAGATCGAGATATGGGCATTAGGAATTCCTTGTTATGCCTTTTGGAGCAACCAATACGCCGACAGTATTCATGGACCTCATGAATCGCATCTTCATGCCTTACTTGGATCAGTTTATGATTGTGTTCTTGAATGACATTCTGGTCTACAACAAGAGTAAGGCGGAGCATGAGCAGCATCTCCGTATAGTTCTTCAGATCCTCAGAGAGCACCAGTTATATGCCAAGTTTAGTAAATGCGAGTTTTGGCTCGATCGTATTTCGTACTTGGGTCATATCATCACTCGAGGAGGAGTGGAAGTGGATCCCCAGAAGTTTGTGGCTATTGAGTCATGGACAGTATCCAGCACAGTTGCAGAGGTTCGTAGTTTTTTTGGATTGGCCGGCTACTACCGACGGTTTGTTTTGGATTTTGCTCGAATTTCAGCACCATTAACGCAGTTGACCCGCAAGGATGCGCAGTTTGCTTGGACAGCAGAGTTTCAGAGTTCTTTTGAGCAGTTGAAGCGAGGCCTGATAACAGCTCCTATTCTCACGCTTCCAGATGGGACCGAAGGATTCTCAGTGTACTGTGATGCTTCAGGAAGAGGTTTAGGATGTGTTCTGATGCAGCATGGAAAGGTAATAGCTTATGCATCACGACAACTTCGTGATCATGAGAGGAATTACCCAACCCATGACTTGGAGCTGGCAGCAGTGGTATTTGCACTTAAGTTGTGGAGGTACTACTTGTATGGAGACAGGGTAGAGATTTTCACCGACCACTAGAGCCTGAAGTATGTTTTCATCCAGAAGGATCTTAATATGCGTCAGACAAGGTGGCTGGAGCTTCTTGTGGATTATGATGTCAACCTGCAGTATCATCCTGGAAAGGCCAATGTTGTTGCGGATGCATTGAGCAAGAGAGCGGGAGTTTATTTTCTAACAACGCAACCAGAGCTGTTAGTAGATCTTCAGAAGATGGGTATTGAAGTTGTTCTCCCTTCCAGTGTGGCCTTGATGGCCAGTATGCAAGTTCAGTCCACTATAGTCGAGAGGATCCGGATGGCGCAGTCGACAGATTCCAAGCTTCAGCGACTCAGAGCAGAGTGTACGACAGGACGAAGACCAGAGTTATGCATTCATGAGGATGGTACACTTCGATATGGTAAGCGTATTTGTGTACCCAGCGGAGATATCCGGCAGGAGATCATGTCAGAAGCGCATAGTTCGCAGTATTCCATCCATCGTGGCAGTACGAAGATGTACCGTGATATCCGGCAGCATTTCTGGTGGAATGGCATGAAGCGGGAGATAGCTCGGTTTGTCTCTCGGTGTTTGGTTTGCCAACAAGTTAAAGCCGAACATCAGAGACCGGCTGGACTTCTTCAGCCCTTACCGATTTCAGAATGGAAGTGGGAGCATGTGACCAAGGATTTTGTGACTGGACTACCTAGATTCCCAGCTGGTAGAGATGTTATCTAGGTTATAGTTGACAGGCTCACGAAAGTGGCTCACTTTCTTCCATTCAGAGTTGGTCAGTCGACGGCTCAGTTAGCAGAGATTTACCTCAGGAAGATTTTTAGATTGTACGGTGTGCCAGTCAGTATCACCTCGGACCGAGATTCAAGATTTATGTCGCACTTTTGGCGTAGCTTGCAAGAGAGTTTGGGAACTCATCTCCAGTTCAGTTCAGCATATCACCCGCAGACAGATGGCCAGTCGGAGCGCACGATCCAGACTCTTGAAGACATGTTACGGTCTTGCACACTTGACTTCGGTGGTTCATGGGAAGATCACTTGCACCTGGTGGCATTCTCGTATAACAACAGTTTCCAGGCCAGTATCCAGATAGCACCGTTCAAGGCACTGTATGGTAGAAAGTACAGATCCTCGCTAGCCTGGGATAATGTTGGAGAGAGACAGATGCTCGGTCCAGAAATGATTGCCCAGACAGTTGAAGTGGTCAGGTGAGTCAGAGATCATCTTCGAGTTGTCCAAGATCGCCAGCGCCATTGGGCCGATTCTCATCGGCGCCCTCTCGAGTTTTTGTTCGGCGATCATGTATTCCTGAAGATTTTGCCTAACCGTGGCGTCATTCGTTTCGGCGTACGGGGCAAGCTTAGTCCTAGGTATATAGGACCGTTTAACATTCTGGAGCGAGTAGGAGATGTATCCTATCGTCTCGCTCTTCCACCGTCGTTAAGCGAGGTGCATGACGTGTTCCATGTATCCCAATTACGACGGTATATCCCGGACCCGAGCCACATCCTGGATCATTCGGAATTGGTTGTTGGTACCAACCTTTCGTATGAGGAGAGGCTCGTGTCTATATAGGACCAGAGAGATAAGATCCTCAAGAACAAGACTATCAAGTTAGTCCGAGTTGCTTGGGATCATCACTCTTTGGGGGAGTCAACGTGGGAGCGTGAGGATGATATCCGATCGCGATATCCCGACTTGTTTGACTCGTGAGGTATAATGTCTTTCTTATGCCACATGCCTTCAATTCCTTGCTTGAATGAGTGATTGTCTGCCTAGTTATAGCTTGCATGTGATTAATGTAGCTTGTCATTGCTCCTCTAGCCTCTTGATTAAATTTCGAAGACGGAATTCTTTTAAGGTGGGCAGAGTTGTAATGCCTGTGGTTCGTATTACGTATTTCTGGAATACGTGTACGTATTTGTTCTTGTATTGCATGATTTCCTTACTTAATTTCCTCCATGGGCTTGGTTTATTCTTGGTTTGGGTTGGCTTGGTTCGGTTTGGGATTGCTCTTGGTTCATCATGAACCAAGGGGTGAACCCCCTACCTACCACCACCACTCATATTTATTACCTATTCTTCTTCTCTCTCTTCATTAATCTCTTCTTCTTCTTCCATTACTTCCTTACCTACCAGAGGAAGGGAGAGAGAGGTCTAGGCAAGTGCAACTTGCTTCCACAAGTGAACCCATTTTATTGTTCTATTAGCTTCTCCTCATGTTACTAAGACACATTAGAACTTGTCATTTTCCATTTTGAGGCTTTAATTTTTGTAGATCTAGAAATTAGTTATTTTCGGATTTTGGTGGTTTTGATCTATCAAACTTCTTTGTTTTCAAGTTTTGATGGTTTCATATTGTAGAGAATTTTATTCTACCCAATTTTGACCTTTGAAAAGTTGGATTTGGACTTATTTTGACCAAGTTATGGACTTTTGAAGCCTTGGGTTCAAACTACGGAGTTCTTGCTGATTTGGAGAAGACAGTGAGCAGTGCGCGAGCTTTTTAGCTTGCGCCAATGAGTTGCGCGCGCTCTTTAGTGCAGCGCAGTCTGACACATACGCTGCCTTTTGGAAGCGTATGTCTTGCATATGCTGCCTTGACAAGGAGTCGTATGGACCTCATACGCTGCCGTATGGACCTCATACGCTGCCTTGACAAGGAGTCGTATGGACCTCATACGCTGCCTTGATGAGGAGTCGTATGGAGTACATACGCTGCCTTTTGGAAGCGTATGTCTTGCACAGCCTGACTTGAGCGTAGCCTGACTTGAGCGTAGCCTGACTCAGGCGCAACCTGATGTTTAGGCGCAACTGGACCTGACCCTACTTACCCTGGATCTTCTATAGCCCTGTATATTGATATTTTATTAGATATTTAACGTCCATTTTATATCCTTATGCCTTTTGTCGTGAACTTGATAATCACAAATTTACTTGATATGTTTGGAATTGATAATTGAGCCTGACGTGATAGTGACCCGTAGTGGTGCACTCCTGACATAATAACCTGACATGACCTGATAGTGGCCCGTCGTGGCACACTCCTGACAAGTACACTTGGCATGATAACCTGACATGATTATCTCGAATAGCTGTTACGACGGCTACCTGACATGACATGATTTGTATAATTAATCTGGACACCGTGGGCGATTGTGTTTGTATAAATAAACGAGTCCTGTCTTGCATCATGTCTAGGACAGGGACTCCTGAGTACCACGGTCAGGAGTACCTACTAAAATGGACTAAGGCTAATAACTAGATTAATACATTAGTCATGACGAGATTTCCCAGCTACAGGCAATCCCGTTATCGGGGCACGCCTTGGGATCTGTAGCCTGCCGTCGAGTAGTGCATATATCCAGCACACTGTCATGTGTTGCACCCTTCAAGCTACCTAAGGGTACATTCGTTTCCTGGACGATGTACCCACCTGAATTCAACTCTAATCTTTTAACCCGGGTAACCTGGATGGTCTGCAGGGCTTGTGGCTGTGGAATAATCTTACTGCATCTTGTTAGTAATTAGGCTTGTGACAACCCTAGTTAGTTAAAGTATCAAGCCGTAATTCTTGCATGGCCGTGAAGTGATTGGACGGAGTCTAACCAGTCTAGTCTAGCCCTGATCCTGTTCCAGATTACTGAATGACCAGAAGACTTGTATTTATTTTTTCGATAAATGATGAGAATTCCAAGTTCTGTTCAGACGAAGGGTTACAACCCCGGTCCATGTTTGGTTTACGGGTTGTAACCTGGTTATCTGAATAGTTCCATGGTTATCTCGTCGTATATCATCCTGGTGTATTTTCTTTATTTCCAGTTCTTACTTTTATTTATATCTTGTGCTGATTGCTGGTTTTAGTTCTTAAGTGAAGCTTCCTTTGTGGCACTTGCTCTTTCTGGGGTCTGACCCAGCTAGTTTTGTGTGGCCAAATTTCGGAGCAGCTCCAGAGGATCTACCGACCTTCCAGCCAGATGGTGGCTACTAGACGGAACCCTGGCAACGAGTGGGTTATTTTTGGCTCTCCCACTCTATTGTAAAAATATTCTTTTGAGGCGTTTAGCCGACGAGCACCTGTTTAGCTCGATTGTACTTACTTACTGTCTGCTTATGGGCTGTAACATGATTAACAGATCCTAGGGTTGATCATGTATGACTAAACTCTTGCTAGTCCTGACATTTTGTAACGACTAGCTTCATGATCAACTGAATATGTAATGTTTGGGACGCCTTACTATTGTATGTTTAATGATCATACATCTTGTGACTTTTACTTGCTTGTGATTGAGACACTAGGCTTGTTCATGACCTTAAGAGACTGTTGGCTTGTAGATAAACCCTCATGTATCTAGACAGCCGTGACCGTATAGCGAGATGGATTCCATTTCATATACGTAGCTGGCTATGTCTGCCCTCGCTCTCCAGTATTCTGGTTCTGTGGCATGACAAGCTCAGCTTCCGAACGATTCCCAAGTCTTCATATATCTTTGTCTTGTAGTTCATTATACTGTCTCTTATAGAATTTGTCAATTTACATGGAACTACTGTTAGTGCTTGTACTTGCTCATTTTCTTGACAGAATATCGTTATAATATATTACAGATGACTCTGAGGCGGACTGCTTGACCTATTATGGGCTCGAGCTAGATGGAGTAGTCCAGGACCGTGGCCTTATAGTAGAGCCACTAGACTTTGTAATCCCAGAGTAGTGTAGATTAGCTAGGTTTGACTGGACTGCGATCCAGCTAGCATTATCAGACTGTAGCTTCTATGTTATATCTGAGACCCTGTGATGTTGTATATATCTGGGCTTGTGTTGGACACTGGACTTATTTTCTATCTCATTTATCATATGTTTCCTTCTGTGCTATCTTTCTTAGTTTTATTCTGTGATTGAGACTGTATTGCTATGTCACCTCCATTCGGAGTGTATATACTGTACAGGTACCTTTATCTATTTTAGTCATAGTTTTTACAGACCCTATATACAGTGTTCTACTGCCGATACTACGGCGTAGGCTGGACGTACCCACGTGCTCGTGCCCCTCATAAGGGTGCGGGTTGTGACACATTTTTGTGGTGGCCGACGCAGGTCTCGTATCGCAATTAGTGCGATCTCGAAATGGTGCTCGACTTAGAGTACTAATTACGAGCCTGCGATTAGGACGTAGGACCTAGGATATGATAGAAGTTTCTCAATCACACCTAGGAAAATTTTTGATCTTTTGATTATCATGATTACTCCCCTTGTATTAAATTAACTGTCCTTCTTTGATAATATCTTCTCATGTGCCATATTGATCTCCTTGTTTCAATTCGTCTCCAGGATGACGAAGACGCACCCGCAGGCCACTGGATCGAGTAGCTTGCCCGAGAGATCTGACCAGGCCGATGAGGAGGTTCACAAGACTGTCCCCAGTGATTCCACTATCCCGGAGGCCCTGGTAGTTGCATAGGGAGGTCTACCACCTCCACCCCAGAGGGTTTCGGTCGTTGTTCCAGAGATACTGCCGCCACCACCACCGATACCGACGGATACACACCATATGTTCCTTCTCCTTCAGCAGATGATGGAGACTCAGCGGGCCCAGGCAGAGGCATCGCAGCGCCAGTCAGAGGCGTCACACCGTCAGATTGAGATGCTGAGGCAGAGCATGGAGAACTCGCATTAGCTTGCACTGGCAGCCATGGAGAGAGTGGCACCGGGTACAGTACAGGGCCCTACTGGCCAGCAGCCGTACCAGCAGTCTAGGCCAGGGACAGTATTAGACTTTAAGAAGATGAGCTCCAGGGACTTCACGGGCACGGAGGGAATCCTTTATACAGACGACTGGCTAGAGGATGTACAGCAGAGCATGGAGCTGGCAGAGCTTCCTAGAGGACTTTGGGTTTCAGCCGCAGCCAGCCGATTCTTCGACATCGTGCTGACATGGTATCGTACGGATCCTCGTGCGTCGGTGAGAGGGCTGGCATGGGAGGACTTCCGAAGGCTCTTCAAGGAGAAGTTCTTCCCGGACGTGGCTCTTACAGCATTGGAGGGCCAGTTTGTAGGTCTAGTGCAGGAGAACTCGTCGGTAGACGAGTATGCAGCTGAGTTCTTCCGCCTTAGCAGGCTCGCTATCGATATAATCCAGGTGAGGGACAGAAGGCTCGTAAGTTCCGTAGGAGACTTATTCATGCAGTGCGCACCCGCACATCAGGTCGCCGTGATGCGACGTTCGATCAGATATTGATGGACGCGCAGATTGCAGAGGAGGACTTCGGCCTCAAGCCGAAGAGGAGCGGTGATACCATGGGGGCGAGTTCCAGTGCCGGACCGACCAAGCGCCCCTATATTTAGCATCAGCAGAGGCCATTTCAGCAGCAGCCTCTGTTACAGATTCAGGAGGCACCAGCGCGTGCCCAGCAGCACCACGGACAGAGCCAGAGACCGGCTACCTCGTGCGGCTTCTGTGGGAAGCTGGGGCACACAAAAGAGGCTTGTAGGAAGAGGTTGGGCATCTGTCTATACTGTGGGATGCCTGACCACCAGCTGAGGGATTGCCACGCTAGTGGAATCCGAAGAGACCAGGACAGAGTACAGCAGGCTAGAGGAGGCCAGCAGGGGCGTGCTTTCGCCATGACAGTTGAGCCCACTCAGGCAGTAGCAGAGCAGATAGCAGGTTCCGATATTTCGAAACTCTTTTCCGCATTTGCCTTCTTATAAACTGTCTTGAACTTAGATTCTATCTGTTCTTTGATCGTTGGATGAAAATTGTTCTTGTGATGTGATTTCCTTCTAAGATAAGTCGTATGGACTAGGTCGCCTCGATTATGAGATTTTAGAATACTCTAGGGTCATGCTAGCAGGCATAGTGAGGACATATAGTCGGATTATGGTCGTATTTCTCGGGTGTGGAAATTTAAGTTTTTTGCTTCCAAGCATGCGGCAATACAAAAATTTTAAATACCATAATTTTATATGTATGTACCGTAGTTGAGGTCTCTGTGATTATTGTAGCCTTGCTCATTGGCATGACGGAGATTCTGAGTATCATGATGATTGGACAGACGCATACGATTATCGATTTGCATAATTTTTGTGTTTACTTGTTTTAATTTTTGAGGATGATTCTTTTAAGGTGGATAGACTTACAGCACCCAGTTTATATTTGAGAGTAATTTTAAATTTTATAACTTTAGTCATTTAATTCATGCTTTGACTTTTGAGAGTTTAATCATTTTAAATTTTAAGCCATGACATGTGATTTTGATATTTTACTATTGTTTGGTTTTAATTTCGAGGACGAAATTTTTTTAAGGTGGATAGACTTATAACCCTCACTTTTCCAAGTTAGGGGTAAAATGGTAATTTTCCATTTTATAATATTTTTGAGAATTTTATTTCATGAATATTAATATTTAATGATTATAGGAGTCGGGTTTGAATTTCATCGCATTTCGAGTTAATTCGGGACTCCGGAGAATTTCGACTTGAGTTGTGATTAGCATGTTAATTAGCCATGGCCCACCCAAACTTAACTTTTAGGTCTAGGAGTTTGGACTAATCCCACATTAGTATTTAAGCTTAATTATGATTTTTATTTAATTTTAGCTAACCCACAAAACCAAATTTGGACTTAACTTAGCATAGAAGTTAAGGGAGGGGCAAACTTGTAATTTCAAGTACCCCAACCCTTCCCTTTATGGCCAGCCACCCCCTCCCCATTTATTTCTTCTTCTCCACTTCAAAATATCACAATTTTCTTCTTCTTCTTCTACTCCAAGCTTTTCTCAAAAGTTAGAATAGGTTTTCCCTAGAAATCATCTCAAAATAATTCTTTTTTCTCCAATATGCTTCCATAGAACTCTTCCTCTATCCCAAGTAGTAATTCTCCAAGCTTTTGGGAGCAAGAAGTGAAGTGGGTGTGTCCTAATCAATTCTTTGTGTCGGAGCCGTGTCGGAGGACTTTCGAATCGGGAATCCATCTCCCGACAAGTACAACCTATCCTCTAATCTATTCTTTTCATCATGTAATCTAGATTTGACCCCGTAGGATTAATTTCCAAAGTTGTGTCCCTATTCGTGTCGAGTTTGAGTCCCTTTGGAGTGTCCTAGGAGAAGTTAGAATTTGTGACTGTGTCCTTGAGTTTTTCCCAAATTTGGACACTTCTAGGCTAAATTAGATTTGTGTCTAAGTGGTTAGGCACTCTTAAACTTCATTTTTATGTGTGTGTGTGAGTGTGTTCATATGTATATGTGTGTGTGTGTCTCCATGTGTGGGAGTGTGTGTGTCCATATATATATATATATATATATATATATATATATATATATATATATATATATATATATATATATATATATATATATATATATATGTGTGTGTGTGTGTGTGTGTGTGTGTGTTAATATATATAGATTTAAGTGTGTGTTAATATATATAGATATATATATATGTGTGTGTGTGATCATATATATATATATATATATATATGCGTGTGTATTTGTATGTATAGAGAGGGGAGGGAATGAGATTTATATATATGAGAGTTTAGAGAATGAAATTTATATATTAGAAGAGATTTAGAGAGGAGTTGAGAAGAGATTTAGAGAGGAGAATATGAGGGATTTAGAGAGGAGAAGAGGGGAGAAGAGGAGGGCAAGCAACAGCAGCTAGGGGGGCCAAGGGGCTACTGCCCCCCCCCCCCTCTCCCCCCAACACAGCAGCAATAGCTGCTGAAATTTCAGCAGCAGGAACAGCAACTTTAGCAGCAGCAGCAGCTGCATTTCACCCCCCCCCCTTTAGGCCCCCATTTGACCCCCAAAACCCCCACTATATACCTAAATATATATATATATATTTATACCTCTATATATTAGCTATATATATACCTATTTAGCCCACAAAACTAACCCCTAAAACTAGTCCTAAGAGAGTGTGAAAAGAGAGAGTTGAGTGAGTGAGTAAATGGTTGAATTAGATTTGGTGAATGGGTGATTTTGAGTTTCGTGTTTCGGAACGCGTCGAAACTTGGAGGGGACTTAGAAAATGTGAAATAGAGTTTGCGGGTAGGCTCCTAGGTGGAAATCGGGGTTGCGTGTGGGATTAGGAGGATGGTATCACACCGTACCATTGTGTATCTTGAAATATTCAAGATAACGGGTAAACGGGGGATACGGACCGTAAGATGGACTGGATGTCCACTTATCCTAGAGAACTTGGTAGGTAATGATTGTATAGGCTAGTACCCTACTACCCTAGGAAGCTCGGGGTAAAATTCCTAAGGGAAGGCCACTTGGCGTCAAGTTAGAATGGTTTAAGGGTAAGTGTATTAAAGGGGTAATCGGGTAATTTCAAGATACGGGATTCGGGTATTCGGATTGACTAGAAACTTGGGTGGCTTGTTGGGTACACCCTACAAATGTCATATTTGAACCGATTTTGGCTCGGTTGATCCAGAGTTGACTTTTTACCCAAAAGTCAACTGTGAGTCAACACTTTGTCTAGATTTGACCAAATCCAAACTAGAGTTGACCAGTTGACCAAAAGTCAACTGTTGGTCAACATTTGACTAGTTTGACCTAGGGTTGACCTAGAGTTGACCTGAGTTGACTTTTTACCTAAAAGTCAACTATAAGTCAACTCTTGATACCGTTTGACTTGCTTCGACTTGTTTTATCTTGCTATGACTGGTATAGCCTAGAGTTGACTTAGTCTAACTTAGATTAACTTGATATAACTTAATTTGACCCAGATTGACTTGTTAGGACTTAGTGTGACTCAGTGAGACCTAGTTTGACCTAGATTTCATATCATTCATTATAAATTATTCTTAACTTTGTTAAACGTAAATTAACATGCAATATCTCATCTTTAGGTCTCTGATTATCACTCTGACATTGTTATACCCTACAGCTCAGGAGCATGCAAGTACATTCATTGATAGTTTTCATTGTCTTGATATCTGCTATATCCGATTCAGTTGTAGTGTCTTACTCGATTCCAGTCACGATAGTTCACGGACTAGTATACGTTGGATCATGACATGAGATGTTGTTCCTGGATTTTCTTGGTATATATGTACATTTTCTGTCTTGTTTCCTGTACTTGTATAGACACTGATTCTTGAGAGGGAGTAGCTATCCTCTTAGGGAATCCCGTGTCATGACGTGTCATGTCCAGGTCCATTATACTACTCGGGGATGGGGAATTATTAAGGGTTATGTGATCAAAGCCCCATGTCACTATTTTTCTTACGCCACTCTCACCTCACGTAGGGTGTAGCAGATACCTCTATGTCCATGTTATCCAGGTTGGTCGGCATGACTTTCTGTTGAAGTCACCGCGGATTGTCGGGCCAAGTGGATAACCCTACCATGTTTCCCTTGCCGATCACATAATGCTCTAATAATTTAAGGCACATTTTATATTTACTTATCTTATCATATATCCTGTTCTATTCTACATTCAGTACTTTCTCACCATGCTATGATATTCAGTTACTCACATGTTCTACATGCCTTTATATTGTACCTTGATTGGAGACTAAGTTCTGTTCGGGAGAAGGGTTACAATCCCGGTCCTTGTTTGGTTTAAGGGTTGTAGCTCAGCTTCCGAACGGTTCCCAAGTCTTCATTTATCTTTGTCTTGTAGTTCATTATACTGTCTCTTATAGAATTTTTTAATTCATATGGAACTGCAGTTAGTGCTTGTACTTGCTCATTTTTCTGACAGGATACCGTTATGATATATTACAGATGACTCTGAGGAGGACTGCTCGACCTATTATGGGCTCGAGCTAGATGGAGTAGTCCAGGACCGTGGCCTTATAGTAGAGCCACTAGACTTTGTACTTCCAGAGTAGTGTAGATTAGCTAGGTTTGACTGGACTGCGATCCAGCTAGCATTATCAGACTGTAGCTTCTATGTTATATTTGAGACCCTGTGATTGAGACCCTTGTGTTGGACACTGGACTTATTTTCTATCTCATCTATCATATGTTTCCTTCTTTGCTATCTACCTTAGTTTTATTCTGTGATTGAGACTATATTGTTATGTCACCTCCATTCAGAGTGTATATACTGTACAGATACCGTTATCTATTTTAGTCATAGTATTTACAGACCCTATATACAGCGTTCTACTGCCGATACTGCGGTGTAGGCTGGACATACCCACGTGCTCGTGCCCCTCATAAGGGTGCGGGTCGTAACACAAGGGATACGCCTAATTCATGATTGGCGCAATTGATTATTGGGTAGACTAGCCTTGCATGTATATTGTAAGAACTGAGAAATCCCTTATTACATATTTCCAGGACAACTTGGAACTTACAGTTAGCAAGCCATAGTAGTTGTATTGCCGTTTAAATTGATTTGTTTGTGTACTGTACTTACTCCATTAACTACTAAGATGATCAGAATGTCAGGATATTACGGGTCAACTTCTGTCCATGTTTGGTTAGAAAGTTGGCTTGAAGTTTCGTGATGTTGTGTGAACCCCAGTAGCAAGCAGAGACCTATGTGTCATATTCTTAACCCTTATTACTGGTTTTAATTCTTCATGTCATACTTTCTTGTGGTACTTTCTATTAGAGGTCTAACCTCTCTGGTTTTTTACCTTGAAGTGGACGAACCAAAAGGCCTTCCTATCTGCGGGAGCATCTGAGTAGTTAATCCATGGCCCACCATAGTTCTGCCTCAGAAATACCCCCAACTGTACTACACGAGGCCGATATCTATACAATAATAATTTTTATGAATATATATGTACATATAATCATTTGAGTAATATATATTAACTAATTAACTTACTTCATAGGCCCGTCCGTCCAAATTTCCATACGCGTCTCGTCCGAAGGAGCGCATGGAGGGTCGCTCTCACCTCCTGCCTGGGCAGGATCAGTCTGATCGCCGTCCTCCATATGCTCGGCGTCGGCTCCCCCATGGAGCCGTCGACAGGAGGAATGCTGGATGCGGGATCAGGAATGCTGGACGCGCGATCAGGAACGCTGGATGACGAGGAAGGAGTCGCCAACCTACTGGAACTGCCATGTCCTGGTAATGGACCGGGAACAGAACGGTACAATGGCGTACTCAGAGATGAGGATGTGGGTCCAGAATCTCCATCACCAGCCCGAGGCAGACGGGACTGCCTAATATAAAATCCTTCGCGTCGTCCAGATGGTCTACTCATACCTGATAATAACATATGACAATAAAACAAAAATATATATTTATATGATAGACATCACAGATTTTTGAAAAATATCATAGTCACAGATAAAAGTGTCACTAAAGTGTCACAGATTTATATGATAAGAGTGTCACTAAAGTGTCAAATATGATGATAAAACAAACGTACAGATTTAATCCTCTTCTAAAATTTCATCTAGTTCGTTTAGCTCATATTCTTCTTCTTCTTCTTCTTCTTCTTCTTCTTCTTCTTCTTCTTCTTCTTCTTTACTTTCATCTGCATCTTCCTCTTCAGATAATTCTACTTCTTCTACACAATTAGATGTGTAATGAGGAATTTCCGTCGTGTCCACTTCTATAATATTTGTTATAAGAGGTAGTTCATCCTCTTGATAAGCTATATCGTCAACCTTAAAGGTATTTCTTGCTTTGGTCTTATATACTGCCCACCAGTCCGACCTTGTTGTTCCCCGTTTAGGATAACTTGTGAAGTACACGATCTGAGCCTGACTTGATAGGACAAATGGTTCATAGGCTTGATATCGATGCCGAAAGTTTATATCCACAAGACCGTGCTTGTCTATTTTCCAACCTTGACCTTCAATCAGATCGAACCAATCACACCTGAATAACACAATCTTAGCAGGCTCTATTCCATAACTATATGTCAGCTCCACGATCTCCCGTAGCACGCCATAGAAATCGTTGCCCGTATCAACATCTTTGTAGTTCGAAGATCTGATACACAAACAGCTATTTTTGGTGGAGTCGAGATCCACAAAGTTGTCTCTGATCGGACAAGTTGTTGACTTGAACCTAAACCCATTAACACAGTAGCTTGGCCATATTTTTGTAGCATAAATTGGTCCCTTGGCTAGCGTTCCAATAGACTCATTCTCAAGTCTTGCGTATGGACGATCGACCTAAATACCACGAAAACAGAAATTAAGCTCATTCTCAATCAAGTGCATATACAGAAAGGCAATTACAGAGTTCTCAAGTCTTATATATGCACTCAACCATGATGGAAAATAACGCCTTATTTCTTGTTCTAGTTCTTCTTCTGTTATGTGTGGCCTATCTGACCGCACATTATCATTAAATATGCTGAAAACAACATCGCTCAATTAATGTAATAGTATAATAATCAGCACTATTAAAATAATGTAGACATATTAATTACTTACCCCTCCAGTTTTTCTACTTTATCCTCGTCGCAGTTGAGTAACACATACACCTGAGCAGCCCTTAGCTCATCATTGTTCAGATATCTCTTCTTCATTTTACCCGATGGCTTTCCTGGAGCATTGAATACCTTCAGTATTGTATCATTACATTCATGATCTCCATCGTCGTTTCTGGAAGCTATCGTTCTATTAGTTGCAACATGAGGCTTAAAATACATCGAACAAAAGTTTGTAATCTCCTCAAGAACATAGACTTCACAAATAGAACCCTCGACCTGTGCCTTATTTTTTACCTTTTTTTAGGTGATTCAAATGTCGCTCGAACGGGTACATCCATCGATATTCGACGGGTCCACCAACACGTGCCTTATAGGATAGATGAATCGGCAAATGCTCCATATAGTCGAAGAATCCAGAAGAAAACACCCTCTCTAGCTTGTACAGTATTACCGCAATGTCCTTCTCTTGCTTTTCTAGACGATCAACGAGCAATTTCTTAGAACAAAGATCCCTAAAGAATATGCTAAGCTCCGTCAATGGATCCCAAACTGCCTACGGTAAGAATTCCCGAAATGCAATCGGAATTAACCTCTCCATGAATACGTAACAGTCGTGGCTCTTCATACCCGTCAATTTGTTTTCCTTCGGATCGATACATCTTCTCAGATTTGACACATATCCGTCTGCAAATTTTAGGCCCTGGATCCACCGACAAAGTCTCACTTTATCCTCCTTATCCAGCAAGAAAATTGACTTCGGCAGGAACTGTTTTCTATTCTGCTCTATCAAATGCAACGCAGGGCGTTTGTATATTTCTTCTAAGTCCAACCTGGCCTTGGGATTGTCTTTTATTTTTCCCTTTATGTCCATCACAGTATTAATTATGTTATCAAACACATTCTTCTCAATATGCATGACATCAAGATTATGTCTGATCAGATTGGTACTCCAGTATGGCAGATCCTAGAATATGCTTCTTTTTGTCCAGTTATGATCTCTACCAAATCCATCATACTTGTACCTAGTTGTAGGATCTTCGATAGCACTTGAAAAATCTCTAACCTCCTCCCATATCGTAGCTCCGTACTACCTTGGCGGTGGATCACCCTTCTCTACAACGTCGACACGGAATGCATTCATGTTTCTTCTGAACGGATGATCTTTGGACAGAAATTACCGATGACAATCAAAGAAGCACGGTTTTCCTTCGTGTTTCAAGCGGAAAGCCTTACTACGGTCTATACAATACGGATATGAGAGACGGCCATGAGTGCTCTATCTAGATAACATTCCATAGGCCGAAAAGTCATTGATGGTCCACATATGGGTTGCCTTCATCTGAAAATTCTGCTTCCTGGAAACATCGTACGTGTTAGCGCCTACTTCCCATAACTGATTCAACTCATCTATCAAAGGCTGTAAGTACACATCAATTTTCCTCTTGGGATTGTTCGGATAAGGAATTATAACGGTTAGAAACATGTACTGAGTCTTTATGCACATCCAAGACGGTAGGTTATACGGAGTGATAATCACAGGCCAGCACGAATACTCGAATCCCGAAAGACCGAAAGGAGTAAAACCGTCAGAAGATAGCCCCAACCTGATATTACGCAGATCTGAAGCAAAATCAGGATACACTCGATCAAAGTGCTTCCACGCTTCTCCATCAGATGGGTGATCCAACACTCCTTCAATCTGTTCTCGTATGTGCCAACTCATATTTTCGGCCGTCTCTTTCACCATAAATAATCTTTGCAACTGCAGCGTTAAAGGCAAGTAGTGCATTGAATCAGTCGGTCTTCTTGCACCGGTAGACCTTCCGGTACTATTGTCTTATAGCGATCAGCACCACAAAATCTGCACACATCTGCGTCCTTATCGTCTTTGTAGTACAGCATGCACCCATTGCGACAAGAATCAATTTTCTCGTATCCCATCCAGAGCGATATCACCATCCTCTTAGACCGATAGATGTCTTTAGGTAACTTAGCACCCGCCGGCAAGATCTCTATAATCAACTCCAATACTCGGTTGTAGCATTCTTGCGACAAGTTAAAATTTGACTTAATGCTCAACAGTCTTGTAACCACCTCCAACGGTGAATGATCCTCACAACCAGGATACAATGGAGTCCTTGCATTCTCCAGCAACTCCATGAACTTTGCAGCATCGACAATCGGTGCCACCTCAGCTGCATCATGAACGAAACTAGGCCCCGCAGCACCGAAAACCATGTTCACGGACCTGTCGTCATATGCATGATTATCTGAAACAAAATTAGGTCCCGCATGCATATACGGCTCAACATAAGGCACCGGCTCTGATGCTAAAGACACAAGTTCTCCGTGTGCGGTCCATTGATAGTAATTAGGCATGAAACCCCTCTAGTACAAATGATATGTCACTTCCACTTCTGGATAATATTTCACGTTATGACATTACACACATGGACACTTAATTTTGGTGCCGTGCATGTACTGAGGGAACGCCTTAGAAAACTGCAGGAACTGCTCTACTCCCACTATGTATTCATCCCGCACACCACACATATCATCAGGACGATGATTGTACATCCACGAACGATTCCGCAAGTAGTAATTCATATCCATTTGGAAATAATTCTGCAAATATGGACACACATGTTCAGCGTAATAACTAGTCAAACTGGGTGAAGTTGAGTTGACTAAGTCAATATCTTGGACAAACTAGTCAAACTGGATGAAGTTGACTAAGTCTAGGTAATTATCCTTCACTAGACATAGACATGGAAGAAACACCAATATTTGCAGTGTCCGAACTTCCTACTGTATATTACAGTGAGAGACAAGGTAACCGTGTGTAGGGGTGCAACTCGGGCGGGACATGGCTCTGCCTACCTGAGCTCACTACCTACAGGGTAGTGTACATGAGTAGTGTACATGACCTATTAGCCTATGCTCCAAGCCAATTCCCCTACTCGACTTGATATCATATCCTCTTCATATCAGATATTTGATACCAAGATAGAAAAGGTTGACAGATACTTAATTCTAAAATTCCCCCCCCCCTTTTATCTATCAACTCATACCACCTGATATCAGTTTCCATTGGTCGAATACCCATGTATTTCCATACCATTTTACTTATCAAGTTAACCATTTCTAACCCTATGCACAGTCAGTCACCTGTTTTAGAAACCTATACATAGTTAAAGACCTATTTCTAACCCTATGCATAGTCAGTCAGTCACCTGTTTTAGAAACCTATACACAGTCAGTCACCAGTCAGTCACCTGTTTTAGAAACCTACATAGTTAGAAACCTATACATAATTAAAAACCCTATGCAAACAAAAAGACTATGGTCCGCATCAATCTCCTCTCTTTTTGGGTTAGGATCTTAAGTGGCCTAGTCATGCTGCATATTATTTGGTCACGATTGGTTCGCAAAATCAAAGTAAAAGTCATTCATATTTTGGAATTTGAATATCAAACGAGACTTTTATGGAAATAGCAATCATAAAAAAATATTTATACTTTAATTTGAGATTGATGTAACATTTTTTTTCTTTCTTTTTAAACTCTCTCCCGGGCCTCGTTTGGTTCGCGTAATGGAAAAGGAAGAAAATCAATTCCTCGACATTTTATTTCTTTTAAAAAATTACAATTTTTATTGATTTTTTTATATTTAAAAATGTCAATGAATTTGAAAAGAAAAGTGTGCTTCAATTTGGAAAAGTGATTCCTTACTTGAATAGTTGTAATTACTTTCCTCCCTAATTTTTTTCCATTGAAAGTTATTTTTCTTTACTCCTCAATTCTTTTAACACCCAAACATAGAAAAGTAATTATTTTTCTTTCCCAATCCGATAATTCGACAAACCAAATGAGAAAAGTAAACCTAACTCAATATTGTTGTTGATTTTTCCTACAAGTCTACACTCAACATGTTGTCAAACATCACCGGTGGACGTGTGTGTGTCCGTGTGTGTCTGTGTGTGTATGTGTCAGTGTGTCCGTGTGTGTGTGTGTGTGTGTGTGTCCGTGGGAGGAGGAGGGAGAGGAGTTAGGTTATGTTTTATACCTGAGGAAGAGGAGTAGTAGCTCGGATTGGGGGAGGAGGAGCTCGACGGGGGAGGTAGGGGTCGCCGGAGGTGGAGGGAGTCGCCGGGGGGGAGGGAGTCGCCGGAGAGGGAGGGAATTTGAGATCGAAATTTCTAATTTTCGAATGAGGGAAAAAAGGAAGCAGCGTGCCCTAAGTAAAAAAGTTAGCGACGTCAATAATAGACGTCGCTAAACATCGTAAATATTTTAATATATGGCAAAATATTTTAATATATGGTGACATATTTTAATAATATGTCGCTGAACGTCGCTATTCAGCGACGTAATATACCTAATGTCGCTGGACATCGCTATTCAGCGACGGTTTACGATGTCTGTAGATAGGAGTCACTATATTACATATCTAGCAACGTAAATTCATTCCGTCGCTAAAATGCATCGCTAATATAGCATATTTTAGTAGTACAGAAGAACGTGTGGATCAAGTGAAACTGTTACTTCAGGACCTCGCATATGATTGGTAGGAATCAGAAGAAGTGGGCATCAGACGTCCTATAGCTTGGGATGATTTTACTGCAAGATTCAAGACGAAGTACTATGGAGTTGTGGCACAGTTCGAGCTACAGCAGAAGTTTATCAACCTCAAGCAGGCTGGCAAGACAGTAGATGCTTATACAGCAGAGTTCTGTAGACTGAGCAGGTTTGCCCCGGAGATGGTAGCAACGGAGAGCCAGAGGGCTATGAGATTTCAGTAAGGGTTCCATCTTGAACTCTTGCAAATGATAGAGGGGCACAACTACCAAACCTTCGATGAGATATTGACGGCAACCCGAAGGCATGAGATCACAATTCAGAGGATCACATCAAGGACTGGAGGTCAGAAGAGATCTCACAATCAGATTGAAGGAGGAGGGGGAGTAGTGCCCCGAATAAGAACACCATCTTCTGGCGTTCGCATTTACAATGTGGCGATACGAGGGCCAGTACCGCCAACAAGACAGCAGCAGCAGCAGCAGAGGAAGAACCAGCAACCCCCAGTGGGCTGCACCTATTGTGGGAAGGCAGGGCACACTAGAGGTGTGTATGGGGCATTGAACGGACAGTGTTTGATATGTGGAAGTCCAGATCATCGAGTTTCCACCTGTCCCATGAATTCGAGGTCAGGAGGACCAATACAATAATTTTCTGCTCTGCCAGCACCAGGGGCAGGCCAGTATCAGGGACCAGCGGTAGTAGTGAGATCGCTGGTACAATGCCCGTTGATGTCGCAGGCTCAGATGTTTCGACAGCAGGGACCGCCGATGCAGCAGCAACAACAAAGACCACCCCAGCATCACCAAGGCAGGGGCCAGCAGCAACACCAGACAGGGCCACAGCATGGGAACCAACAAGGAGGCCGAGGGCAGGCATTCAATCTGTCTTTGGAAGAGGCATTGGCATCGGGAGATGTTGTGGCAGGTAACATTCTCGTCGCCTCATATCCCGCAGTAGCATTGTTTGATTCGGAAGCATCACACTCATTTATATCTGCACAATTTATGACACGACTAGGAATGGAATTCGAGACAATGCCAGGGAGGTTGAATATACTCACTGGTAATGGGCTCATAGGAGTTTGTAGAGTTATTCTAGCGTGTAGAGTTGTAGTGTACGGGCGTCCCTTACCCACCAGGTTGATAGAATTTCCTATGAGAAATTTTGACATTATCTTAGGCATGGACTGGCTGAAAGACAATTATGCCATAATAGATTATCGTAGAGGGAGTGTATCTTTTAATATCCTAGGCATGGAGCGGTTCATCGTAGTCAGATCAGGGGCAACTCAACAAGAAGAAGGAATAGTAGCGACAATGGAAGAAGTTATAGTCCCAAAGGTAGTTGAAGAGTTCATTGATATGTTTCCCGAAGAACTTCCAGGTCTACCACCAGTTAGGGATATTGAGTTCAGTATAGAGTTGGCACCTGGAACTAAACTGATATCAGATCGAGTTTACAGAATGGCAGATTCAGAGCAGGCCAAAGTGTATCAGCACATAGAGGAACTGAAGGCGAAGAAGTTCATTCGAGTTAGCGAATCACCATAGGCAGCACCAGTGGTACTTGTAGGGAAGAAGGATGGGTCATCAAGATTGTGCATTGACTACAGAAAACTCAACACGGCAACAGTAAGGAACAAGTACCCACTACCAAGGATCGATGACTTGTTTGATCAGTTGAGCAGAGCAAGGGTTTTCTCCAAGATAGATCTTCGATCAGGGTATCATCAAGTAAGAGTTCGGAAAGAGGATATTCCCAAGATGACATTCAAGTCAAAGTACGGGCATTATGAATTCTTAGTAATGCCGTTTGGTTTGACTAATGCTCCAGCAATATTTATGGATTTGATGAACCGCATCTTTATGCCGTACTTAGATCAATTTGTCGTTCTGTTCCTCGATGACCTTCTCGTATACTCAGTTAGTGATGAGGAGCATGAAGGTCACCTCAGGAAGGTGTTACAGGTTCTAAGAGAGAACCAATTGTACGCCAAGCTCAGCAAGTGTGAGTTTTGGACGGATCGTATTTCATTCTTAGGACACATCATATCAGGGGCTGGAGTAGCAGTGGATCCCAAAAAAGTGGAAGCAGTAGAGAGTTGGCCAATACCTAAGACTGTAGCATATGTGCGAAGTTTCTTGGGATTGGCAGGATATTATAGAAGGTTCATATCAGACTTTGCAAGACTCTCAGCACCCATGACCCGCTTGACACGGAAGGATGTGCCATTTGTCTGGTCGGCAAAGTGCCAGGCATCATTTGAGAATTTGAAGTAGAAGTTGATCACAGCACCTATTCTTACATTACCGGTTGGACCCGGAGATTTTATTGTATATTATGATGCATCAGGAAAGGGACTTGGGTGTGTCCTAATGCAATATGGGAAGGTGATAGCGTATGCATCTAGGCAACTTCGAGGCCACGAGAAGAATTATCTGACTCATGACTTGGAGTTGGCAACAGTAATATTTGCTTTGAAGCTATAGAGGCATTACTTGTACGGTGATCGAGTGGACATGTACACAGACCACAAGAGTCTGAAGTACATCTTTACTCAGAAGGAACTGAACATGAGACAGAGAAGATGGTTAGAGTTGATCAAGGATTACGACGTAGAGCTTCAGTATCATCTAGGCAAGGCTAATGTGGTAGCAGACGCTCTTAGCAGGAGAGGCGGTGCATTTATGTTGACATCACAAAAACACATTTTAGAAGATCTTCAAGAGATGGGCATCGAGGTTATACTTCCTAGTAATATATGAATTCTGGCAAGTCTACGAGTTCAATCCGACTTGGTAGACAGGATCAAGGCAGCTCAGGCACGGGACCCAAGGATTCAGAAGCTTAGGACAGAATGTGAGTCAGGACTCAGGAAGGAGATAAAAATTTACGAAAATGGTACACTTAGATTTGGATCACGTCTATGTGTGCCAAGTAGAGATATCAGACAGGAGGTTATGACAAAAGCCCACAGTTCTCAGTATTCTATACACCCCGGAGGGACCAAAATGTACAAAGATATCAAGCAGCACTTCTGGTGGAACGGAATGAAGAGGGAGATAGCTAGATTCGTTTCTCGTTGCTTAATATGTCAGCAAATGAAGACAAAACAACAGAGGCCAGCTGGATTATTATAACCACTTCCTATCCTGGAATGGAAGTGGGAACATATCACAATGAACTTTGTGACCGGTTTATCGAGATCACCAAGTGGTAAAGATGATATTTGGGTGATAGTGGATCGGCTTACAAAGGTGGCACAGTTTCTTCCTTTTAGAGTAGAGAATCTACAGAGAAGTTGGCAGAGTTGTATATGCAGCAGATAGTCAGGCAGCATGGGGTCTATGTCAGCATTGTATCAGATAGAGATACACATTTTACATCATATTTTTGGAAGATTCTACATTATAGCATGGGTACCAAGTTAAGATTTAGTACGGCCTACCATCCACAGACAGACGGGCAATCAGAAAGAACAATTCAAACTTTAAAAGATATGTTACGAGCTTGTACCCTAGATTTTGGAGGGTCTTGGGAGGGCCACCTGCACTTAGTCGAATTCTCGTACAACAACAGTTATAAAGCCAGTATCCAGATGGCGCTATTCGAAGCACTATATGGTAGGAAGTGCAGGTCGCCACTGGCATCGTTGAAGAGTTATGCATATCGTACTCTGTACGAAAGTACTCATTCTGAATGACCATGATCCACGACATGAGATTTCAATTAACATAGGGACTGTTAAGTTAAATAAAATAATGATTGCATGGAGAGAATAGATTCTCGAGTTCTTATATGACAGCCTTCTCGGGACAAATAGTGCTCCGACATGCCGGCTGGTTCCCACAGATACTGCAAACCTGCCATACGGAAAGGGAGTGGTATATGTTTATATTTTATATATATTGATGATGGGCATCCCGCTGGGACACGTCTAATTTATTATTGGCACAATTGATTATTTGGTAGACTAGCCTTGCGTGTACATTGTAAGAACTGAGGAATCCTTTATTGCATATTTCCAGGACAACTTGGAACTTACAGTTAGCAAGCCGTAGTAGTTGTATTGTCGTTTAAATTAATTTGTTTGTGTACTGTACTTACTCCGTTAACTACTGAGATGATCAAAATGTCAGGACATGACGGGTCAACTTCTGTCCTTTTTTGGTTGGGAAGTTGGCTTGAAGTGTCATGATGTTGTGTGAACCCAGTAGCAAGCAGAGACATATGTGTCATATTCTTAACCCTTATCACTGGTTTTAATTCTTTATGTCGTGCTTCCTTATGGTACTTGCTATTAGAGGTCTAACCTCTCTGGTTTTGTATGGCCAGACTTAGAGCCAGCTCCTGAGGACTCAGCTTACTTCCACCTCCAAGATGGTCAATACTAGAGGGATGATCGCAGGAGGACACGAGTGGGTTCTTGCTTTCCTGCTCGTTTTGCTACTTACCTTACATTTTGTCGCTTCGCACCGACATGTTATTCGGACTGTCTTGCACTTACTTTTACATAATTGTAACTAAGTCAGACTGCAACTGACAATGATTGTGTATATCTTGTTATATCCTCTGGCTATGTTTTGTAAAGCCAGATCTCAAGAACATTTTGACCGAGCATTTGGGATGCCTTACTGCTTTATCTTACATATTCTCTATTACTGCTTCTTGTTTGAATGATTGAGACAATAGATGTTGAATAACCCTAGTAAGACTTTCATGTAGCATGCACCCTCTCGTCGTTTAGACAGTATTGATCGTATTATACGGTATTCACCTACCCGTAATACGTAGCTGGCTGAGTCATTCTCCCGCTCTCCGGTATTCTGGTTCTGGGGCATGACATACAACCTGGGACAAGGAAATTCAGGTAACTGTACAAGTAGACTCTTGGGTTTAGACGTATATTTCAAGGATTAGAGCCTTGGTATCAGCAATATAGGAAGGCTCGGCTAGCCTATATGAGGTGTATTTATGTTTAGCATTTCGAACCCAGTCCTTAACTGATGTTCAGCCCAATAACATATGATAACAGCCCATGAATATGTAAACAGTCTATGCTAATGTTAGTCCAACTTTGAACTTTTGTCCTGTAAATTTCCTTATACCCATTGACACTGATCTGTGGATTCTATGGATTCTTTCTAGCAACATATTGACACTACTAAATGGTAAAGACCTGGACCCATAACCTCCCAAAGCTGAAACTTAAAGTCTGGCACCTTAGACACCACCAGCACTACTGCTGAGCCAGCAGCATCAAAGTTGTTTCCCCCTAATTTATGGCCTCTTAAATGAACCTATGTATTTGATTTTGAATTACATTAGGGGTCTGATTTTGAGCTGTGTGAGGAGAAGGAGTGTGTCTTGGTTTTGAATAACATTGGGGTCTGATTTTGGCTTAAATGATCCTATTGGTTTGTTGAGTATTGGCTTTCTATATATTTGGATTGTTGTTCATTTGTTGTTCATTTGTGGATTCTCTACATTCGTGGATTCTCTATATTATTATAAGCTGTGTGAGGACAGTAGGCCATCTCTATTGGGGTCTGAATTTGAATTACATGTTTCTAATGTGAGGGGTGTGTCTGGGTTTGGAAGTAACTATCCCATTAATCTGATTTTGAATTACATGTACCAGCCATATACTGTCCCTGCAGCCATTCGACTGGCGAGGCAGAAATCTATGTACGACATTTGCTATAAGGAATTTGCATTAATCTACGTTATGACATCGTGATCAGGACATAGTCCTTGTAGCCATTCAACTGGCGAGGCAGAAACTATGTAGCCGTAGATAAAGTTGACTGTCCTCCGACCCCCTTCCCTCGGCTATGATGATACGAAAACCTATCACTACATCTTTTAGTAGTATATAAGGTCTTAGTATTACATTTTGTGGGTTCATCTTATTGATTCTGTTATATCCTTCAGATACTAGATTCGATAAGAACATATACTACACCATATGTATAGAACATAGATGATTCCCACTAATGTATGCTAGAATAAATTTTGGGTTGTGTTTTGAGCCATTCGTCCCCACACTTGGCAATTAAGCATGTAAAATATATCGTTGAAAAACATAAAACTTGTGGTCGTTACTGTAAAAAGTGCAGACCGACATGAACTGACGCACGAAAAGGAGGGGATCAAAGCTGTAACAAGTAAAGTTGTGTTTTGGATGTTCTACTCTTGTAAGCTCTTTGTTCACAAAACAAGATATAATGAATAGAGAACAAGTATCGAGTTTATAACTCTTGTAAGCTCTATACTCGAGTCACGAACTCGATACTTGTTATGTATTCTTTAATTATAGCTTGTTTTGTGAACAAAGAGTTTACAAGAGTTCTTTTTCCAAAGCACAACTTTACTTGTTCCAGCTTTGAGCCCCTCATTTTTGTGCGTCAGTTAATATCGGTCTTCACTTTCTACAGGAATTACCTTAAAATGGATATGAATTACTATATGCGGAACCGTTTGTGGATGTACAATCGTCATCCAGATGAATTACTATCTGTGTCAATCTTTGCAGAATTATCTTAAGATGGATATGATTTACTATCTGCGAAACCGTTTGTGGATGTACAATCATCATCCTGATGAAATACTATCTGTGTCAATCTTTGCAGAATTATCTTAAAATGGATATGAATTACTATCTGCGGAACCGTTTGTGGATGTACAATCGTCATCCTGATGACATGTACGGTGTGCGGGATGAATTTATACAGGGTGTACAACAGTTCCTGCAGTTTGCCAAGGCGTTCCCTCAGTACATGGATCGTACAAGAATTAAGTGTCCATGTGTGAGATGTCATAACTTGAAATATCATTCGAAAGTGGATATGACTTATCATTTGTATTCGAGGGAATTTATACCAAATTATTATTAGTGGACCGCACACGGATGCCTTTAGCATCCGAGCCGGAGCCTTATATGGAGCCTTATATAGATGTCCACGAGCATGCTGATTACGACCAAGGGTGGACGAACATGGTTTTCGATGCTGCGGGGCCTAGTTTCGATCCGAACAATCAATATGCAGCTGAGGAGGTACCGAATGTCGATGCTGCAAAGTTCATGGAGTTGTTGGAGAATGCAAGGACTCCTTTATATCTTGGTTGTGATGACCATTAACCGTTGGAGGTGATTACAAGATTGTTGAGCATAAAATCAGATTTTAACATGTCTCAAGAATGCTACAACCAAATCCTGGAGTTAATTAAAGATATATTGCTGGAGGGTGACAAGTTACCTAAAGACTTCTACCGATCCAAGAGAATGGTGAGATCGCTCTGGATGGGGTATGAAAAAATTGATGCATGTCACAACGGATGCATGTTGTACTATAAGGACGACAATAATGAAGACACATACAGATTTTGTGGTGCCGATCGCTTCAAGGCAACTAGTACAACAAGGACTTCTGATGAACGCAAGCCAACAGATTCGATGCACTATTTGCCTTTGACGTCGCGGTTGCAGAGGTTGTTTATGGCAAAGGAGATAGCTGAAAATATGAGTTGGCACAAGCGAGAACAAATAGATGGAGTACTGGATCATCCATCCGACGGGGAAGCATGGAAGCACTTTGATCGAGTGTATCCCGATTTTGCTTCGGAGCCGCATAATGTCAGATTGGGGCTTTCTTCCGATGGTTTTACCCCATTTGGACTTTCGGGCTCACAATATTCTTGTTGGCCTGTGATTGTTACTCCGTACAACTTGTCATCTTGGATGTGTATGAAGACTCCTTATATGTTCCTAACTGTTATTATTCTAGATCCGAAGAACCCGAAGAGGAACATCGATGTGTACTTACAGCCTTTAGTAGATGAGCTGAATCAGTTGTAGGAAGTAGGTGCAACCACATATGATGTTTCCAGAAAGCAGAACTTTCATATGAGGGCTGCACTAATATGGACCATCAATGATTTCCCGACCTATGGAATATTATCGGGTTGGAGCACCCATGGTCGTCTCGCATGTTCGTATTACATGGATCGCACTAAGGCTTTCCGTTTGAAACACGGAGAAAAATCGTGCTTCTTCGATTGTCATCGACAGTTCCTGCCAAAGGATCATCCGTACTGGAGGAACATAAATGCTTTTCGTGCTGGCGTGGTAGAGAAGTCCAGTCCACCGCCACGGTGGTTCGTGGACACGATATGGGAGAAAGTTAAAGAATTGTCAAGTGCTATTGTAGAGCCTACAACGGGGTACAAGTATGATGGATTTGGCCGCGCTCACAACTGGACGAAGAGGAGTATATTCTAGGACCTGCCATATTGGAGTGACCATCTGCTCAGACATAACCTGGATGTCATACATATCGAGAAGAATATATTTGACAATATAATCAATACTGTAATGGACGTAAAGGGGACGACGAAAGACAATTCCAAGGCCAGGTTGGACTTAGAAGAAATATAAAAACGTCCAGTGTTGCATTTGATAAAGGAAGGCAGTGGGAAGTATAAGCAGTCCAAGGCCATTTTCTCACTGGACAAGGAGGACAAAGGTAAACTTTGTAAGTGGATCCAGGGCCTAAAATTTTCAGATGGGTACGTATCGAATTTGATAAGATGTGTTGACCTGAAGGAGAACAAACTACAGGATATGAAGAGCCACGACTGTAACTCCACTTCTTTAAAAAAATTATATTAATTTCTTAAATGAATTACTGATTTTATTAAACCCTTTATTTTTTTCAGCCCAATTGAATTGGGTTTCCTCTTTAAACTGATCATGGGCTAGCTTTGAATTCACTAAATTGGGTCGGCCCATGGGTTTCTAATTGGGTTAATAACCAAACAACATTCCCCTTCCTCACTTCACAGGAGAAGAATTTAAATTCAAATTCTTCTAACTGTGAGCACATGGAGCCCCACTCTCCCATATGCTCCTAACAACTTTTTTCTCCTCTTTTCATTTTGCCTCCAAAATGCTTCCCTTCCTATTGTTCTATATAAGCAACCTACTCACACCCTTCCTGATCATTCTTCCTTCTTCTTCCTCAAAATCTTCTTCCCTGAGTAGAATGGTGAAGTGGCAGCAGAGCAAGGAAGCAGTGAACGAGTTCTATTCCCTTTCATCAGATCGACAACATTAGCAGGTGAGCATCGATTTGTTCAAATCTAAAATTTCAATTATTGGAAATTTAGTGATTCAAATTCCTTTTGGAAATCAGCTGATCGATCCTTCCTTGAGGTTTTAATGAATTCTGGAAGATTTCTTTTGATACAGTGACTGGTAAGAGTTGTTAGATCCTTTGTGATTGCTTTATTTTATCTAAACGATCATTTGAGTCAACTGTCCTTCTTTGTGGATCGGAAATCTATAGATCGAAGCATTGTAGATCGGCTGTTTGATTCTTTGTTCCATTGCCAACAATCAAGGTGAGTTCATACCAAATTTCGAAGTAGAAATTAGTTTTTCCTTAATCTTCACAAGTATAGATCAGATCTGTCATTTAAATTCTTGCTTGAACCTGTGGAATTTTGGTGAATCAGTTGTGTGATCGTAACAAGAGATTTGGGGATCTAAAACATATCAAGGACGGGTTAAATCGATCCTTCGTAAGTATGAGAGGATATTTCAAATCTGACATTATGAATCCATAATCTACTGAAACCTAGCTCTCTTGATTTTCTGTTGATTTTCGTCTATCCCTGTTTTATGTCATAATCCGGATCCCGGTGAGGTTGAGTCGTCTTGGCAGGACTCATAATCCAACCTGAACAATTCGAACAACTGCTGAACCAGCTAACCAGGTAAATTCTTATCCTTCTAATTTAGTTCTCGACTGAGTTAATCAATACTTGTATCATTAACTGGTTGTACGTTTAGCTCTGTAAGTAATTATCTCATGTATTGAGTAGGAATATCTGTTAGCTTAACCTCAGGATTAGATCAGGTTGTATGTTGTTGATTCGATTTATTGCATATCAAGCCAGATTTTAATGACAATTCGAATTAGGAATGATAGCTTGACAAACGTTTAATTCCAGTTTTGCAAGTTTCGAATGGAAATAATTTGATATCCAATCAATTGTTATTTCCAGAAGTTCCTGCAATATGAACAGTGTTATCCTGGACTGGTGGTAATGATGTGTACAAATTGCAAGTACATATCAGTGGGTATTTATGAAAGATTAGAGTTAACACAGAAACCAATTGACCATTGTCTTGTGCTACATCTGCTCAGTTCAATTTTAGGTTCATTCTTTAGTCTGGTTAATACTGCAGTACCTAATCAATATTAAGGAATGTATAAACTGAACTAGGAAGATGTTGGCCCTGTGATAAGGTGCATGGGTTGTGTTGATTACTACAAAGCCTGGTGAACTGATCCCTGCAAATCAGTGCTTGGGTGTTGTTCTTTTAACTGCTGCTAAGTGTGGTTGATAATATCTGTTAGTTGTAACTGATTTTCAACCTGAGAACAGGGTCCAAGTATTGTTGAGCTCGAACTTGTTGGAATTAGATGAAGTAAACCATGATATTCTGTTAATACTGCCTAGATTGCTGTCATTAGTCCAGATTGGTTATTCCAAACCTTATTCACATTTAGTTCATTTGTATCAATTTAGGCTAATGTTGGGCTGGCACTTTGAGATTGATTTTTCACCTGAGTATTTCAGATAGGACTGTAATGATAGTTGACTTTGGGTTTTTTAATTCTAAAACTGAATTGAATCAGTTTAGTATGGATTGAGGATAGGTTTGTATCAGTCTGAACTTATCTTGATGAAATCAGTGTAAAAGAGTTTCAGGACAGTATGTAGGAGGATATCCTGACATGCAATTCACACTCAAAGGGATTAGCTGACCTGAGACAATTTGAATCTCAGAACAGATTTTAGGAACTGATTTGGTTGTCTCAAATCCTTAACCTATGGTTGGAAATGGGTGGTATCAATTGAAGGAGATTGCCATTTAGAAACAGCTCTGATGTTGATTCGAGCATGGTTGTGTTGTGGTCTGTACTGTCAAAAGTTCAACCTATATTTCGAGAACTGGAGGAATCAGACCACCAACTTAGGATTGAGGAATTGGACTGGGTGTGAAATGTTAAGCAGGTGATAGGTTAACAAATAAATTAGCTTGGTTTAGTTTTAGAATTGATTGGTTTGATATGGAAGACTGTTTCGAATATGGTTAAGATTGATCTGTGCCATAATATTCGACTGACTGATATGTAACCTAGGTATAGTCTTTGAGGCTGATATGTATCAAACCTTGTTCAGTTCTATTAAAAACCTTAAATGTAGGTCCTGAAATATGAGAACCATAGTACCATTGGATGTCTAAACCATGATCAAATAGTTACCTTGTCTTTATAATTTTCAGTTTACCTATAATGATGGTATTACATATTAATGTTTTAGAATGGGCAGAGACCCTGAACTTGTAATCTGAACCAATTTGGTAGATTTCAAGTTCATTGTCTTAATGCATCTAAAATATTAATAAGTACAACTATCAGAGGGTAATAGATTACTTCATGACTAGGTTATGATTGGGTTTTGTCCTAGTTGATAAAGTAGGTTGGAGTTGGCAAGATAAGACTAAGGATTATGTTAGACTAGAACTTTACTCTTTTGTCAACTTATCAAATTATAAATCATTGACAGGAGGATATCCAGCTTTACTACATTTTCTTGATCACTCGGAGACAGGCAAGTATACTCCTCTGATTTGTCCATTTCTCATTGTTGGCCCATTTGGTCATATGGTCAAACCTGATTTTAATAATTGATTAAACTCTGTCTGGATATACAAAGCTAGTCGGGACATCTCAGACTCTTGAACATGATCAAGAATGGCTATCCACTGAATTCAAGACCGAAGATCTGTTTGCCTACTCGAGTCTGTAATTCCTTATGCAATGTATTTTCATTTTATTTGAGTCTAGGAATATGTTGTACACCGGGTCGTACTAGCAAATAGGCTACCCTCAAATGAGTTCAAAAATGTTTTAAAATGACCTCTCAAAAAGGTTTACAAAAAGGTTTTCAAAAAGGTTTTCAAAAATTACCAAAAAGTTTTTTTAAAACCCTAACTAAACCCTGACTTAACCCTGACAGAACTCGGACCGAGTTCGGCCAGAGTTCGATTAGTGGCCGTTGTGATTTTGAATCCTTGGAACTTGGTCCTCCTGCAGTTGCGAATTTGACCGAGATTTGCTCATAGAGTTCTGCCCGAATTCTGCCCGAATTCTGTCAGAAGTCTGCCTTTGAAATTCCTATAAATAGAAAAGGATTTCGATCATTTCAACTCACTCATTCACTTTCAATCTTCTCTCTATCTAAAGCTTTCAGTCTTTCAAAGAGTTTTCTAGAGCTTTCAATTTTAGATCCCAAGCCAATTACAATCCTCTAATCGATTTGCCAGTGCGGTACGGTCTAGAAGTTTCTGAGAGATTGTAATCAGAAAGCTTGATTGAAGAATACCTCTTCACATTTGAAGTTGGACGAGTTCTTCGTATCAAAGCTCGCATTGTAGAAGTTGCAAGGACTTCGTAAGAAAACTTGCAGTTTTTCCAATAGTGGATTAAACTGGTAGCAAGAGTTCTACCGACTGGATTAGTCCTCAACAGAGGGATACCAGTATACATCGATGTCTTTGCGTTTGCTCTTTTAACTCTGTCTTTACTTTATTTCAGTTGTGATTAATATTCTGTGATTGTGCTGCTAATATTTTTTTAGCATTATTCCGCTGCCAACTCTATTCACCCCCTCTAGAGTATTATGCTTTACTATTTCGTTCCTACAATTGGTATCAGAGCAGGTGTTACAGGTAAAGCAAAGGTAACAGTGCAATTATTTATTCATTTTAATTAACTGTTATATAGATCACAGCACAAACACATGGCAACTGTGAAATTCACAAGTGAAGGCCAGGCCACAAACAGACCCCCACTGTTTGATTGTACGAACTATACCTATTGGAAAACACGGATGAGTTTCTTCTTGAAATCACTTGACTTTGATTTATGGTCCATTGTTTTTGATGGCTATCAAAAGCCACCTCGTATAAATATTGATGGAGTTTTAGTTGAAAAATCCCACAGCAGATATACAGAGGAAGAAAAGAAAAGGGCCAGTCTTGACGCACGTGCCATTAATGCTCTCTTTTGTGCTTTAGACAGAACTGAATTTAACAGGGTGTCTATCTGCACAACGGCTAATGAAGTATGGAAGTTACTTGAAGTCACACATGAAGGCACGACTCAAGTCAAAGAATCTAAAGTCAGCAGACTTACTCAAGAGTACGAGACGTTCAAGATGAAGCCCAACGAATCAGTTACACAAATGTTCGAGAGATTCTTGGATATTGTAAATCCTTTGTCCTCCTTAGGCAAAGATTACAGTAACCATGAAAAGATTCGCAAACTCCTGCGAGCACTTACCAAGAACTGGATTCCGAAGGCTACTGCAATCATTGAAGGGAACGACCTCACAACTATGTCCCTCGAAGTACTCATGGGTAAGCTACTCACTCATGAACTGGAGCTACAAGATTTTGAAGAGCCTGCACCAAAGGAGAAGACGATCGCTCTCAAGGCTCAACACAGAAAAGCTGTTGAAGGTGACTCAGACAGCAGTGGATCTGACGCTGAAGATCAAGCACTCCTAGCAAGGAAGTTGAAAAGATTCATGAGACATGAGAAGAGAGTCAAAGAGAACAACAGCAACAACTGGTATCAAGAAGATGCTGTTTGCTATGGTTGCAAGAAGAAGGGACACATGAAAAAGGATTGTCCCACAAACTCATCATCAAGCAAGAAGGGCAACAGGTATGAAAAAGGGAACCTGAAGAAATCAACATCTATGAGATATGCCAATACCAGCATATGGCATGAAAGTGAAGCCAGCGACTCAGAAGATGAACAATCAGAAGACGCTGCAAACGTATGCTTTATGGCATCCGATCAGGTACCTACTGAACCTCTACTTGATACTTATGATGACTTCACCTTTGAGAAATTAGGAGATGCCTTCAGTGACCTGATGACTGATTACAGGAAACTGTATAGCAAGTATCAGACCTCTAAGAAGGTACTCAAAGAGTACAAAAGTGAAATAGGTAGACTTACCGACCTACTAGCTGAGGTTAGAAATAATATTAGTGAGTCTGGTGAGCTTTCTTCAACAAAGCTCTTATTACACGAGACTACCAAGTCATCTGAAGAGAAAGACAAAATTATTGACCAACTCAAGAAAAAACTTTCTATAAAGAAGAAAAGTCTTCGATGTGCACAAATCAGAATGGAATCACTCACTTCTGATTATACTAAGTTGTATGACACTTCCAAAAGATTAGAAATTAGGTTAGGAAAACAGCCTGAGCCTGCTGCTTCCTTCCCTAACACGTGTCACTTACCGAACAATCGGAACATTCCCAAGCCAAACACTGTCAGACCTAACCATATAAAACCTTTACCCCAAAAGGTTAAGCCCAAACAAGATTATAGGTATGCTTTCTTCTACACTAGAAAACCTAAACCTACCAACCATGCACACCACTCAGCTTTCAACACTCGACATGCACAATGTCATTATTGTGGCCTCATTGGTCATATTTCATCTGCATGTAGAATAAAAAAGCTTGTTGATTTAAATGTTTATGCTTGGATACCTAAAGCTAACAATTCAGGACCCTACAAAAAATGGGTACCAAAGGTTTCATCTGCAAACTGTTTTGTAGGTGGAACACCCTTCACATGCTATAAGCAAATGGATCCTCGACAGTGGTTGCTCACGGTATATGACCGGTGACGCTACCCTATTTGCAACACTGTCGAAGAAAAAGAAGGAAGGCTATGTCTCCTTCGGTAATAACTTGAAAGGGTATATTATTGGTATCGGTGATGTTGGTAAGTCTCCATATCCTGTGATTAAGGATGTCTGTCTGGTTACCGAGTTGAAACATAATCTACTCAGCATAAGTCATCTAGCTGATCATGGTTATGGCATCAACTTTGGCAAAGACAAATATACTATAGTTGATAGCTCAACTGGTAGTACTATCTTTGAAGGTATCAGGGAAGACAATATATATGTTTTCTATTTGTTAGAAGAAACTAACATTTCAGGTAGATGCTTAATGGCCAAAAGTGATGAGAGTCATCTGTGGCATATGAGACTCGGTCACGCTAATATGGATACGATCTCAAGATTATCCACAAAGAATCTAGTACACGGTTTACCGGACATTACATTCAAAAAGAACTCGGAATGCAGCCAATGTGAAAAGAACAAAGCTACCAGATCCACATTCAAGTCAGTAAATGCAGTATGTACTACTAGACCTCTACAATTGCTTCATATGGACTTATTTGGTCCTAGCAGAGTTGCTAGCCTCGGAGGTAAACTTTATGCTTTCGTAATTGTAGATGATTTCTCTAGATACACGTGGGTATATTTCTTGACACGCAAGAATGATGTATTATCCGAATTTGTCACCTTTTATAAGAAAGTACAGAATGAAAAAGGTTAGATTATCACTCGCATAAGAAGCGATCATGGAGGCGAATTCGAGAATGCTGATTTTGAGCAATTTTGTGACACACACGGTTTTGTACACGAGTTCTCCTGCCCTAGAACTCCACAACAAAATGGAGTTGTGGAACGTAAGAACAGAACTCTAACCGAAATGGCCAGAGTGATGTTAAATCAGTTTAGTCTACCCAAATATTTCTGGGCTGAAGCTGTCAATACAGCTTGCTTTGTACTCAATAGAGTTCTAATTCGACCCAAATCGAAGAAGACTCCATTTGAGTTATGGTTTGATAGAATTCCATCTGTTTCATACTTTAGAATATTTGGCTGTAAATATTTTATTCTTAATACAAAAGATAATTTGGGAAAATTTGATGAAAAGGCCGATGAAGGTATATTTTTAGGTTATGCGGCCAAGAGCAAAGGATACAAAGTCTTCAACAAAAGAACCATGATCATCGAAGAGTCAATCAACGTCACCTTTGATGAACTAAATCAGATGACGATCGATGACAATGACGAAGATTCAACTGTACCAAGCTCAACATCAGCTGATCCTCAACCAAGCTCTGCACTAGCTGAACCTCCTAGAGAAGATCCAGGAACCAGCTACCTTCAGAATCTACCAAAAAGGTTGAAATTTACAGCTGATCATCCAAAAGTTTTGCTAATTGGTGATATTACCAAAGAAATAAGTACTCGTACATCCAGTAGAGATATTGTTTCTAGTATTGCATTTATTTCACAGCTAGAACCCAAAACTATTGATGAAGCATGTAGTGATAGCTTTTGGATAGATGTTATGCAAGAGGAATTAAACCAATTGAACGGAATCAAGTTTGGGAACTTGTTCCCAGGCCTATTGATCATCCGGTCATTGGCACCCGTTGGGTATTCCGAAATAAACTAAATGAGAATGGTTTAGTGACTCGTAATAAGGCTCGACTCGTAGCTCAAGGATACAATCAAGAAGAAGGTATCGACTACGATGAGGCTTATGTCCCAGTTGCGAGATTAGAATCCATTCGCATGTTATGTGCATTTGCATGTTTTCATGATTTTAAACTATTTCAAATGGATGTCAAGAGTGCTTTTTTAAATAGTTTTATAAAAGAAGAAGTTTTTGTTGCACAACCTCCAGGTTTCACAGATTTCAAAAACCCTGATCATGTTTTCAAGTTGAAGAAAGCCTTATACGGTTTAAAACAAGCCCCTCGTGCTTGGTATGATCGTTTAAGCTCTTTTCTACTTGACAACGGTTTTTTAAAAGGCAAGGTTGATACTACACTGTTTATTAAGTCTTTTAATGGCAAACTTCTTTTAATTCAAATCTATGTTGATTATATTATATTTGGATCTACTGATGAATCTCTGTGTCAAAAATTTTCTAAGTGTATGCAGAATGAGTTTGAGATGAGCATGATGGGAGAGCTGAAATTCTTTCTCGGATTGCAAATCAAACAAACTGATAATGGGACATTTATAAATCAAGCCAAGTATACAAAAGACCTGCTAAAGAAGTTTGATCTGGACAATGTCAAACCTATTAGCACTCCAATGGCAACTTCAACAAAGCTTGATTCAGATGAACAAGGCAAGCCAGTCGACACACGTAAGTATCGAGGTATGATTGGTAGTTTACTTTATTTTACTGCTAGTCGTCTAGATATAATATTTAGTATTTTCTTGTGTGCACGTTTTCAAGCTAACCCAAAGGAATCACATCTGTCCGTAGTTAAGCGTATCTTTCGATACCTTAAGGGCACTTCTTCTGTTGGCTTGTGGTATCCCAAAACTAAGTCCTTTGACCTTATTGGTTATTCGGATACAGATTTTGTTGGATGCAAAGTCGATAGAAAAAGTACCAGTGGCACATGTCATTTCTTAGGCAAGGCTTTAGTCTCATGGTTTAGTAAAAAGCAAAATTCTGTAGCCCTATCAACAACAGAGGCTAAGTACATCGCCGCAGGACGTTGTTGTGCTCAGATTTTGTGGATGAAACAAATCCTAGAAGACTATGTTTTATTTTACACACATATTCCCATTTTCTGTGATAACACGAGCACTATTAATTTGACTAAGAATCCAGTATATCACTCTCGTACTAAACATATCGAGATTCGACATCACTTTCTTAGAGATCATCATCAAAATGGAGATATAAACTAATGGAGATATAAACCTTGTGTACATAGATACTGAAAATCAACTAGCTGACATCTTCACTAAACCTCTAGCGAAAGATCGTTTTAATTATTTACGTCAAGAATTAGGAATTTTAGACGTCAATAATATTAATTAATTTTGTTTTATGATTATATATCATTACGCAAAAACTGTGTTAGAGACAAGCCAATAAAGAGTCTGTCTGTCACCACAACTACGGTTGAAGCGAAGCGGTACTTAAGAGTTCCCCGGTGAACCTCCGCCAGCTGGGACAGTACTCCTACAGCTAATCTGAAACAGTCGCTGTGTAATGATATTTAATCTATAAAATAATATTAATTATGTTAATTGAAGTTGAAATGACTAATCTTTGAATTAAATATTTGAAATGAGACAATGAAAAAGAATAGATAAAATCAACTTTAAAGAACCCTAGGCGAATTCGGCCAGAGCTCTGACCGAATTCGGTCCGAGTTCAGTTGAGGGTATCAGGTTATATATACAGAACCCGAGCAGCCCTTCTTCTTCATTGCTTCCAAACTAATCACAACAGCAGCAGCAGCCGCGAAGGAGCCCCGAACCCTAGCTTTTTCACCACCCTCATTCTTCCAATCCAAGTGGTGAAATCAATCCAAAATTTAGATTCGTGCGGAGTTCGTCGTTCTCTTCGACATACTTTGATTTTGGGAGGTATAACCCCATCTTTCTCCACTTTTCAATTAGTGCATTTTTATTTCAATTTGCACAAATGGCACCCAAATTCAATCCATCAAAGAGGAAGAAGACGAACCCTAGTAGGGAAAGGTCATCTTCGCATCCGCATACGAATTCTCTCTTCTCGCCAGTCCAAACGAGCGACGGTACGTTCGACGGGTTTTTCTTTCAAACCCTAGACCAAGCCCTACTGTGGTATGGAGACTTCTCCATGAGATCCATATGCACAGGCGCTCCAATCAAATGGACTATATTTCCTGATCATCGTCATTTATTTGAGGCATTAGGGTTACATCTTTTTGTTAAAATCTGCTTTCCTATAGCAACTAATGCCATTAGATTATTTTATTACAATCTCATATTAAACACTTTTGATGTGAGCACTCGTGTTGGAGGTATTGATATCAATTTTAATGATGACCTCTTAGCGGAGATCCTTGATATCCCTAACGAAGGTGCACCGCTAGTTGACATCACTGAATTTGATTTTCCCGAAGGCACGACACTCACCAGTTTCAAAGCGGAACTCTGTGCACCTGATAGAGTACGCTCTGGAAAGTTCAAGGCTAACAACCTGAACTTGTTTAACTATGAATTGCATCGCATCATCTATTCTACTATCCTTCTAAAATCTACTTCGAAGGATGATGTGACTTCTCTTGAGCTGTCCACCATGTACCACATTCTTAAGGGGATTCCATTTTCTGCCCCTAAGACCATGATTCAGATGATGGGTCGTTGTCATGCAAGAGATAGAAATCTCTCTTACGCGATGATTCTTCCACGCATCTTTCAGCGCTTCGATATCGATCTGTCGACTTGTACTCAGGACCCTGAGCCCAAGTTTCTTCAGTTATCTCGTCGTAGCATGACTACTTCAGCTCCACCTCCTGCTCCTCCTACTGCACCTCCTCCACCACCTCATCAGTATGCCATGACATCTGAGGGCATACATTAGCATTTATCTGCTTTGCACGTCTCGATGACGGACATGGCTCGCGAGCGTGAGTTTCGCGACGTCACCCGCTATCAGGCGCTTGCAAACTCTTTAACTGATATTCGTTTCACCCAGACTGGTCATTCAGCCGGTTCCATCCCTAGAGATCCAGCTTTCTCCGGTTACCGTTGTGAGGATGAGGCTGTTCATGCCTACTTCCAGCCCGGTAACGCCTATGATTGGTACCGTCCTGACCGTGCTCTACATCGTGATTATGTTGGTGAGTTCTATGCTGGCGCCCCTCCACATCCTTCTGGCGCTGGTACCTCTGGAGCTGGTACTTCAGGACATGCTGGTCGAGCTGATGATGATGATGATGAGGATGATGATGAGGAGATGTGACTATATGATTTTGAGTGATATTTTATTGTGCACTTGGAAATGCTCCGACATTCCAAGTTATTATCAGTACTTTTTATTAGCACTTTTTAGTATGCTTTAGTACTCTTTTCTTTCATGGAAATGTTTATTATGCCTCAGTTTATGGCATTCAGTTTATTTCAGCACTATGTTTCAGTTTCAGTTTCTGATAGCACTATGTAACCTAGGTATAGTCTTTGAGGCTGATATGTATCAAACCTTGTTCAGTCCTGTTAAAAACCTTAAATGCAGGTCCTGAAATATGAGAACCATAGTACCATTGGATGTCTAAACCATGATCAAATAGTTACCTTGTCTTTATAATTTTCAGTTTACCTATAATGATGGTATTACATATTAATGTTTTAGAATGGGCAGAGACCCTGAACTTGTAATCTGAACCAATTTGGTAGATTTCAAGTTCATTGTCTTAATGCATCTAAAATATTAATAAGTACAACTATCAGAGGGTAATAGATTACTTCATGACTAGGTCATGATTGGGTTTTGTCCTAGTTGATAAAGTAGGTTGGAGTTGGCAAAATAAGACTAAGGATTATGTTAGACTAGAACTTTACTCTTTTGTCAACTTATCAAATTATAAATCATTGACAGGAGGATATCCAGCTTTACTATATTTTCTTGATCACCCGGAGACAGGCAAGTATACTCCTCTGATTTGTCCATTTCTCATTGTTGGCCCATTTGGTCATATGGTCAAACCTGATTTTAATAATTGATTAAACTCTGTCTGGATATACAAAGCTAGTCGGGACATCTCGGACTCTTGAACATGATCAAGAATGGCTATCCACTGAATTCAAGACCGAAGATCTGTTTGCCTACTCGAGTCTGTAATTCCTTATGCAATGTATTTTCATTTTATTTGAGTCTAGGAATATGTTGTACACCGAGTCGTACTGGCAAATAGGCTACCCTCAAATGAGTTCAAAAATGTTTTAAAATGACCTCTCAAAAAGGTTTACAAAAAGGTTTTCAAAAAGGTTTTCAAAAATCACCAAAAAGTTTTTTTTAAACCCTAACTAAACCCTAACTTAACCCTGACAGAACTCGGACCGAGTTCGGCCAGAGTTCGGCCAGAGTTCGGTTAGTGGCCGTTGTGATTTTGAATCCTTGGAACTTGGTCCTCCTGCAGTTGCGGATTTGACCGAGATTTGCCCATAGAGTTCTGCCCGAATTCTGTCAGAAGTCTGCCTTTGAAATTCCTATAAATAGAGAAGGATTTCGATCATTTCAACTCACTCATTCACTTTCAATCTTCTCTCTATCTAAAGCTTTCAGTCTTTCAAAGAGTTTTCTAGAGCTTTCAATTTCAGATCCCAAGCCAATTACAATCCTCTAGTCGATTTGCCAGTACGGTACGGTCGAAAAGTTTCTGAGAGATTGTAATCAGAAGGCTTGATTGAAGAATACCTCTTCACATTTGAAGTTGGACGAGTTCTTCGTATCAAAGCTCGCGTTGTAGAAGTTGTAAGGACTTCGTAAGAAAACTTGCAGTTTTTCCGATAATGGATTCAACTGGTAGCAAGAGTTCTACCGACTGGATTAGTCCTCAACAGAGGGATACCAGTATACATCGCTGTCTTTGCGTTTGCTCTCTTAACTCTGTCTTTACTTTATTTCAATTGTGATTAATATTCTGTGATTATGCTGCTAACATTTTTTAGCATTATTTCGCTGCCAACTCTATTCACTCCTCCCTCTAGAGTATTACACTTTACTATTTCGTTCCTACACTCATAGCTTCATATTCATTCTTGTATCTCTTGATGACACGATGTATCACGATATTGTCTCGTTTCATATTCCTTGTATCATTGTGTCTGGGAGGGGAAATACTATAGATATGTGATTAAACCCTGTTACTACTTATGTGAATAGCTTGGGTCCCGTACCGTGCACGCAGGGCCAAAGCCGTACCATTTCAGGTTCATTGCATCTACCCAAGCCGATCACAATCTAGATGTATTTCAAATATTGCATATGTCAGGATTCAGTTTGTATTTCAGGATTTTATGGTTGTATTTCATGTTCAGGCTGTATTTCATGTTCAGTTTGTATTTTATGATTCAGGTTGTATTTCATGTTCAGGATTCTTACCATGTTTCCCTGTTTTACTTTCAGTATTCCTATTCAGTTCATGTCTTGTTCTCATTTCCTGTACTTTATATTATTCCTGTTTTCTTGATTCATACCATGATGTACATGTTCATTTCTCTGGATATACTTTGCTTCGCTCCTGAATAGGATATGTTGCAGGTGAGTTGGAGGCTTTATGCGATACATTCTATGGCGAGGAGCCTATCGATGCAGGAGAGCTAGCTGGTGCAGCTCATAACTTAGAGGCTGCAGAAGCCTAGAGATTTCCCTTAGTTTTTTCCTATTATTTCCATGTATTTGAGACAAGTAGATTTCTATCATTCTGGAATGTAATAAATTCAGATATTGTACTTTACTCTGGGATACATTTTATAGATGCTGTGTTTCATTCTTGTCTTGATATCTGTTTAGTTTTCCTAGAATGGTACAGCTTACTTTGTTATTCTATGACAAAGGATGGGCGGGTCCGACTCGTATCCAGTTATTCGGGAGCGGGTCGTGACATATTTTTAGTGGTGGCCCATGCAGGTCTATCCTATTGGTACCTAGGACTTAGCGTACTATTGGGGGACTTGATTATACTAGGGAAATTTGAACACAGCATAGGAAAATCAAGAATTAAGGGTATATCAAGTTTATCATGTTTTCAGGTGCATTGATATTATATTAGGTTTTTAGGGTTTGTCGTTCAATAAAGTTTTCTTTTTATGCAGGATGGTCGCTACGAGAAAGACCGCAGATCAGCCTGGAGTTACAAGCAGTTCTGGAGTTACAGGCGGCACGGAGCAGCCCGCACTCGACGTTCTGGCAGATCAGCTTTCGTCAGCACCTCCTATCTTTCCATCGCTGCCTCCGACGATGATGTTTGACGGCACCCAGGTGATGGCGATGTTTCAGCACTTTTTGGAGGCCCAGAACCATCAGGCAGCGCAGTTCAGAGCGACTGTCGTCGACGCACTGAGGACCAGAGTGCCGGCAGCACCAGCCCCAGCACCATTAGCACCTCCAGTACCACGAGGACCGAGACCAGGGACGACCAAGAAGTACCAGAATCTCTGCCCGCTAGACTTCTGGGGTAACGAGGGGATCATCTATGCAGATGAATGGCTAGAGAATGCGGAGAGGACCTTGAGGTTGGCAAATATTCCAGATGATACGAAGATGGAGGTGGCCAGCATGCGACTCTTCGACTTGGCGAGAGCGTGGTACCGGGAGGACCCCCAGTTGGCGGAGCCCCATGTATCTTGGACAGTTTTCAAAACACTGTTCAAGTAGAAGTTCTATCCAGAGGTGGAGCGGGATGAGCTGAGGATGCAGTTCGAGGCGCTACAGTAGGGGACTTTGACGGTCGTAGAGTATACTTCGGAGTTTACCAGACTCAGCAGATTTGCTGAGAGCCTAGTTAGAGAGCCAGAGGACAGGGCCTGGAGATTCAAGAAGGGTCTGACCAGGGAGCTGCGGCATGCAGTAGCTATTAGCCAGACGACTACCTACACTAGCATCCTTAAGATCGCCCAGGTAGTCGAGAAGGAGATAGATTCGAGGCCCAAGAGGGATAGGGACGTCGGCAGCAGCAGTTACCAGGCGCCAGCAAAGAGGGTACAGATGCAGACTCCGACGAGGCCACATCAGCAGGCAGCAGTTCAGCATCATCCTGCCAGAGTTCCAGCAGCTCAGCATCAGAGGCAGCAGGAGATCACTTGCACATATTTCCATCGACTGGGACACCACATGGAGGTCTGTCGCAAGAGGCTCGGACTTTGCCTCTTCTGCGGATCAGACGCACATCAGATGAGTGACTGCACTCAGGCTACAGCCAGACTAGCAGGAGGACCCCGAGCTTGTACCACCCAGAGCATTACCTGCACCCCAGAGAGGAGGAGCTCTACCACCCAGCATCAGAGGTTTGCACAGCACCAGCACCAGCAGAGGGGAGGAGCCCAGCAGGGACGTGCTTACGTCTTGGTCGCAGTTGAGGAGGAGGCAGCTCCAGATGTCATCACAGGTTCTGTTATCATTCATTCATTTCCTGCCATTGCCTTATTTGATTCTGGAGCCACACATAGCTTTGTATCATATGAGTTTCTGCATAGACACGGCTTCACACCCAAGCCCACTAGGAGGAACTGTCAGATTATGACAGGAGATGGGATTGTGCCAGTCAGTGAGATGGTGGATTGCCCTATCACTATAGCTGGACGAGAACTTAGGGCTCAACTTCTAGTGATGCCAATGCCCGGATTCGACGTAGTCCTCGGCATCGACTGGATGAGCGAGCAGTTTGCCATAATAGACTGCCATGAAGGAAAGGTGACTTTCAGCCCGCCAGGACTTCCACAGTTCTAGATCAGCAGACGAGTTGCAGAGAGGCCAGAGGGAGTCTACTTCGAAGCAGTTACAGAAGACCAGGAGTTGCCGCATCCGCTGATTGCAGAGTATCTTGACGTCTTCCCCGAGGAATTGCCAGGATTGCCGCCAGATCGAGACATAGAGTTCAGCATCGACCTAGTGCCCGGATCAGCGTCGAAGTCCCAGCATTGTTACAAGATCAATCCGAAGAAAACTGTAGAGTTGAAGGCCCAGATTAATGAGCTGGAGGGCAAGGGTTTCATTCGGTCCAGTGCTTCACCCTGGGGAGCACCGGTACTTTTTGTGCCCAAGAAGGATAGGACGGTGAGGATGTGCATCGATTACCATACACTCAACAACATCACCATCAAGAATAGATACCCTTTGCCGTGGATTGATGAGCTGTTTGACCAGCTTAGTGGAGCGAAGGTCTTTTCTAAGATTGATCTTCGGTCGGGGTATCACCAGATGAAGGTTCGGGAGCAGGATATTCCAAAGACAGCCTTTAACACCCGATACGGCCAGTATGAGTTCCTGGTGATGCCGTTCGGACTCACCAATGCCCCCGCAATTTTTATGAACTTGATGAATAAAGTTTTTATAAGTATCTGGACAAGTTTGTCGTAGTCTTCATTGACGACATTCTGATTTATTCGAAGACGGAGGAGGAGCATGTGGAGCACCTGCAGATTGTGTTGGAGATACTGCGGAAGAAGAAGCTGTACGGGAAACTCTCGAAATGTGAGTTTTTTTTGGACCGAGTGGAGTTTTTAGGGCATGTGGTGACAGAAGAAGGGATTTCAGTAGATCCCAAGAAGATTGAAGCAGTGGAAGCTTGGGCACCTCCCACATCAGTAGCTGAAATTCGTAGTTTCCTGGGGCTAGCAGGATACTACAGGAAGTTCGTGAAGGACTTCGCCAGGATAGCAGAGCCTATGACGAAGCTTACGCGGAAAGACAAGGAGTTCATTTGGAGCGACGCCTGCCAGTCAGCATTTGAAGAATTGAAGAGAAGACTCACGACAGCGCCAGTTCTAGATTTACCATCAGGATCAGGAGGATTCGTCATCTACAGTGACGCTACAGGGAAGGGTTTGGGATGTGTGCTTGAGCAGGACAAGAAGGTTATAGCCTATACTTCTAGACAGTTGAGGCCCCATGAGAAGAATTATCCTACACATGACTTGGAGCTTGCAGCAGTATATTTGCTTGAAACTGTAGAAGCATTACCTGTATGGAGAGCGAGTAGACATCTTTACGGATCACAAAAGCCTGAAGTATGTTTTTACTCAGAAGGAGCTGAATATGAGGCAGCACAGATGGCTGGAACTCATGAAGGACTTTGATATCAGTCTGCAGTACCACCCTGGGAAGACGAATGTGGTTGCAGATGCTCTCAGTCGATATCCTATTGCTATGTATCTCACTATGGACCGGCATCTATTGGAGGATCTTGAGAGCCTTGGGATTGAGGTTGTTTTGCCAGGATATGGGGGACAGATGATGCATATGCAGATACAGTCGGGATTGTTAGAGAGGATCAAGGAAGCCCAAATTCTTGATGAGGGACTCCGATGCCTTAGAGCTCAGACGGAGGCTAGTTTGCTCGACGACTTCACCATTGCTGAGGACGGATCCCTGAGGCACGGAACCCAGTTGTGTGTGCCCAAGGATCTGCGAGAGGAGGTGATGCAGGAGGCCCACCAGTCGCAGTATTCTATACATCCTGGGTCTACCAAGATGTACAAGGATCTGCGGGAGTATGTTTGGTGGTATGGGATGAAGAGAGAGGTCGCCAGATTTGTTTCCAGATGCCTTGTGTGCCAGCAAGTCAAGGTGGAGCGCCAGAGACCAGCGGGACTACTCCAGCCTTTACCTATTCCGGAATAGAAGTAGAAGCACATTACCAAGGACTTCGTCTCTGGATTGCCGCGTACTCCCAGTGGCAAGGACGCTATTTGGGTGATCGTGGACAGATTGACAAAGTCTGCTCATTTTATTTCGTTCAAGATTGGGCTGTCGACCGAGAAGCTTGCAGACCTCTACATGCGTCATATCGTAAGGATTCATAGGGTGCCGGTGAGCATTGTTTCAGACCGAGACAGCCGCTTCACATCACACTTCTGGAGGAGTCTACAGCTGAGCTTGGGATCACAGTTGAAGTTCAGCACTGCCTATCATCCACAGACGGACGGAAAGTCTGAGAGGACCATTCAGACGCTGGAGAACATGCTGCGGGTTTGCGCACTCGACTTCGGCGGTTCGTGGGAGGACCATTTGCATCTAGTGGAGTTTGTCTATAACAACAGTTATCAGGCTAGCATCGAGATGACCCCGTTCGAGGCACTGTATGGACAGAGATGTCGCATGCCGTTATCTTGGGACGACGTTGGAGAGAGAGCTTTGCTTGGGCCAGAGATAGTGGTAGACTCAGCTGAGAAAGTCAGATTGATCAGAGAGCGTCTCAGGGTTGCACAGGATCGACAGAAGCATTGGGCGGACAGCAGCAGACGGCCACTTGAGTTTGAGGCTGGAGACAGAGTATTCCTGAAGATCTCACCGACTAGGGGCGTCATCAGATTCGGCAGAGACGGGAAGCTCAGTCCGAGATTCATCGGACCTTTCGACGTGACGGCACGAATTGGCAAGGAGGCATATCGACTGGCGCTTCCAGCTAGCTTGGAGGGAGTGCACGTCGTTTTCTACGTATCCCAGTTTTGACGCTATATTCCAGACCCGAGCCATGTGGTGGACTATTCCGAGCTGGAGGTGGGCCCGAGATTGACCTATGAGGAGCAGCCAGTAGAGATCCTGGACCGGAGGGAGAAGCGACTGCAGAACCAGACCATTTCTCTTGTCCGCGTCATGTGGAGACACCACTCTTCGGAAGAGTCCACATAGGGGGTGAGGATGAGATGCGAGAGCGCTACCCTACATTGTTCACTTGATTGTACTCTTGTATTTTTGAATTTTCAAAATTTCAATAAATAATTCAGGATGTTCCGAAAATCAATTTTTGAACTATATCTGAATTTCGAGGGCAAAAGTTTTCAAGGGGAGAGATTTGTAACTCCACTTCTTTAAAAAAATTTATATTAATTTCTTAAATGAATTACTGATTTTATTAAACCCTTTATTTTTTTCAGCCCAATTGAATTGGGTTTCCTCTTTAAACTGATCATGGGCTAGCTTTGAATTCACTAAATTGGGCCAGCCCATGGGTTGCTAATTGGGTTAATAACCAAACAACATTCCCCTTCCTCACTTCATAGGAGAAGAATTTAAATTCAAATTCTTCTAACTGTGAGCACATCGAGCCCCACTCTCCCATGTGCTCCTAACAACTTTTTTCTCCTCTTTTCATTTTCCCTCCAAAATGCTTCCCTTCCTATTGTTCTATATAAGCAACCTACTCACACCCTTCCTGATCATTTTTCCTTCTTCTTCCTCAAAATCTTCTTCCCTGAGTAGAATGGTGAAGTGTCAGCAGACTCCACAGAAGCAAGGAAGCAGTGAACGAGTTCTATTCCCTTTCATCAGATCGACAACATTAGCAGGTGAGCATCGATTTGTTCAAATCTAAAATTTCAATTATTGGAAATTTAGTGATTCGAATTTCTTTTGGAAATCAGCTGATCGATCCTTCCTTGAGGTTTTAATAAATTATGGAAGATTTCTTTTGATCCAATGACTGGTAAGAGTTGTTAGATCCTTTGTGATTGCTTGATTTTATCTAAACGATCATTTGAGTCAACTGTCCTTCTTTGTGGATCGGAAATCTATAGACCGAAGCATTGTAGATCGGCTGTTTGATTCTTTGTTCCATTGCCAACAATCAAGGTGAGTTCATACCAAATTTCGAAGTAGAAATTAGTTTTTCCTTAATCTTCACAAGTGTAGATCGGATCTGTCATTTAAATTCTTGCTTGAACCTTTGGAATTTTGGTGAATCAGTTGTGTGATCGTAACAAGAGATTTGGGGATCTAAAACATAACAAGGACGGGTTAAATCTATCCTTGGTAAGTATGAGAGGATATTTCAAATCTGACATTATGAATCCATAATCTACTGAAACCTAGCTCTCTTGATTTTCTGTTGATTTTCGTCTATCCCTTTTTTATGTCATAATCCGGATCCCAGTGAGGTTGAGTCGTCTTGGCAGGACTCATAATCCAACCTGAACAATTCGAACAACTACTGAACCAGCTAACCAGGTAAATTCTTATCCTTCTAATTTAGTTCTCGACTGAGTTAATCAATACTTGTATCATTAACTGGTTGTGCGTTTAGCTCTGTAAGTAATTATCTCATGTATTGAGTAGGAATATATGTTAGCTTAACCTCAGGATTAGATCAGGTTGTATGTTGTTGATTCGATTTATTGCATATCAAGCCAGATTTTGATGACAATTCGAATTAGCAATGATAGCTTGACAAACGTTTAATTCCAGTTTTACAAGTTTCGAATGGAAATAATTTGATATCCAATCAATTGTTTTTTCCAGAAGTTCCTGCAATATGAACAGTTTATCCTGGACTGGTGGTAATGATGTGTACAAATTGCAAGTACATATTAGTCGGTATTTATGAAAGATTAGAGTTAACACAGGAACCAATTGACCATTGTCTTGTGCTACATCTGCTCAGTTTAATTTTAGGTTCATTCTTTAGTCTGGTTAATACTGCAGTACCTAATCAATATTAAGGAATGTATAAACTGAACTAGGAAGATGTTGGCCCTGTGATAAGGTGCCTGGGTTGTGTTGATTACTACAAAGCCTGGTGAACTGATCCCTGCAAATCAGTGCTTGGGTGTTGTTCTTTTAACTGCTGCTAAGTGTGGTTGATAATATCTGTTAGTTGTAACTGATTTTCAACCTGAGAACAGGGTCCAAGTATTGTTGAGCTCGAACTTGTTGGAATTAGATGAAGTAAACCATGATATTCTGTTAATACTGCCTAGATTGCTGTCATTAGTCCAGATTGGTTATTCCAAACCTTATTCACATTTAGTTCATTTGTACCAGTTTAGGCTAATGTTGGGCTGGCACTTTGAGATTGATTTTTCACCTGAGTATTTCAGAGAGGACTGTAATGATAGTTAACTTTGGGTTTTTCAATTCTAAAACTGAATTGAATCAGTTTAGTATGGACTGAAGATAGGTTTGTATCAGTCTGAACTTATCTTGATGAAATCAGTGTAAAAGAGTTTCAGGACAGTGTGTAGGAGGATATCCTGACATGCAATTCACACTCAAAGGGATTAGCTGACCTGAGACAATTTGAATCTCAGAACAGATTTTAGGAACTGATTTGGTTGTCTCAAATCCTTAACCTATGGTTAGAAATGGGTGGTATCAATTGAAGGAGATTGCCATTTAGAAACAGCTCTGATGTTGATTCGAGCATGGTTGTGTTGTGGTCTGTACTGTCAAAAGTTCAACCTATATTTCGAGAACTGGAGGAATCAGACCACCAACTTAGGATTGAGGAATTGGACTGGGTGTGAAATGTTAAGCAGGTGATAGGTTAACAAATAAGTTAGCTTAGTTTAGTTTTAGAATTGATTGGTTTGATATGGAAGACTGTTTCGAATATGGTTAAGATTGATCTGTGCCATAATATTCGACTGACTGATATGTAACCTAGGTATAGTCTTTGAGGCTGATATGTATCAAACCTTGTTCAGTCCTGTTAAAAACCTTAAATGCAGGTCCTGAAATATGAGAACTATAGTACCATTGGATGTCTAAACCATGATCAAATAGTTACCTTGTCTTTATAATTTTCAGTTTACCTATAATGATGGTATTACATATTAATGTTTTAGAATGGGCAGAGACCCTGAACTTGTAATCTGAACCAATTTAGTAGATTTCAAGTTCATTGTCTTAATGCATCTAAAATATTAATAAGTACAACTATCAGAGGGTAATAGATTACTTTATGACTAGGTCATGATTGGGTTTTGTCCTAGTTGATAAAGTAGGTTGGAGTTTGCAAGATAAGACTAAGGATTATGTTAGACTAGAACTTTACTCTTTTGTCAACTTATCAAATTATAAATCATTGACAGGAGGATATCCAGCTTTACTACATTTTCTTGATCACCCGGAGACAGGCAAGTATACTCCTCTGATTTGTCCATTTCTTATGTCTTCATATTCATTCTTGTATCTCTTGATGACACGATGTATCACGATATTGTCTCGTTTCATGTTCCTTGTATCATTATGTCTGGGAGGGGAAATACTATAGATATGTGATCAAACCCTGTTACTACTCATATGAATAGCTTGGGTCCCGCACCGTGCACGCGGGGCGAAAGCCGTACCATTTCAGGTTCATTGCATCTACCCAAGACGATCACAATCTAGATGTATTTCAAATATTGCACATGTCAGGATTCAGTTTGTATTTCAGGATTTCATGGTTGTATTTCATGTTCAGACTGTATTTCATGTTCAGTTTGTATTTCATGATTCAGGTTGTATTTCATGTTCAGGACTCTTACCATGTTTCCCTGTTTTACTTTCAGTATTCCTATTCAGTTCATGTCTTGTTCTCATTTCCTGTACTTTACATTATTCCTGTTTTCTTGATTTATACCATGATGTACATGTTCATTTCTCTGGATATACTTTGCTCCGCTCCTGAAAAGGATATGTTGCAGGTGAGTTGGAGGCTTTATGCGATACATTCTATAGCGAGGAGCCTATTGATGTAGGAGAGCTAGCTGGTGCAGCTCATGACTTAGAGGCTGCAGAAGCCTAGAAATTTCTCTTAGTTTTTCCCTATTATTTCCATGTATTTGAGACTATTAGATTTCTATCATTCTGGAATGTAATAAATTCAGATATTGTACTTTACTCTGGGATACATTTTATAGATGATGTGTTTCATTCTTGTCTTGATATCTGTTTAGTTTCCCTAGAATGGTACAGCTTACTTTGTTATTCTATGACAAAGGCTGGGCGTGTCCGACTCGTATCCGGTTATTCGGGAGCGGATCGTGACAACGACTGTCACATTTTTATGGAGAGGTTAATCCTGATTGCATTTCGAGAATTCTTACCTCAGGTCGTTTGGGGTCCACTGACAGAGCTTAGCATATTCTTCAGAGATCTTTGATCTACTAAGTTGCTCGTCGATCGGCTTGAAAAGCAGGAGAAGGACATTGCAGTAATATTGTGCAAGCTTGAGAGGGTGTTCCCTCCTGGATTTTTTGACTCTATGGAGCATTTGCCATTTCATCTTTCCTATGAAGCACATGTTGGTGGGCCCGTCGGTTATCGGTGGATGTACTTGTTCAAGCGCCATCTAAAACACCTGAAGATGAAGGTGAAAAATAATGCACGGGTCGAGGGTTCTATTTGTGAAGCCTATGTCCTTGAGGAGATTACAAACTTTTGTTCAATGTATTTCAAGCCTCATATTGCTAGAAATAGAACAAGAGCTCCGAGGAACGATGATGGAGATATAGAATATAATGATGCATTATTGAAAGTCTTCAATGCTCTTGGAAAGCCTTCTAGAAAACTGAAAAAGAGATATTTGAATGATGAGAAACTAAGGGCTGCCCAGTTATATATATTACTCAATTGCGAGGAGGATGAAGTGGAAAAGCTAGAGTGGTAAGTGAAAATCTTTAACGTTCAAGTCATCTATTTGTTGATTACATTATTATAATTTAACGAGTGTATCCCGATATTTATTAGTTTTCAGCAAATTTAATGATGAGGTGAGGTCAAGTAGACCATACATTGCAGATGAAGAAGTAGAAGAAGAAATGAGACTTCATTTCCCATCGTGGTTGAATGCATATGCACGTAAGAAGCTAGTTAGAATCTTCCTCCATTTGTATTTGCACAAGAAATAACTTAACATTGAACTTAATTATGTATCTTCTCGTGTTTAGGTCAATCGTCCGAACGTCACACTTGAGAATAAACCTACTAGAACTCTTGCCAAGGGACCAATTTATGTCGTCAAAATATGGCCAAGTTATTGCGTGAATGGGTTTAAGTTCAAGTCAACAAATACTCCCATCAGAGATAGCTTCCTGGATCTTGATTCCACAAAAAATAGTTGCTTGTGTATCAAATCTACAAACTACAAAGATGTCACTCCAGACAATGATTTTTATGGCGTCTTACGGAAGATTGTGGAATTGACGTACAACTATGGCACAGAGCCTGCCAAGATCGTGTTGTTCAAAGTTGATTGGTTTGATCCGATACAAGATCAAGGATGGAAAATTGACAAGCATGGTCTTGTGGATATTAACTACCGTCGTCGATACCAAGGATACGAACCATTTATCCTAGCAAGTCAAGCTCAACTCGTATATTTTATAATATATCCTAAACGGGGAACAACGAGGTATGACTGGTGGGCAGTATGAAAGACTAAAGCCAGAAATACCTACGACGTCGACGAAGTGGCTTATCAGGAGGACGAGCTGCCTCTTATACCAAATACAGTTGATGTCGACTCAGCAGAAGTTTTCCATTTCATATCTACTTGTGTAGAAGAGGTACAAGTATCCGAAGGGGAAGACGAATGAGATGCTAGTGAAGATGAGGAGGAAGAGGAAGAGGATGAGGAGGAGGAGGCAAACGAAGAAGATGAATTTTCAGAGGATGATTGAAAAACTGTGATTTCAATGTATTCATATTTCTGTAATCTTAAATTATGAACTATGATCATTTCTATTAGTATTCAGATTTTTGTAAACTTAAATTATGAACTCCAATGTATGCAGATATTTCTAAACTGTCATTGTATTTACTTATATTTTTAATCATATGTTATTATCAGCATGCACGACAACGCGGAGGCATAGCAGGACGACGCGGAGATAGGTCGGGATGAGCCGTGTCCTTAGGTGGACAGAGAGCTCTGTTACCAGAGGATGGCTCCGGACCATCGTTTGACCCGAGCACTCCATTGTAGCATACGGTCGCAGGTCCGGGTGGCAGTATATCTGGGACGAGCAGCAGTTTCAGGCTTGCTAATACTCCTTCCCCTAGCCTTCCTATCGCTGACAGCAGCATGGCGGGTAGGGAGCAGGTGGAGGAGGTAGTCCCTACTCCCGCGAGCGACCCTCCATGCGCACCTCAGGACGAGACGAGTATGGAGATTTGGGCCGACGGTCCTACGAAGTAAGTTATATATATATATATATATATATATATATATATATATATATATATATATATATATATATATATATATATATATATATTATGCATGTCTGAATATATATATATGTATATATATATATATATATATATATATATATATATATATATATATATATATATATATATATATATATATATTCAGACATGCATAATATATATATATATATATATATATATATATAAAATATATATATATATATATATATATATATATTTTATATATATATATATATATATATATATATATATATATATATATTCATTAAATATATATATATATTCATTAATATAATTATCGTTGTATACAGATATTGTCCCTCGTCGGTACAGAGAGCGTTGGGCTCCTTTCTGAGGTCCAACTATGGGGGTCCGTGGATCAACTACTCGGATGCCTCGGAAGAGAGGAAGGCATTCTGGTTTGCCCACTTCAAGGTAATTAAAGATAGTTAATTTAGTATAATTAATATAATTTTAAGCATTTTTTAGAACTTATTATTTTAATTTGTAATTCTTGTAGAGGACTTATTTTTATCCACCACATCAGGCCGAACAGATTGAGAGGCAGTTTCCTGCCGTCGCCGCCAAGCTGATCCGTGATGTAATTGATGATCAGAAAGCTCGTCAGCGTTCCGGAAAGCCGATTGCTGGTTGGATCATGCCTGACTAGTGGACCACGATAAGGGCTCGGTTTGAGGAGCCCCTGTACATAGAGCGATCAGAGAAGGTGAAGGCGGCTAGGACGAGGGCCGAAAGGTGGTGTGGTGGATCGATTCCTATGACGGAGCATTTCCGTCGTTTGGTATGTAATTTATTGCAATATATAAGATTTTATTGATAGTAGGAGTATATAATTTTCTATTTTACTAAAGAATAAAATATAACAAACACGCAGGTACAAAGGGGTGAGGACGCAAACATGGTGATCGTCTTCCTGGCCACCCATTGGAAAGGACAGGAAGCTTATCGACGATCGGGCTACTCAGAGCTATGTAAGTACTAATTTAGATTTCGATAATTTTTAACATAACTTAAAGAATATATAAATAACCATATAGTTAATATTAATTAAATACTTTAGACGTTTATTATGCTAATTTAGGTAAGTACTGATTTATAGAGATGGACAATGATTTCTAGGACGAGTTTGTTTGGCTACATGAGCATGCGAGTGCTAGTGCACCGGCAGAGAGAGGGGTTGGTACATCGCAGCCCTCTCCACCTCAGTCGGAGGACGAGCTCTGGAAGACTACCGTTGGTGGTCTTCATAGAGGTACGTACTACGGTACGGGGTCCTACGGTACAATTATTGCGACGCAGGCATCCAGGGCTCCCTCTGCCAGTGCGCATTCACAGCCCTCACAGGCCGAGTCGTCCTGAGTCGAGGATACCATTGCCCACCAGATTGCTGAGATGCACGACGATATGCTGAGGAGGATTTCTGAGCAGCCAGGGTCTCAGGCGCAAGGGGACGCTTCGTCGGTCACCGCATGCTTTGACGAGCTCGAGCGCACCGTGACGGACGTACAGGGGATGCGGGAGTCCATTCACTGTACCGTTACTAGGATAGTGGCTTACATGGAGCAATACAGCACCAGACTGCTAGCCATAGAGGAGACGCGGACGCACTCATCTCCAGCGATTACACTGCCTCCTTCTACAGTGGTTATACTGCCTCCTTCTACAGCGGTTGCATTGCCTCATCCTTCATCATCGTCAGTGGTTCTTACACCAGAGCAGTATGCTTACCTTCTTTTCAGGAGCGGTGATGCTCCTCCTGATCAGTCGTAGTCGACGTACATATATATCTATTATTGTGTGATGGCCCATTGTTGGATCTTTTATGTGTTTCTACGTACATTGTTATTGTGTTTCATTACGTTTGGCACTATTGTTGAAATTTTTCATATATCTGTTTTGATTGATGAGATTGTGTTTCAAATGTGTTCGTGATTGTGTTTCATATTGTTTGATACGTTGTGTTCGTGATGCTCCTCCTGATCACTCAGTGTTGAGTAGTGTTCCACCGAAGGGGTCGGCGAACCCAGGGAAATGCTGCTGTAGGTGTTGATTGTGTTTCATATTATTTGCTACAAATGCTGCTGTAGGTGCTGCTGCAAATGCTGTATTTTTTTAAATTTTTTACTAAATTTAGCGACGTTCAGCGACATTAAGCGACGTCCAGCGACGAACATGCGCGTCGCTAAGTAAGTATCGGAACATCGCTAACTATGGTTCACCCCGTCGCTGATCGTCACTAAACGTCGCTAAATACGGCGTCGCTAAAACGTCGCTATGTGTCGACAATATAGCGACGTATAAACGTCGCAGAACGTCGCCATTTTGCTGACAAGCCAGGTCAGCATCGATGTATGTAACGTCGCTAAACGTCGCTAGCTGACGTCGGCAAACATAGTCGTTGTATGTCGCTTGTAGTTGCTGAATTAGCGACGCGACTGCATCGCTAACTGTCGCTGCAATAGCGATTTATTGCGATGTCATGGTATTTAGCGACTAGGTAAATCGTGACTACGTCAAAACATCGCTAAATACGTCGCCAATTGGATTTAGCGACGTATTTTTTCTCTTTAGAGACGTCCTCTGGCGTCGTTGATTTGACAAATTTTAGTAGTGTAAGTTTCTGTGGAAGATGAAGTTATTGAAATCGTCCATCGCAGACTGGAGGGTGGGCGGCCACCGAATTTCTTCTCTCTGCAGGACACTGTGTTGAAATCTCCGATGCAGAGCCATGGAAGACCTTGATAGGGTAAAGCTGCTACCAACAGGTCTTCCAAAGCGATCTTCGCTCGGGAATGTCGTAACTACCATGAACGGCGGAAAGGATGGAGCGAGACTTGAGGGCCGGATGTTCGGCCCAACAAGAGATGGCCTGAGGCGAATCTTTTATGATGCCGAAGTTGAATTCTTGCACGAAACAAATCCAGATGTCATTGCATCCTGTGATGGCTTGAGGGAAACCTAGCTTGAGTTAAGTGGCTTTGATTCTGCTTTAGGGAATTTTAAGTTCAATGATGATTAAGAGGTCAATTCGATTAGTTTTCTTGAGGCTGAGGATTCTATTCAGCGTTGGTTTGTTTCCTAGACCTCTCACGTTCCAGGAGATGATGTTAAGCATTTGATGTGTTGGTGGGAGGGAGGTGATTCAGCTTCATGGCGGACGTTGTTGTCATAGTCGTATGCTGTTTTTTATTGTTTTTGTTCTTCTTGGGGGAGGTTTTTTTGGTGGTTGTGGTGGTAGACCCGATGTCTCCGGTGCCTTTGCTAGTTCGGTCGGGGTCGCTACAACCATTGATATCTGTCGAGGAGGTAGTAAAATCATTATCATATTCTTCGAGGGTGCATAATGGATTGTCACGATCCAGGAAACCCGCTTCCTTGACTTGCCAGAACCTGCCGGTTAATGTGAGACAAGTTGGGTGGGCGTCGATAGGCTGAGGTTCTGAATGCTGCTCAGTGCGGCTTTTCGCCTGAACCTCTCTAGGCTGGTCCGGGCGGCTGGTGGTGAGAGAGGGAGATTGAGAGGCCGCCGGAGGGGAAGAGTGGACTCAGGGAAGTTGTGGGTTGAGATGGTGGATGGCGTATTGTGAGCGCTATCAACGCATGGGTGATGTGTGTGGGGGTGGTTATACTTCTCCTAGGGACAGCTGGACTTTGGGGAATATGGTTGGACGTCTCCGCCTGGGCTGGACGAAACTGGCTCACTTGAGTTATCGGGAGCGCTGTCGGGAGTGGTGCATCTGAGGAGTTCAAAGGAATTGTTGAGAGAGATAGTAGGTGGGATGAAAGGGATGATAGCGGAGCTAGTCGAGACGGTCGAACGGGGGCGGGGCAGTAGTATTGGGCCATCAATTAGCAGGGTGGGGTTGGAAGGTGCAGTCTGATTGATAGTGTCGTGATTACGGTGAGCAGTCGGGGCGCGCGGGTTGCACGTGGTGGACTTCTTTAGCTCGGGGTTGGCACGGAAGCAGTGCTGCATTGAGTGACCACTCATCTGACAGTGCTCACAAAAGATGATATTGTTATCATATAGCAGCGGTTGGCGGTGTGTTTGATCGCTGAGCTCAATCTCTATAAGTTTGGGAGGGTCAATTGCGAGGTCTAACTCTACGCATATCTTCGCGTAGTTGCACTTGGAGAGGTTGCGTATTTCTTCAGCGATAGCTACCAGGGTGCTAAAGGAGCTGGCAATCCGATTGAGGGCAGCTGCGAGGAAACAGATCAGGGGAAGGTTGGGTAGGGTGATCCATGTGGATATTATTGACGAGTCAACTTTGGGGTTGAAGTTAGAAGACCATTTGACGATTTTGACGGTCTATGTGCCGATTCTGGAAGTGCCCTTGGCTCGAATTATAGAAAAGTTTGAATCGGATGAAAGGTGGAGGAGCATGTGCTTGGGGTCTAGTGGAGCAACCCGGTAGGCTGCGGAGAGATCCCATCTTGCGACCGCTTCCATGGCTGTTGTGTTTTTCGGCAACCGAAACCAAATTTGAGGACAAACGTCCTAGTGAAGGAGGAGGATAGGGAGGAGATTTCCAACGCGTCAAAGGGGACACGGATGGGGTAGCCATCGATGGGTTGCGGGAATTCTACGTCCGGAAGCTGAATCTCTGCTACCGGATGGGGAAAGGACCTCCCGCGATCTGGCCAGGTGGCCTCGACGTAAGAAGGAGCGCGCTGGGGCATCGCGGTGTTGGCGCGCTGTCTAGGGCCACCGAGTGACGATGATGCCGCCGAAGAGGTAAACGCGCGCGGAAGGCCCACGGGATCAACTCCGACAGAGGAAAGTGCCGGGGAGGGGATGGATGACGCCAAGGCAGGGCCCGCGCCAAAAGGCAAATGGCTGGAGGGGGGCACGAGGTAGGAGAGGTGGCACCAAGCGCCGGAAGGGCGAAAAGTGGCACGATGCTGTCACTGCCATGGAAAGCGGCGACACTCGTCGGAGGGGGGAGCGAGGTCGCTAGAGGGGATGCCTGGCCAACCAGGCTGGCATAAGCCGGTGCGTGCGCTGCATGGCAATGAGGGTCACCGCCTGGCGCAGAAAGAGCTAAAGAGAGAGTGCCAGCATCGGGCGCAGGTTGCGCCGAGTGATAGCACCGAGGAGGGGGTGCGTAGTTCAGCGCGCGCGGCGACGGGTGAGTAAAAACGTCTCCAAGTGCCGGGTGTGCATAGTGGGGCCACGGGCGCCTACGAGGTGAGAGTGGATAATCGCCTGCTACACTTGGAAGGGGTCGGGGGGCGCTCCCCATGGGTTGTGCCAGGAAGAGGAAAGCTGGCACATTGAGGGGGAACACGGGAGGGTATGGCACAAGCGTGTGGGTTGAGCCAGGGCCGCTCCGCACGTCGCCCGAGAGGGGGGTGAAGGGATAGGACACTCGGATGGTGGCGTAGAAAAAGGACGGGAGGATGGCGGGACCGACGCCTGGCACTACGGTCGTCGTGCCGTCCGAAGGGAGAGAGCATGAGGTAGGTGCGACCCTACTCGGTCGTGGCGCCAGCGCTGAGTCCGAGGAGGGGAAAGGAGAGTCAGCTGGGACAACCATGCCAACATCGGGCGCAGGTTGCGCCGGGGGGAAGTATAGAGGATGGGGTGCACAAATTAGCATGCGCGCTCCTGGAACCAGAGGCGCCAATAGAGACTGCGCGCGCCCACGAATGAAAGGGGGATGCCCTCCACGTGGACCCCTAGCTCTCCCGGAAAGGAGCTCGGGGCACAACCCATGGGTTGCGCCAGGGGGAGGCTGGCACGCGCACCGAAGGGCAGCTCGGGGGAGGATGACGCAAGGAGGGAAGTTGCGCCAGTGCTGCTCCGCACAATGCCCGAGGAGAAGAAGAAGGAAAGCTGGGGGGAAGCTGGCTCGCGCACCGAGGGGCAGCTCGAGGGAGGATGGCGCAAGAAGGAAAGTTGCACCAGTGCTGCAAGTGATAGAACTGTGGATTCCCAGGAACCTTCCTTTGGTGTGCGTATTGATCGATAGAAAGTTAAACAGATCTAATACGTGTTCTAACCCTTCATAGATGGAAACTAGGGTTCACGAATTATACCTGCGACGGAAAGGAGACAAGTAATTCCTGGCAATCTCGAGCGGACGACCCCAAGATCTTCTGCACGTATTCCTTCCTCGAGTTGGACGTCGTGTGGGCGACGATCTTCCAATCTTTTCTTCTCCTTGGCAGCACTCTCTTTCTCTCCTTACGTGAATCATGAATTTAGAGAAAATTTTAGATTTCTGATCCGTAATCTGGCGGCCAGAGAATAGAGGATATATATAGGCTACGGCAGGGACCATAAGGAAAAATTAGGGTTAGGCCTCCTAACGGATCTGGATATCCCATGTTCAGCCCGAACACACAATCCAGGCCCATTAACAATAGCTCGGTCCACTAATGAGCTATTGTTGCACTACCTCTCTAATCCCAAATTATGTTTGTGGGCTCCTTTTATTATATGCTCGTTTGGCTCCCCATGTTAAGATATCGTATGTCCGTCGATCAATTAAGTTACTGACAACTATATTAATTCGACATCTTTTATCCTTAAGTAGTACCGCTCACTTTATTTGTCATGTCGGATATAATCCACCTGCAGGGTTTACATGACAATCCTTATGAGCTCCTTAAGAGGACATCATCAACCCGATGTATCGGGACATGGATTCCATTTATAATCAACAGCCCATCAGACATACAATGTTATTACCCAATTCATAGAGATTGTTGATCCATAATGAATCTCACTCTTTTATGAGTCAAAGTAATGCACATTGCATATACATGTCCGTTATTATATCCGAATTAAGAGTACAAGTATCCATAATAACAGAGGTGTTTGTTCTCTTATGTAGTCACTACAAAGAGAACAACCTCAAGTGGTCCTGTTCAATACACACAAAGTGTACTAGTGTAAACCTATAGTCAAGATAGACTAATACCAGATTATACTACAACCTTTCCAATAAATTGTCCAAGTCCATCTAGGTTGTGAACTATTTATATACTCCATAGAAAACTGATAATATGATCTTCTGTGTGACACCACACACCATATTATCTACAATATAGAATATCAGACATTTGCATTAACACTTGCAATAAATACAATATGCAAACATTTGCCCATATGATTCTCATTCAAAATTTAAGGAAATAAGATTACTACAAAAGTGATGCTTTTAGTATATAACCCTAACAATCTCCCACTTATACTCAAAGCATTGCTTTTCAGTATACTGTTACAAATCTCCCACTTATACTTAAAGCCATGCTGCTACACATCTAACTCCCATTCCCTCAACATGACTGTCAAAAGCCTTAGCTGGTAAGCTCTTTGTAAAGGGATCAGCTAGGTTGTCGGCTGATGCTATCTTGATCACAGCAACTTTTCCTTTCTTTACGAAATCTTGTATCAGGTGGTACTTACGCTCAATGTGTTTGCCTGTCTTATGGGCTCGTGGTTCCTTCGAGTTTGCCACTGCACCACTATTATCATAATAAAGTGTAATAGACTTAGGCAAACTAGGTACCATATCCAAGTCCAACAGAAAGTTTCTGAGCCAAACCGCTTCTTTGGCTGCCTCAGAGGCTGCCACATACTCGACTTCCATGGTGGAATCAGCAATACATTTTTGCTTGATACTCCTCCACACAATGGCTCCAGCTCCCAAAGTAAACACATAACCTGAGGTAGATTTCCTGGAATCCCTATCTGACTGAAAATTTGAGTCTGTATACCCCAAGGGAACTAAACTATCTGCCTGGTAAACTAGCATATACTCTTTAGTCCTTTTCAAGTACTTCAAAATATGATTTACGGCAGTCCAGTGCTCTTGTCCTGGGTTAGACTGATATCTGCTGACCATACCTACGGCAAAGCAGATGTCTGGTCTCGTACATAGTATTGCATACATTAAGCTTTCTACTGCTGAAGCATAAGGAACTGCCTTCATGTTCTCTATCTCTTTAGGTGTCCCCGGACACTGCTCCTTTGATAGAGCAATTCCATATCTAAAAGGTAAGAAACCTTTCTTAGAATTTTGCATACTAAAACGAGTTAGTACAGTATCGATATAGGAAGCTTAGGATAAGCCCAACATCCTTTTCTCCCAAGTCCTTCATATCAAACTGTTTGGATAACCATACCCTTACATCAGATAATACCTTCACATTGTTTCCAATGAGCAAGATGTCATCCACATAAAGTACTAGGAACACCACCACGTTTCCGTCATACTTTCTGTATACACTTGATTCATCCTGACATTGATCAAATCCATAGGATTTTATCACTGATCAAAACAGATGTTCCAAGATCTGGAAGCTTGCTTAAGTCCATAAATGGACTTTTTGAGCTTACAAACAAGATATTCCTGGCCCTTTTCAATGAACCCGTCTGGCTGCTTCATATAGATGTCTTCCTCAAGACTTCCATTAAGGAAAGCTGTCTTGACATCTATTTGCCAAATCTCATAATCGAGATGAGCTGCAATAGATAAAAGAATCCGAATAGACTTAAGCATGGCTACAGGAGAAAAGGTTTCCTCATAATCGATACCCTCTCTTTGAGTAAAACTTTTTGCTACAAGTCGAGCTTTAAAGGTTTCAACCTTACCGTCCGATCCTCTTTTTCTCTTATAGACCCACTTGCATCCAATGGCTTTTACACCAACGGGTGGTTCTACAAGCTCCCAGACGTAATTAGAATCCATAGATTCTATTTCAGATATTATTGCTTTTTGCCAAGACTCTGCATCTTTATCTTGGAGTGCTTCATTGTAGGTACAGGGATCATAATCTTGTTCCTCAGGGACGAAGTCTGACGACTCTCCCAAGAACATATATCTATCAGGTTGTATCACAACCCTCCCACTACGACGAGGCACTATCGGTTGTGGTGTAACATTTGTGACACGTTGTACAGTTATTTGTGGTTCATCCTCTTGTACTGTTGGTACTGAAGTACTTGGTGTCTCACGTCTCAGTTCTTCTAGAACAACTCTACTTGTGGGTTTATGGTTCATCACATAGTCTTCCTCTAAGAATCGGGCATTGGTGCTAACAATGACCTTCTGATCCTTAGGACTATAAAATAAACCTCCTTTCGTTCCTCTTGGATAGCCTACAAACAAGCGTACTTCTGTACGAGATTCCAACTTATCTGCTTTCCCATTCAGCACATGTGCTGGACTACCCTAAATACGAACATATTTCAGACTAGGCTTACGCCCAATCCACAGCTCTGTGGGAGTAAGAGGTACTGACTTAGAAGGAACCAAGTTCAAAATATAAGCTGCAGTCTCTAAGGCATATCCCCAAAACGAATCTGGCAAATCCGAATAACTCATCATTGATCTAACCATGTCCATAAGAGTTCTATTCCTTCTTTCGGCTACACCATTCTGTTGGGGCGTTCCAGGTGCAGTCAATTGGGATGTAATCCCAGCCTCTGATAAATAATCCCTAAACTCTCCAAAGAGGTACTCGCCACCACGATCTGATCGTAATGACTTGATACATTTTCCATGACGTTTCTCCGTTTCAGCCTTGTACTCTTTGAATTTCTCAAAGCACTCAGACTTACGGCGCATCAAATAAATGTATCCATACCTTGAATAATCGTCGATAAATGTGACAAAATATTCAAAGCCACCTCTAGCTTGGATAGTCATGGGTCCACACAAATCAGAATGAACCAATTCCAACACATTTTTGGCCCTATACCCCTTTGCCGTAAAAGGCCTTTTGGTCATTTTACCTTCCAAGCAGGATTCACAGACTGGTAGTGCCTCCACTTCCAATGAACTCAAAGGTCCATCTTCAATCAGTCTTTGAATCCTTTTTAGATTAATATGCCTCAATCGTAAGTGCCAAAGATATGTTTGGTTCATACAAGAAGGTTCTTTTCTCTTATTTAAGTTAGATGACATATTATTCATTTCCATAAGTTACATTGTGGGCGAAATAGGATTAATGACATACAAATTATCAACCAATGCACCAGAACAGATATAAAATGTTTATTCTTTCTAATAACAATATTGTCATTAAAATAAACTGAATATCCATCCTTAACTAACATAGAAACAGAAACTAAATTCCTTCTAAGTGAAGGTGCATAAAGACAATCTCTCAATGTCAAAGACTTATTTCTACCAAAAGATAAAGTAACATCTCCTAATGCAACGACCGATACTTTTGTAGCATCACCCATGAACAAGCATATCTCTCCATCACTGAGCCGTCTGGTTTCCTGGAACCCCTGCAATATATTGCAGACATGATTAGTGGCTCCTGTATCTACACACCAGGTGCCGGTAGATAACACCGCTAAACATGTTTCAACTACTAGTAAATGAGATATACCTTCTTTGTTCCCTTGTTTGAGAAGTGGACAATCAGTCTTCCAATATCCTGATCCTTTGCACTTGAAACATTTACCTTTCGACTTTTTCACCACGCCTTGAGGTCCCATGCCCTTCTTTGCTGAGTTTGCCTATTTCTGAATGTTATTCTTCTTCTTACCGCCTTTTGGCTTAGAAGTAGAAGCCTTTTCAGAAACAAAAACATGACCACTCTGCCTAAAGAGAGATTCAGCATCCTGTAGCTCTTTTGAAGTTCTGCCAAACTATACAACCTTTTGTTCATATTGTAATTAAGGCAGAAATTGTCAAAACTTTTAGGCAGAGTCCCGAGAATGATATCGACCTGGGTTTCCCCATCGATTTTAGCTCCAAGGATTTCCATCTCATTCAGATGACCCATCATCTTGAGAACATGATCCCTTACTGGTGTGCCCTCAGCCATTTTTGTATTCATCAAATATTTTATAGCAAACTGCCTAGCTGCTCTACTCTGATGTCCGAAGAGTTCCTTGAGGTTATACATCATGTCATAAGCTGTGGCCATGGCCTGATGCTGATGTTGCAGTACATTTGACATAGATGCCAGAATGTAACACCGCGCCATCTCATCTGTCTTTTTCTACTTCTTATAAGCCTCTTTGACCTCTTCATCAGAGTTAGCATCAGGCTTAGGTGGGCATTCCTCAATAAGTACATATTTGTACTCCTCAGCAGTCAGAACAATGTCCAAATTACGTTTTCAGTCAATATAATTAGGTGCAGTAAGTTTGTTTTCTTTAAGAATCACCATTAGTGGACTGAAAGAACCCATTTTTGAAATCCTGAGAATCACATAAATAAAATTATGTAGGGCAAAAAGAAACTTTTTGAATTAACTAAATATTGATTCCCTCAAAACAATAATAAGAAATTTACCAACACCTTGAACACCATGAATTTAGCATGCCACGATAGTGTGGACGTATACAATTCAACTTTGTTCAAGTAGATTCTTCTTATTAATTTTACTATCATGTCAATATAACTTTATGACAAATAAAATTAATATGCTGGTCTTGCTCTGGTCATACAAATAATAGCAGTGACTCCGATGGGAAGGATACCATTATTTGTATCTAAGTGTATACCATTACTTAATACTAAGTCCATTACCTTGTAATGAGTTCCTTCAGATGGAGAAGTGAACACATACTAGGTAACTTTCTATAATTATCCCTAAGAAAGTTTGTACTGGTGATCCATAATTATACTCATCCGATATGGAGGAAAGCACTAAAGCCAACACGCAAGTATAATTACATCACCTACAAACCAGTAATGGAGACCATAGGATTTATACTAAATAAAAATCCTCTCCCACTTAGTTATTTAACAATGAGGGTTTTTCTACTAGTTGATATTATGTCCATGTTGTCCATTATTAATGTAGGCTTAGTTTTTCAAAAAAAACAACCACACAACAATAAACATGCATAATTAGAAAAAGCAAAATGACAAAAATAAGAGAAAATATTCAACTATTATGGTCATCTTTGCTGCTCCGTCCTCAACTATCTGAATCCAAAATCTGGAGCTGCGCAGATCTATACGGGATTCGACCTGCCCGGTCAGGTCGCGGGGTTCGGGGCAGCGCCCCTTTTTTTTAAAGGTTTTGGCTGTCGATTTCTTCATCAAAAATCATCTATCGGCCTCTGGATTGCTCAAAACCAGCATCTCGTCCGACGTCAGAAACAGCCACCACCGTCATCACGATTGATCAAAAAATAATTAAAATTACATCAATCCTATGCCTCCCGAAGGAGTTCACACATAATCTAGATTGAAAACTTAAATTAATAAGCACGATCAACCCTCGTGATTTTAATTACATCCACAGCAACAACAACATCCACGACATGTCCGTGGTTTAAACAACACAATCAAAAAACATGCATTGGACCATAATAGTTGGATCTAAGATGCCTGCAAAACCGAGTTAGAACAGATCTACATCTACCGACTATTACATAGCACAAGTTTTATTGGACAACATGGACGTATCAATCAATACGTAGATCCAAAGTGGCGCTGATACCAATTGATGGAACTGGGGATTCCCAGGACCCTTCCTTTGGTGTGCGTATTGATCGATAGAAAGTTAAACAGATCTAATACGTGTTCTAACCCTTCATAGGCGGAAACTAGGGTTCACGAATTATACCTGCGGCGGAAAGGAGACAAGTAATTCTTGACAATCTCGAGCGGACGATCCCAAGATCTTCTGCACGTATTCCTTCCTCGAGTTGGACGTCGTGTGGGCGACGATCTCCCAACCTTTTCTTCTCCTTGGCAGCACTTTCTTTCTCTCCTTACGTGAATCACGAATTTAGAAAAAAAATTAGATTTCTGATCCGTAATCTGCGGCCAGAGAATAGAGGATATATATAGGCTACGGCAGGGACCATGAGGAGAAATTAGGGTTAGGCCTCCTAACGGATCTGGATATCCCATGTTCAGCCCGAACACACAATCCAGGCCCATTAACAATAGCTCGGTCCACTTATGAGCTATTGTTGTACTACCTCCCTAATCCCAAATTATGTTTGTGGGCTCCTTTTATTATATGCTCGTTTGGCTCCCCATGTTAAGATATCGTATGTCCGTCGATCAATTAAGTTACTGACAACTATATTGATTCGATATCTTTTATCCTTAAGTAGTACCGCTCAACTTTATTTGTCATGTCGGATATAATCTACCTGCAGGGTTTACATGACAATCCTTATGAGCTCCTTAAGAGGACATCATCAACCCGATGTATCGGGACATGGATTCCATTTATAATCAACAACCCATCATACATACAATGTTATTATCCAATTCATAGAGGTTGTTGATCCATAATGAATCTCACTCTTTTATGAGTCAAAGTAATGCACATTGCATATACATGTCCGTTATTATATCCGGATTAAGAGTACAAGCATCTATAATAACAGAGGTATTTGTTCTCTTATGTAGTCAGTACAAAGAGAACAACCTCAAGTGATCCTGTTCAATACACACAAAGTGTACTAGTGTAAACCTATAGTCAAGATAGACTAATACCAGATTACACTACAACCTTTCCAATAGATTGTCCAAGTCCATCTAGGTTGTGAACTATTTATATACTCCATAGGAAACTGATAATATGATCTTCTGTGTGACACCACACACCATATTATCTACAATATAGAATATCAGACATTTGCATTAACACTTACAATAAATACAATATGCAAACATTTGCCCATATGATTCTCATTCAAAATTTAAGGAAATAAGGTTACTACAAAAGTGATGCTTTTAGTATATAACCCTAACAGCAAGCGCACCGAGGTGCTGCTCCGCACTATGCCCGAGGAGGGAGTCTCAGGGACCATCGAGTGGATGGGACGAGAGGGACTCGGGACCAGTGCCTGGCGCAAAGGACGACGTGCCGCCCAAGGGGAGATGGTAGGTGGCGGATGCGACCCTGCTCGGGTTGGGCGTCGACGCTGAGCCCGAGGCGGCGAAAGAAGAGGTCGGGCCGACGACGCCCCCCGCTACGGCTGGAGGAGAGGCAACCGCGTACAGCTCGAACGAAGGAGGGTGGACCAACCCGAGGATGCTGGGGGGCGGGTCGAACAGCGGGCACGGCGGCCGGGCCGACGACGCCACCCGCTACGGCTGTAGGGTGGGCAACCGCGGGAAGCTCTAGCGAGGGAGGGGGCTGGGTGAGGCGGGATGAGCAGTGGGCGCGGCGTCCTGCTCCGGAGCTGTCGCTGGCCATAGAGATGGGGGCGAAGATGCCGGCGTTGGGACGGCGTTCGGGTGGGCCCGAACCCACCAGCGCACAATTAAGGCCAGCTGATCTTCCGTCCAAGCGAGAGGGAACTGTCCAGGACGAAGGGGAGGAAGCAGGGGGTTGGCTGACGCGACGGGGGAGGGGGTGTGGCTGCCACGGAGGCCTCGGCCTGGGGAGATAGGGTTGGCGGGAGCGCCATCTCCTCCTGCGGCTGGGGGACGGGGAAGGTCGAGCTACGAAGGGGGTGGGCTGGGGTGCTGCTCCGGCTACCGCCGGCCGGCGCGAGGGAAGGGGGGCGAGGCGGAGACGGGAGGAGGGGGTGGAGCCGGGGGAAGGGGAGAAGGGGACATGACCATTATATATATATATATATATATATATATATATATATATATATATATATATATATATATATATATATATAACAATCTTTTTATTTACACAATTAAAATATAGAAAAATATACATGTCCAACAATTACCAAACTAGATATGTGGGTTTTTCGTTGCTGGATAATAGGGTCAGTGGTGGGCCCCCCTAAAACACGTCCATCATTTTGGTTAACCATTTGTAAAATGACATTTGTCAGAATAATTTAAATTACGGGTTGGGTTAGAGTTAGGGGGTTATGGTTAGGGTTAGAGTTAGAGTTTTAGTATTAGGAGGTTAGGGTTAGTATTATGGTTAGGATTATTATTAGAGTTAGGATTAGGGTGTAGTTAAATATCTAACTTAATTAAACAAATAAATAAATAAAAACTAATTTAATTAAGATTGCGATTAGGGTTATATAGTATTAGAGATTACTTAAACAGCTAATTATTTGATTAAAAATATATTTAGTAGCTTAATTTGGTTACTAATTTAATTAATTAAACAAGTAAATAAACAACTAATCTAAATATCATAATTAATTAAACAAATAAATTGACAAGTAATTTAATTAAACAACTAAATAAACTATTTAATTAAACAACTTACTGACAGAAGTTGCTTTGTGCTCCTCTTCTTGTTGATGCTCTTTTTATTCTCTCTTCCTCTTCTGCGCAAACCAGTCTGTCAGGCGTTGTCTTTCTCTTGTAATTATTTCCCCAAAATTCTTTCTTTTAGATAATATTCCTAAAATATATTCTTCCCTATAATTTTCTTATTAGAGTTCACACAAAATTCTTTCTTATTAGAGTTCACACAAAGTTCAGTCTTAGTAGACCAGACCAAGAATTCAGTAAGTACCACTGAGGCTAGGGTTCTAAGGGCATCCGCAAATCGATTCCGCGCCGTTGGGAGATAAGAGAATGTTACTTAATCTCCCGCCATTTTGATTGATTAGATATCTTTTTTAGCAAAATGCATTCTTTAGCATTAATAAGAATCAATCAAACCTCTCCAAAAAAGATTCGAACCTATGACTAATCAATTAACAGTCGACCACTCTACCACTGAGCAACTTAGGAACAGACAGAAAATTCAACCTCATGAAGATGAACTCCCGTCCTCCACCCATGGACAGTATAACTCCTGCAACTTCTCCATATATGCTCCTTTCCCTGCCTCATTTTATATGGAAAAAAAAAACCCCTCAAAGTGGTTCTATTTAATCATATTTCATCCCATTCCCAATTCCATTCATTTCCAATAACTTTATTCCATAATTAAGAGGATTAAGCACATTAGAACACTTGAAGAATTCAGACTCACCTGGTTTATTCAGAGAGATTCAAAGTCTTTGTGATAGGAGAGGTTTGAAAGTGTACTTTTGCTAGGAAACACATACCATGTCAAGGTATGATGCAATTTATCCAGAATTGGTACGGATAAATCACAATAATCTGAAACTGTCGGATATATCTACAGTTTCATCGGGAAAAAATAACATCCTTGAGAAGTCTTTCCAGATGTAGGGAAGACTTCCCACCTGGACCAGCTGCTCTACATGCACTCTCCTTCCACTTGATCGCATTCTTCCTCATCTCCACCCCCTTCTCTCCCCCCATCAACTCTCTAATCTTCTCCTCAACCTCGCCTCTCCTCACATCTTCGCCAATCTCGAGCCCCATCCCCCACTCGTCGCACAGATACCGGCAGTTTGTCTGCTGCTCCGCGAGCACAGGCCAGCATATCAGCGGCACGCCCACGCTGACTGCCTCCATTGTCGAGTTCCATCCGCAGTGCGTCAAGAACCCCCCGACTGAAGGGTGTCCGAGAACGTCCTCCTGCCTGCACCAGGTGGTCACCAGGCCCCTTCTGCTCGTCTCGGCTAAGAACTCCGCGGGCAGAGCCGCAGGCTCGGGCTCCCCCTTCACGATGTCCGGCCTGATCACCCACAGGAAGCCGCACCCGCTGTTGGCTATCCCCCACGCAAATTCTGTCAACTGCTGGATGGTCAGATTTGCTATGCTTCCAAAGTTCACGTACATCACCGATCCAGGCTCCCTCCCTTCCAGCCAGTCGATGCAACTGGAGTCCTCTTCCCACAGGCTAGACCGGATGGGCTCGATGCTTTCGCGATCGGGAATCTGCGACAAAAGCAGGTCCAGAGGGCCTATGGGATACACCGGAGGGAGGATCGACGACAATGCATCAAGAACCGCGTGCTCCAAGTCCTCGAAAGTGTGCACGATGATCGCCGAGGCTCGCAGTGCTGCCTGTGCTTCGTCTCTGCAGAAGTTCATTAGGCAGTCGTTACGGTCGGTTGTTCTGAAGTAGCTCGGAAGATCCCGCAGACGGATGTTCTTCATCCCAGGTATCCAGTCTATGACCGTTTCGAGATACCCGTTGGTCAGATCACTTTCACCTGAAGTTACCAACCATGAATAATCAAAATAAAGAACATAACGTGATAAAAATTGCTGAATGAGAATGTGTAATTGAGCTTGCTATAGCTAATTAATTGTTAAAACAAAGAAAAAGATAAGAATGCTTCATGCCTGGAATCCTGTGGTTGAATCCAACATTCGCAGTATCGGTATCGGAATTGGTATCGAACTCTTCCAATGAGTATCGGTATTGGCAGTTTCAGATCGGAATATCAGATTTTTTTGGTATCGAAAACAAATATTTATTAATAATTTATTAAAATTTTAGAAAAAATATTTATACATTTAGACATAATTTTAAGTGTTTTTTATGTTGTTTGTTAGTAATTTTGAAATTGAATGAAATAGTAGTCACCATTACCGATTGATTTATCAGCGATAGATAATTTTATTCTTTTACATGCTTTTACAACCTTACTATGCATTACACCCTCGCTGATTGGGGTATTTTTCGTTCAATTTCTTTTCGAATTGACTGAAAAGAGAAACCCCCCCCCCCCCCCCCCCCCCCCAAATGTTGGTATCGGTCAGTATCGATATTGGTCGGTATCAGATCAGGACATGTCAAATTGTATCGATATCGACTGTATCGAATCAGTATCGGTTGATACTGCAAACTATAATTGAATCCCCCTTCTCAGTAGGAAAAGAAGCATCAAAGACCATAAAGGCCTAAACCATAAAGGCTTACTGCTTCCAAAATTAGAGGAACCAGAACTAGAACACTCCTAGAAACAAAGAGTGGCAGCGAGAGGGGCCCACTAAATAAATGCGTCCGGAGATAGCCAATCGAGCATTCTTCCTTGTTCTTGCTATCAGTCCTAGTCCTAAAGTGCAATCGGAGCACTCAGTCCCTATACTGTTTCTTGCTATCAGTCCTAGTCCTAAAGTGCAATCAGAGCACTCAGTCCTTATACTGCTCGACACCATTGAGTAGACCTCCTTCCCTCTCTACAACAATAGGTCCGAGAAGGCCTGAGCGGACTGATCCCAAGTTGTTCACACTATACGTGAATATTCATGTACTACCCCTTGTTGGTCCCGAGGGACGGAGGAGGCTAGGTTAGCCGAAAGATGCTTATGGGTTCAAGTACTCAAGGTGACCTTGTTTTTTTAAGATAAGAAAGGGTAGAGGAAATACTTAAAATTATGCATAAATATTTAAAATAATTTTCTCTAAATTTAGTAATAATTATTTGTTTTCTGATACCAAAAAATTCGATCATCTAATATGAAACCGCCGATATTGTCGATACCGTAGATCCCAATACTTATAGGAAGGTCTGATACCGATATTGCGGACCTTGTATTAAAGTGAAAAATGGCTGGTCCAATTTGAAAATCGATTAAGGATCAATTTCGAATCAATGGTCATCCAGGTTCAATCAACTCTCTATAGGGTACCGGGAGGGATCGAGTATGTTAGGGGGACACCGGCATATGTTAGGGGGACACCGACATATGTTAGGGGGCCTGATTCTAAAATAATAATAATAGAGGATTCAAGAATAAGCATAAAACATCCAAGAAATTACATCTTCTGCTGTCCAATATCATGTCTTTGACAAGGGAGCGACAAAAGAGAGAAGACTTTTAGTCTAACTCAAGGGTCATAGGTACAAGAATAGTGATATGTTAGGAAATTTTATATTCCTAAAAAATATATTCTTGGGTATCAAATTTTTGAGTATTTAATTTTAGGCTTAATTTTAATTTGATACCCTCAACTATTCAAGTTTTTTAATTTGATATCCTAAACTTTAATATCATACCAATCACTACCTTCAATTATTGAATATTTCAAGTCGATATCTTCCGTCAGTCAGGGTAATTTTTTCGTTTAAATAAAATAAATAGTAATTTTTTCATGAAAATACCCACATCCTCCCTTTGGGGGTATTTGAAGTGATCACGAATTAGAAGAGTATTTTTGTCATTTTTGATTTTTCGTTAACACTATTAGGATATTAAGTTGTACAATTATAATTGAAGTATTAAGTTGTTTAATATTAAAGTTTATGGTATCAAGTTGAAAAACTTGAATAGCTGAGAGTATCAAGGTCAAATTTAGCCTTATTTTTATTGTGTTTGGTACAACACATACTATTCTCAGGATTAAAGAAATTCATTTGTTTGGTATTTTAAATAAATTGCTAGGAACATAATAAATTTTAGCATAGTTTTCGTAAATTGTCCTTCACAAAAATTATATTATTATAATTCAGTCAAGTTGGGTAGGGTTTGGGTATAGTTGGCTCGTGTCGGATTTGTTGGAATTTCTTCAAAATTCCTTGTTTCAAATCTGCAACAAAATAAAAGTAAGTAAATGTTACCGACCTCCGGAAAAGTCGCGCACGTAGCACTGCCCTAAGAGTTAGTCCGGGTCTATGTGCATACCGTATCCGAACGCTCCTAGTAGTAAAATCTCTGCTCTACTGGAATCTCTTTGCCGCACACGACGTAGAGAGAATGAACTTCGACTTAGCTCTGGCCAGAGCAAAAATGTACAACAGCAGTGATTTGGAAGAGATGAGAATTGTAAAGAGTTTTCGTAAGAATAGTTTTCTGTGTACCCAGTGATAGAAAAAAGGAGCAAAATATATAGGCCTCAGAAATTGTAACTGAAGGCTGAATTAAATGACGTAATGGGGCTGTAAATGACACAAAAATGTGACAGAAACGTTCGGATTAAATGTTCAACGTTTAGAATATTAATGGATTTCAAAACGGTCAGAAAAATGAGCAAAAAGATTTTTAGGATCTCAGCCCGAATCCGAAGAGGAAATCGAATCGGCATTCGGCGTCCGCAGATGTGGGCACGTACCTGCACCTGTTACGTGCGTCAAACCAAACCGAGCCGAGCCGGGCCAGACGGCGGCGGCGCACACGTGTGGCCTATAGGACTACCCGTACAAGACTTCAATGAGGTAAAAGAGAACAAAGTAATATATACACAAGAGGTTTCCCTTATCCAACCGATATGGGACTATTATTGGGTTTGGAGATTGAGCTTTTGCTCACAGCAGCTCTAATAATCCTACCCCCCCCCCCCCCCCCCCGCAAAGGTCAAGCTCTGAAATATAGATCAAGAAAAGAAAATAAGAGAAGAATAGAAGAATTTTTGGGCTGTTGCATACTATGAATAAATGAGATGGACTACAGCCTTGAATCTCACGTAGTGACTATTGTCTTTGTCTGAAGAAGAGCTTGATAGATTACGTCTTGAATCAGTCTTCTTAAACCAGATTCAGAGAATAGCAGACATAGTACGCTAGAGGTACTTGGGTCTATCGGATGGCATGTTAGATTGGTCATGCGCACTTTTTCATATTCATGAGAGTTGTCTAGGATCGTCATATCCTATAGTCGCGGCCTTCACGACCTCTCATATAGGTAAGTCCTCAAGGGTTGATGATAGGAAACAACCATACATATCATGCTTGGACTTATTAAGAGTTTAAACTCACCATATCCATATCACATAAGGAACACTGTCACCATAGGGATAGGGTATCAATGTACACATGTATAGCCTCTTGGGCTTTTATTTTAAGAGAATTTAATCTCAAGTTCAGTGTTCCATAATAGTCACCTAGTCCAGCTTGTTCCTATTTATTGAACCGGCTTCTTGGGATCTCCAATCAGACTCGATTGGGTTGCCATCACTGGTGACTAAACTATGGGCTTAATTCCATCCCCCTCGATGATTCAAGGATCAATGTCCTATACACACCCTTCGTCAAATGGTCTGTAAGGTTCTTTTCTGACTTTATATAGTCAAGAACCACATATTTATCTAATAGACTTTTTATTGACTTGAAGCGCAGCTGTAGGTGCATGTTCATCTTAGTATTCACAGAATCATGCTTTAGTAGTTCTATAACAGATTTATTATCACAGTTTATAGAAATTTCAGGAACAGGATGAACAGAAATATGTATATGCATAATAAAATTTTTAAGTCATTCGACTTCTGTGCAGTTAGTGTCTAAAGCTATCATTTTAGACTCCATTATATTTTTGACAATGATAGTATGTTTATATGATCTCCAGGAGATTGCAGCTCTTGCTAGGGTAAAAGCACATCCAGTAGTGGGTTTCACATAATATGAATCATTTATCCAATTTGTATCTGAGTAACCTTCTATGATATCATGGTGTCTAGTATAATAAAGTTTATAATTTAGAGTTCCCTTAAGATATCTAAATACTCTGCCCAATGCAGTCCAATATGATTGATTTGGGTTACTAATATATCTACTTAGTCTCCTAATAGCAAATACAATATCGTACTACCAAAATACAGTCAATTAGCGACGGCTCTTTAGCGACAGATTCTTTCCGTCGGAGTTAGCGACGGATTTGCGACACATAACCGACGGAGTACCGACGATAAGCCGATATATTTTTAATTTTATTTTAAGGGTGAGAAAAGGTTGCGAGTCTGTCGCTAGGGAGTCGGAGATATAGCGACGGATTTTTAACCGTCGCTATGCAGTCGACTATTTGGCGAGAAATGTTGGAAGAAGTGGCGGAACAAATCGCCGACTATGTAGCGACGGATAGTCCGTCGGCAAGTATCCAATATAGCGACGGCGTAGCGACGGATAATATCTGTCGCTATTCCGTCGCTAAATATACGACCCAGACTTAAATTGAAACGACGGGAGAAACTTTTCATTTCCCCCAAATTTTACTCTCTCCTCTCTCTCTCTCTCTCCCGCGGCTTCGGTGATCGGCGTCGACATCCTCTCCTCTCTCTCTCCCGAAGGTAATCCTCTCTCTCTCTCTCCCGATCTCTCGATCTCTCGATCTCTCGATCTCGCGGTGGTCGTAGGGGCAGCGGGGGCGGCGGGCTTGGGGCGGGGGTATCGGGTGCTGGGCGGTGGGGGGTAGGGGTTGTGGGTGGCGGGGATGCAGGGGGCGGCGGGCTTGGGGCGGGGGCGTCGGGGGCTAGGCGGCAGGCTTGGGGCGGGGTCGACGGGGGCTGGGCGGCGGGGGGTTGTGGGTGGCGGGGCTGCGGGGGAAGACGTGTCAAACAAGTCTTTCTTGTTCATTGTTTATTGAATAGAGGTTTCATAACGAGTTCAGTTATATAAACCTGGGTTTGTTTTGTTTTCAAATTGGTTTTTATGATTTGATTTGGGATTTCGAACCTGTTTTCCTCATTGAGGTTTTAGTTGAATTACCTGGGTTTAAAGATATGATCCAAATTTTGTTTCCAGAGTTTTAGTTTTCAGGTGATTAATTATATTTGATTTTTGATACTTGTTTCCCATATATTTCAGTTTCCCATATATAGGTTAATTCACAAATGTATAGGTTAATTCACAAATGTATGTCAGTTGATACTTGTTTCCCATATATAAATTAATTCACAAATGTATGTTAGTTATTAGGATTGGTTTCAAAGTTTACTTATATATATTTTGGTTTCATTGGTTTAGTTGTAGGTAAATTAAAACTAAATATGTAAGTTATCATTCAAAAACTGGTTCAAGGTTATCTTCAAAATCTGAATAAATATTCATATGTAGGTATATATCTAACTGAGTTTATAGTTATCTATATATATGCTTTATCTATAGGTGATTCTCAGTTTTGTTTTTGAGAGATGATTGTGAGTTTTCAGCTGTGTTAGGGAGTGAGTTCAGGTTTAAGGGTTGTGAGAGAGGATGAGATCAACTTTGGGTTTAATCCCAAGTATTATATGTATGTTGGCTTGCATGAGATTGATGAGTAGATGTTGGATGGATATGTTAACTGAGATTACAGTTGGTTGTGAGAGTTAGGACTAGACTTTTGATACCTGAGTTGGGAGCAACAACAGCTGTAGGCAGTGTGCTGCCTTGCCTTGGCATGGCTTGGCCTGGCAGGACATATTGCAGCTACAGGCAACAGCAGCAGTAAAGTGAGCAAGGCCACTGCCTTGGCCCTGCCTAGGCCTGAATTGGAATGGTTGGTTATCCAACAATGCAGCAGTAGGGGCTGCACTAGGCAGCCCCTTGTTACATGTTGCAGCAGCTTGGGCATGAAGGCTCGGCCTAACTTGGCCTTGGCTTGGGTTGAGTATGAGTGTTTGAGTAGGATTGTGAGTGAGGTGAGTGTTACCTTGGTTTTAGGCCATGAGATTAGAGTGAAAATTTGGGTAGAGAGCTGGTTGTAAAGGGTTTTGTAAATATGTATATATGGTTATATATGATATAGGTTAGTTAGGATAAGGGGGTGTGGTAGAGCATATGTGGTATCTATATATAAGGTAGAGGTTAGGCTTAGCCATAGGTTATGGGGGTTTGAGTTTTCCCTTTCATGTATTTTATAGTGATATTTATAGTCTATCATATATGTATTGAGATAAGTATATATTATATGGTAGATGTATGTAGATGTCTTGATTATATAGGGATACCTAGATAGTCTAGAGGATGACCAAGTTTGACTCCTAGTTGACCAAAATTGACTTGTTGACCTATTTTGACAAAGACAGTTGACCAGGTTTGACTTAGAGTTGACTTTGGCCTAGATTGACTTAGAAATCATGTAGATTGCATCGTATACTTCATTGGTTATTCATTTAATCTAGATCGCAAACTTATATGTCTAGCTCTGAGCGGTGACAGTTAATCCTTATTGAAGTGATAGTTGGTACTTTAGTTTTAACTATCGGTATCGGTATCGAACTATCGGTATCGAACTATCGGTATCGGTATCGAACTATCGGTATCAGTATCGAACTATCGGACTATCGGTATCGGTATCGAACTATCGGTATCGCTAGCGGACTATCGGACTATCGGTATCGGTATCGAACTATCGGTATCGCACTATCGGTTTCGGTATAGAACTATCGGTATCGGACTATCGGTATCGGTATCGCACTATCGGTATCGGTATCGCGCTATCGGTTCCAGTATCGAACTATCGGTATCGGACTATCGGTATCGCACTATCGGTATCAAACTATCGGCTTATATACCAGCGTATCCACCAGTTACATGATTATATACTAATTCTGTTTAGTTTGTCTTACGATACAAATTTTTACATCCAATCTGTGATGGATCGTTATTTCGTTGATCGTACATGGATGTACAAAAGACAACACGAAAGCAGAATAGGTGTGAGTGACGATTTTCAGGCAGGCGTGGAAGTGTTTCTTAAGTATGCCATGAGCAAAGCTCAGTACATGGACGGTAACAAAATCAAGTATCCATGTCGTAATTGTCGCAATAGACGTTACGAAGAAGTGGTGAGTGTAAGAGATCATTTGACCCGTAAGGGTTTCGTACGTGATTACGACATGTGGTCATCGCAAAGTGAACTATATGCGGAAAGACAGGTTGCGAATGCTGCTACTTATGCTTTTGATGATAATGCTGCAACGGATTTTGTCGTCGAAGACGACGAATGCTCTGTTGATTAGGGAGACCTGCACAACCTTGCACGAGATATGGTGTACGACGCGGCAGGGCCTAATTTTGATCCGGAGGATCCTAATCCCATGACGAAGGAGTTCTATGATATATTTCAGGATGCAGAAACTTCTTTATATCCTGGTTGTGAGCCTCATTCCGTACTGTCAGCGACGATGCGGTTGTTGAACATAAAGTCCGATTTTAACTTGCCACAAACTTGCTATGATTGGATTATACAACTAATCAAGTAGGTGTTACCGAAAGAATCAAAAGAGCTTCCAAAAAACTTCTACAAGTCGAAGATGATGGTCCGACAACTGGGACTGGGGTACGAGAAGATAGATTGTTGTCACAACGGATGCATATTGTACTACAAGGAGAACGAGGATATAGAAAGTTGCAGCTTCTGTAATACGGATCGTTACAAGCCAGTCAGGAGAAAAGAAAAGTCAACTAGAAAATGATGTCCTTACAAGTATATACATTACTTGTCGATCACGAAACGCTTGCAGAGGATGTATATGTCTCAGAATACAGCAGAACACATGACGTGGCACAACGAAGAACGCACAAAAGACGATGGAGAATTGTCACATCCTTCGGATGGAGAGGCGTGGAAATATTTTGATTTGCGTCATCCAGATTTTGCTGCAGAGACAAGAAATGTACGTCCGGCTGTTTGCCATGAAATATAAAAGAGCAGAACAGTTTTATGAGAGGACTGGACTTTTACTTCACGTTACAAACTCGCTTGTACAAAAAAAGCCTAGGAACGAAAACCTAGGTACAGCAATCTAAGTACAATTATTTATTTTTGATTCTGGAGGGTGACGATAGAGGCTCGGGAAAGCGACGGTAGCTCTGCCTTACTCCTTGGACGATCGGACGTAGCCTTGGCTCCTGTGACGAGATGGTTGGCGTTGATGAAGAAATGCTCTTCTTGATCTCCTCTTGTTGCTCTTCTGGCTTCTCTCTCTCTGGATTGATCTCTGTGGATTTTTCTCTCTAATTATTGGGAGAGTGTCTCTCTGTATGTGCGTATCTCTCTCCGTCAGTATATTTTACAAGGGAATGGCACCCTGCTATTTATAATAGTGGGAGCATCATTAGGGTTTACAATGATTGTCCTTTCTCAAAGTGGCGGCGGCCTGGTAAATGATCAATCGGGACCATTAATCTTGAACGTGAAGGATTTGGGCCATTAATGAGGATTATGCCAAATCATGTCAGTCATTAGTGTTGATTGCAATAAATCCCCATCATGATGATTTGCTGATATCCGCAAATCTGAATGAATCAATTTAATTCATTTCTCTTGCCACGTGTCCCAAATCATTGGGATCTGCCCCAAAATTTGATTGTCTTTAGGACACGTGTTCTATCATCATTGTTGAGTCGCATGAGGAGCGTTCATATTTGGGCCGCATGAAGGTCGTCATGACCGAGCCGCATGAAAGGTTTCATGACCGAGCCGCATGAATAGTCTCTATACTCGAACCGCATGAAGGTCATCATGACCGAGCCGCATGAATATGTTCATGACCGAGCCGCATAGGGGTCTTCATGGCCGAGCTGTATGAGAGTCTTCACGGCCGAGCCGTATGGGTTTCTTTTACGACCGAGCCGCATGGGGGACCTTCATGATCGAACCGCATAGGTTTCTCTGCACAGGCCGCATCAACTCGTCTAGACTGGCCGCATAAACTAGCCTCGAAGTTGTGAAGATTTTCTTCAGTTCCCTAGGAAGATGTTGCTCATGTGTCAGTCATCATGACTACTTTTCGTCAGGGCTGTCAGCTGTCAGCTGTCTACCGTCAGAGCATTAATTGTCAGCCGTCAGGGCATTAATTGTGTTTGAATGACGCTGGTTACAGCCGTTCTAAAAAGGACATGTGGCTTCCCTCTGCTGGCCGCATGGAGTCCACTCTGTGTTTGAGCCGCATGGGGCTCTTGAGCCGTATGTGGCCCCTTGGCCGCATGGATCATATTTCTTTTCTTTTTCATGCTTCTACACTGGAGCGATGTTCTGATGGCTTTGCCCCTTTCGGACAGTTGGGATCTCAATACTCCTGATGGCCGGTCATTCTTACCCCTTACAATTTGCCACCATGGATGTGTATGAAGACTCCTTATATGTTCTTGACAGCTATCATACCGGGTCCCAAAAATTCGACGAAGAACATCGATATTTACAGCCGTTGGTGGATGAGCTGAAACAGCTGTGGGAGATTGGCGTCGCGACCTATGATATTTCCAGAAAATAGAACTTTCAGATGAGAACTTCACTGATGTGGACAATCAATAATTTTCCCGCATACGATATGCTGTCGGGATGGAGTACTCACGGCACCATGTCTTGTCCGATATGCATGGAAAATAGTAAGGCGTTCCGCCTTAAGCATGGAGGAAAAACTTCTTTTTTTGATTGTCATCGTCAATTTCTGCCCGCGAGTCATCCTTAGAGAAAGAACAAGGACGCGTTCAGAGCTGAAAAACAAGAATTTTCTCATCCGCCTGCCAGATTGTCGGGTACGATGTTTGGAAAGATGTGAAGGACTTGCCTACTGTAATAAAAGATCCATCGAATAATCGTGTCGATGGGTTCGGACAAAGCCATAACTGGACCAAATGGAGTATCTTCTGGGACTTGCCTTATTAGAAAGATAATCTTATAAGACATAATCTTGATGTTATGCATATCGAAAAGAATGTGTTCGATAATGTCTTCAATACCGTCATAGATATTAAAGGAAAGACGAAGGACAATCCAAAAGTAAGACAAGACATTGTCGAGATATGCAAGCGTCCTTATCTGAACTTGATACAAAGGAGAGCTGGTGGACAATTAACTAAGCCGATAGCATAATACACATTGAGCAAGGAAGATAGATTAATAATCTACAAGTGGGTATCTACTTTAAGATTTTTCGACGGCTATGTGTCGAATTTGTCTAGATGCGTTGATCCCGATAAACTCAAGCTAACGGGAATGAATAGTCACGACTGCCACGTGTTTATGAAAAGATTGTTGCCCATTGCTTTGAAAGAGTTGTTGCCTTCTGCTGTATGGGTTTCGTTGGCCGAACTATCTACATTCTTCAGGGATATTTGTTCAACTAAGTTGACTGTGCAACACATGGTTGAACTTAAGGAGAAGATTATCTTAACAATTTGCAAGTTGGAGAAAATATTTCCTCCTGGCTTCTTCGACAGCATAGGGCATCTACCGATTCATCTAGCATACGAAGCTCGTGTCGGTGCATCTGTTCATTATCGATGGATGTACATATTTGAAAGGTACATAAAAATCGATATAATTTAAGTTGAATTTCAGTGGGTTTTAAAATTCATTTTTAATTCTCAAGATAATTTGTCTCTCTAGATACCTACACCATCTAAAGAAGAAAGTTGGCAACAAGGCTCATATAGAGGTTTCGATATGCGAAGCATATCTTATCGAAGAGGTGTCAAACTTTTGCTCTATTTATTTCAATACTCATGTTAAGACAAATCGAAATAGACCTCAAAGGAATGAGAAGGATGTTGAGGATGGAGGTATATTCAATGTAAGGGGCAAGCCTGTTGGAGCTATAAAAAAACGGTGGTTGACTGACGACGAGTATGATGCCGCTCACCGATATGTTTTGTTAAACTGTGACATACAAGAAGTAAGAGATTTGGAGAAGTAAGTCAGTACACTTGCACTCGTTATAATCTCTAATTTGATGAAGTAAGTGACTACACTTATATGTTCTTATTCTCTCTAACAGTGTATTTAGAGATGAAGTCAAAATGAAGACACCCGATATTACCGATGAAGGACTTCAAAGAGAGGTTGATTGTACATTTTCGTCATGTTCTCGCAAATACGTAAGTAACTGAGATAATATGTTATGCGGCTACCATTAAAATATAGGCATCTAAAATATTTAAATTATAAATATTTGTTTACAGGTTTTATTGCCTGAAACAACACTCACTAATAAGAGTTTTCGTTATCTGACATTGGGACCGAAGAAGCAAGCAAAGACTTGGCCAGGGTTTGTCGTTAATAGCTTCAGGTTTAAGGCAACTCAGAATGCTATAAATGTCGAATTTATCAATGACGGCATCAGTACCAAGGATTTCGGTATTTGCATAAGAGGCACCATCTATGACGATGAGCCGGACTTTGACTATTATAGAGTGCTTCGGAATATTGTAGATTTACAATATACTGTCCCATATGATATGCATATTGTGATGTTCAAATGTGAGTGGTTCGATACGACACCAAATATCGGTTGGAGAATCGATAAACAATTTGGATTTGTCGATATAAATTATCGCAGGAGGTATAGAGGGTCCGATACATTTGCGATAGCAAGTCAGGCTGTTCAAGTCTACTATACAAGCTACCCAAGGCGTCGTAGAGATCGATTTGACTGGTGGACAGTATGCAAGATTAAATCTAAAAATATATTCAACGTTGGAGACCCAACATACCAAGAGGACCAGATCGAAAAGTCCTAATACTTGGGACAACATTCGGATACAATAGATGTTGAAGATATTATTGAGAAAAATAGAGGAGAGGAAGCAGTTGATACACAAGACTTAGCTGTCAACCAGGAAAAAAAGAGGCATCTTGTCCCAAATATTGAGGCAGAAGAAGAAGAAGAAGAAGAAGAAGAAGAAGAAGAAGAAGAAGAAGAAAAAGAATTTGATGGGGATGAGGATACAGATGAAATCGAGGATGAGGATGAGGATGAGGATGAGAATGAGGATGATGATGAAGACAAGGCCGAGGACGAGAACGAAGACGATGACGATGATTAGGTTAAATATTGTTGTATATTAAAAACACTTCCAATTACGTGAATTAAGTTTGACCTCGTAAAAGCAATTACGTGAATTCATGTTTTTTTTATTTGATCATTTACTTATTGTATGTTTTTCTTTTTACAAATGGCACTCCTAGTCCTTTTCGTCGCGGCGGTACTCGTCTCCCTACTGGTGGTAGGTATATTTTAGTTTAGAATTTTATATTCATTTACACTTCTATATTGTTAATTATGTTTGTGTTCTATTTACAGGTCATGATGGCTGGCCGTGGTCATGCTACTGGTGGTGGTCGTGCTAGTGGTGGTGGTGGTCGTCGTGGTCGTGGTGGTGCTGGTGGTGCTGGTGGTCGTGGTCGCATTCAATCTTCCCGAGATGTGACCCCATCCAGCGAAGCCGACCCGAAGAGTACCCCGGGCACAGACTCATCCCACCGTCGATCGACAACTTCATCGAGGCATGAGTCTCCATCCGCTAGAGGATCCGTTCTGCCAGCGGACCCACCAGCAGATCCACCAATTATTGCATAGTGGGCCCCGGAGTACCCCCATACTCGGTTCCATCCGGTTATTGGGGAGTACATGCGCGGACCCGCGGATCCTCCGACGGCACCAGAGAGGCCGATAGGTGAGTTCCGACGAGAGCTATGGCCCGCGGGATCCTCGTAAGTAAATTTAAGATAATTTATTAAATTTCTTTCATTTATTCAAGTTAATAATCCAGTCGTTGCTTCTTTGTAGGTTTTTTATGTTTAATGTTGCCAGGTCTCTTGGAGAAATTATCAGAGCTAACTTCCATGGTCCCTACCTCAACTTTTCGTCGGTGCCCCCAAACGTGACGTATGTCTGGCTCGACGAGTTGAGGGTATATATCTATATCTTGTGGTTAATTATTAGTTACTTTTTAATCAACTATTTTTTAAATTACGTGATAATTGAATTTGTATGTTAGACGACGTTCTGGTGGACACCCCATCGCGAGGACCCGATCCGCCGGACTTACAGAAGCGCTGCCTCGAAGAAGATACGGGATATGATTCATGACCTTAAAATGGGGCAGATGAGGCCGAATTGGATCCGGCAGGACTATTATGAGGAGCTCTTGGATATGATGGATACTTATGCCTACAAGAAGAAATCAGAGAAGGCGAAGGCGAACCGACGGGCCGCGAGGCTTCATACGGGGGGATCAAGGTCCCACGTAGCGGCGCTTGCAGATCTGGTGAGATACCACAATTTTATTTCACTATCGAATACGGTATTATTAATATACGGAGTTAATTAAATTATACAGAAATTTTGTATGCAGACCCAACGGACGGTAAAGGAGGAAAGGGCACCAGAATCGGTCACCATGCACGATGTGCTCCAGCATATGCACAAGAGGCGGAAGGACGAGACCTTCGTCGACGATAGGGCCAAGGAGACCGATGTAAGTACTTATGTTTATGATATTTACGTTAGAATTAAAAGTATTCGGACTATAACTTAGGTAAACTTATGATTTACACTATAACTTAGTGAAACATAGGATTTAGATTACAACTTAGGTAAATCTTATAGTATAAACACATTCATTTGATAGGTTGCGTATCGTGAGGCCATTAGTCAGGCTCAGTCAACTGTTGTCGAGAATGTCGGTAAAACGACGCCCGCCCGGATGCCCTCTTTTATGGCCGCTCGCAACGACTTGTTCGTAGATACCGTCGGCGGCTTTAAGAAAGGGCGCCTGTACGGAGTCGGCTCCCTAGGGGAGTTGCACATGGAGACTCAGAGATTTCTACCGATATCGCCTCCTCCTGCGGCCCCGACAGACGATCATGTTAGGTCGCAGCTTGCGCAGCTGCACGAGGCGGTGTCGTCCTTACGGGAGCAAATTGCCACGTACTTTCCGTCTCCGTCTGCTGCTGCCAGTCCGTCTGCTGCTGGTGTCGGTCCATCTGCTACTGGTGCTGTTCCGTCGGCTGCTGGTGCCGGTCCGTCGACTGCTGGTGCCGGTCCATCGACTGCTGGTGCCGGTCGGAACGTCGGCTGCTGGTGTCGGTCCGTCGACTGCTGGTGCCGGTCCGTCGACTACTGTTAACGGTCCTTCTTCCGTCGGTCATCTTTTTTTCAACCATGTTGCCCCTCTAGTACCGCCTCCGACTGTGACGGCACTCCTTGATCTCATGTCGCCAGAGCAGCTACGCCGACTTTCGGGCAGTGTCTTCGACGGATTATCGCCGTTCATAGTGGAGCGGTATTATCCTCGGTCGCAGGAGGGATTGCCACCACCGGACAATCGAACTCCTCCTGCTCCTTGAAGTATTGTATAAGAATAGTTTTTTAACTTGGAATATTTGTGGGAATTTCGGATCATAACGACGGATATTAGTTTATGATTTCTGGATAATTGGTGTCTTTTCAATTATTGTTTTGGGTTATGCATATTTGTGATTATATAATGGTCTATGTGATTTTTGGATAATTGGTGTGCATTATATTCGTATGTGATTTATATTGGATTATATATTGGTCTCGGTGATTGTATATTGTGATTATATATTTGTCCGATGTTCGGATGTTGTGTGAACAGGGAAAGCTCTGCAATTTTTTTTAAATATCTCAGTTAGCGACGGACTAGTGACGGGTTAGCGACGGATAACATCAATTAACGACAAAATTTCGACGGAATATCTGTCGCTAACTGGAGAATTAGAAATATTTCCAGTTAGCGACGGATGGTCGACGGATCCGCGACGGACTATCCGTCGCCTTGGTTTTGGAAATGTCAAGCATTTCCAGAACGTTAGCGATGGATATTCCGTCAGGAATCAGTCGCCATGGTCGACGGATCCGCGACGGAATATATGTCGCCATGGTTCTGGAAATGCCAAGCATTGGCAGAACGTTAGCGACGGTTATTCCGTCAGGAATCCGTCGCCATGGTCGACGGATCCGCAACGGAATATTCGTCGTCATGGTTCTGGAAATGCCAAGCATTTCCAAAACTCGGTCGACGGATTATCCGCCACTAATCCGTCGCTAATCCGTCCTTAGTTAGCGACGGAATTCGACGGAATAGCGACGGAACGATACCCTCTGATACACAGTAACGACGGTTTACCGACGGACTATCCGTCGCTAAGTGTCTTTACAATTCAATACGTAATACTTGAATTCGACGAAAGACCATCAGCAAGTCATCGCTAATGCAACGAATAATGACGACGGAAAGTCGTCGCTATTCCGTCGCTTAGCGACTACTCAGCGACGGATTTTATTAGCGACGAGCTGATTGCCGACGGATTTGTTTTGACCAATATCCGTCAATGATCCATCGCTAATACGGAGTAGCGACGGATGGTCGACGGATCCAGTCATCGCTAAAGCAACATATTTTGGTAGTGTCGGGTCTGGTCCTATTTGTTATGTACATAAGGGATCCAATCATCTGTGAATATCTATGTTGTTTTATATGTGATCCTTCATTCTTCTTTAGAACAACATTATTGTCGTAAGGAGTAAGGGCAGTTTTTTGTCAAAATACTCAAACTTTCTTAACATTTTCTCAATTGAATGTGCTAAGGATAGAGTCTAACCCTCTTTGCATTTGGACACTTGCATTCCTAGCATTAAGTTTGTTTCACCTAGGTCTTTCATATCAAACTGGTTAGATAAATAATTCTTAGTGTTATTTATCAATTCCAGTGAAGATCCTAGAATAAGGATATCATCAACATATAAAAATAAGATGACACAATTTATATTTGTATTTTTAGAATATACACATTTGTCAAATTCATTTGGCACAAAGCCAAATTCTATAATGACTTTGTCAAATTTGTTGTGCCATTGCTTGGGAGCACTTTAGGCTATAAAGTAATTTTACTAATCTGCAAACCTTCTTTTCTTGACTTGTGGCAATGAAATCTTCAGGTTGCTTCATATATATTTCTTTCTCTAAATCTCCATTTAGAAATATTGTCTTTACATCCATTTGATGGATCAGCAAATCATGAATGGAAGATAAGGCTAGAAGGGTTCTAATAGAAGATATCCTAGCAATAGGAGAGTAGGTATCAAAAAAATCTAATCCCTTTTTTTGGGTAAAACCTTTGGCTACTAATCTAGCCTTGTATTTCTCTATGGACCATCGGCTCTAAATTTTTTTTGAAGATCCACTTAATACCTATGGGTTTACTACCTGAAGGTAGGTCTGCTAAAAACCAAATATTATTCTCTATAATAGAGTTGTACTTATTGTTAATAGCTTCTTTCCAGAAAGGGACATCAGTGTCACTCCCATTTTCCGTTATACGTATTTCCAGTGTACGTATACAGATTTTGACCCGTATATTATTTTACTGTATTTTCGTATTTCTTTATAGCTTGCCTTTATGTATCTTGACTAGGGTTGACCTTGGGTAGGTTTGATCCAACTTGACTTGCTTTGGATGGTTTGGTTTGGTTTATTTTGATGGTTAGTTCAACATGTTGAACCATCACCTCTCTTTATAAAACCCAACCACCCCTTTCTCTCTCTTTATTACTTCCATTCATTTCTTCACCTTCTTCTCAATTACTCTCCCACCAACCTAGAGAGCTTAGGCAAGTGTAATCTTGCTTCATGATGGATCTCAGATTTTATTGTTCCATTATCTTCCCCTCTTGATTCTAAGCCTCTTTAGAACTTGGAGTTCTTGGGTTAGATGAAGGGATCTTTGTAGATCTAAGTTTGTGTCATTTTTATTTTTTTTGGGTTTTGATCTATCAAACTTTATTGTTTTCATGTCTTGATTGTTCTATGTTGTAGAGAATTCAATTTTACTCAAAATGGACCTTTGAAAACCCGAATTTCAAGTTATTTTGAGTGATTTATGGACCTTGGAAGTTCTTGAGTTCCATGGCCATCTTTTTCGGATTTTTGAAGAAGATGAGCAGTTTGGCCACGTGCAGTCCTGCGAACCACCTTGGTCCTGCGGGCCGCATGAGTCTGGCCGCATGAGCCTTTGGCCGCATGCAGTCCTACGGACCGCATGCATGCATCTTTGACCGCATTAACCCCTTGACCGCATGAGTCCTGCGGACCGCATGCATGCATCCTTGACCGTATGAACCCCATGACTGCATGAGTACTGCGGACCGCGTGCATGCATCCTTGACCGCATGAACCCCTTAACCGCATATTTCCTGTGGACCGACTTGAGTCTGCGGACCGCACGCATGAATCCTTGACCGCATGTATTCTTGGCCGCATGCAGTCCTGCGGACCGTATGTTTGGGCCACATGTATTCTTGGCCGCATGCAGTCCTGCGGACCGCATGCCCTGGGCCACATGAGTCCTTGTCCGCATGCAGTCATGCGGACCGCAGGCCTTGGCCGTATGCTTCCTTGGCCCCCATGTCCTTGTCCCTTATATGTTCTTTTATTATTATATTGTTTTATGTTTAAAATTGCTTACATCTTGTACTCAGCCTAACTTGTGACTACCCGATTTGATGATTATGAACCTTGGGCATAACTTGTCTTAATTGAACCATGATCACGGCATGATCACATGAACACATTATAACAACATGGCTTTACCTGAAAAATAGTGACCCGTCGTGGTGCACTCTTGACAAGTAACTTGATATGATAATTTTTGATGGTGGTCCATCGTGACGCACTCTTGACAAGATGACTAATCTTGATAGTGGCCCGCCGCGGTGCACTCTTGACAAGTAATCTTGATAAGTAACCTAACATGATAATCTTGATACGTTGTTGTGACGGCTATCTTGACTTGCTAAGTAACTCTTTTCTTGACACCGTGGGTGTTTGTGCTTGTATAAGCTGTATGTCTCGTCTTACATCATGTCTAGGACATGAATTCCTGGTTACCACGTTCAGAGATTTATACTGAATCTGACTAGTATAATGACTAGATTGATCAAGTAGTTCATATAGAGAGATGTTTTCCAGCTACAGGCAGTCCTGTTATCTGGGTGCTTTAACTGGACTTATAGCCTGCTGTCGAGTATGGCACATTTTCAACACACTGTCATGTGTTGCACCCCCAAGTCACCTAATCCAACTCTTTCAACTTACAACTGGATAACCTAGATTAAGTCTGCAGGGCTTGTGGCTGTTGGAACATCTCATTATATCTTGTTAGTAACTAGGCTTATGATAACCCTAGTTAGTTGAAGTATCAAGCCGTACTCATTGCTTGGCCGTGATTGATGGATGGAGTCCAGTCTAGTCCTGTCTAGATCCAGTACATGGCTATCTCAGGACATGCTTGCTTACGCTTTACTTTTAGCAATAAATGGCTAGAGACGCAGTTCTGTTCAAGCGAAGGGTTACAACCCCGGTCCTTGTTTAGTTTAAAGATTGTAACCTGGCTTCCGGAATAGTTTCTCATCCTCTCGTCATTTGTTGCCTTATTTACATTTCATGTTTTCCTATTATTCTTATTTATGTTCTGACATGCTGGTTTTAGTTCTTAAGTGAAGCCTCCCTTGTGGCACTTGCTCTTTCTGGGGTCTGACCCAGCTAGTTTTATATGGCCAGATTTCGAAGCAGCACCCGAGGATCTCCCAGCCTTCCAGCTAGATGGTGAACACTAGACGTAACCCTGACAACGAGTGGATTTTATTTTGCTCTCCCACTCTATTATAAATTATTCTTTTGAGGCGTTTAGCCACCGAGCAAGTGTTAGCTCGTGTTGAATACTTAACTTACCGTATGCCTACGGGCTGTAACATGATTAACAATCCTAGGGTTGATCATGTATGACTGAAACTCATGCTAGTCCTCGCATTTTGTACGACTAGCTTCATAATCATCTGTATATGAAATGTATGGGATACCTTACTATTGAATATCTGATGGTCTAACATCTTGTAACTATTATTACTTGCTTGAAATTGAGACACTAGGCTTGTTCTTGACTATAAGAGACTGATGGCTTGTAGATAAACTCTCATACATCTAGACAGCCGTGACCGTATATCGAGGTAGATTACACTTCTATATACGTAGCTGGCTGTGTCTGTCCCCCGCTCTCCAGTATTCTGGTTCTGGGGCATGACACGGTTTAAGTGGTGGTCCATGCAAGGTCTTGTAAATCAAGATATGTGAGGGTTTTGCTGAATAGATCTCAATCAACACTCGCCCTTGATCTCTACTCGTGCTTTCCAATCTTCCTGAAATCTTGGCCTGATCACATGCTTATATTCCTGATCTATCCCGGTCCTTCCTTTTTGTTTCTCATGTCATTTCTTCAGTAACATAGTTCCTGGTCCTACCGATCAACGAGGTGGAGCACCATCAGTGAACCTGCAACAACCTGGGGACCAAGCCCAGCACTCAGGGGTAGCCTCCAGAGTCATGCATTCTGGGGATCCAGAGCCCCCAGTTCAACCCGTCCAGCCTGCAGAGCCTAATAATGGAACCCTGGTGGGACTCATCCGGGAATTGGTTGCATCACAGGATCGTCGAGGTGATGCCTTGCACCAGACAGTACAAGATGCCATGGGCAGAGTTGGTTACCAAGGGAACAATACAGCTAACAATTTCAAGCGCTTGAACCCTCCTTTCTTTAACGGAACTGAAGATGTTATTGCTGCTGATGCATGGCTTCAGGACACAGAGGTTATCCTGGAGCAGCCAAGACTCCAGAGGAAGAGAAGGTGGCTGTAGTACGCCTACAGTTATTGGACTTAGCCCGCACCTGGTGGGCAATATTAGCAGTTGGATTGGAGACGTCTGTCCCATGGGCGACATTCAGTGACAAGTTCCAGACCAAGTACTTCGACGCAGTAGCTCGCTATGATCTGCAGACGAGATTCACCAATTTTAAGCAGATGGGAAGGACGGTCGATGGATATGCGGTCAAGTTTTTAAGACTTAGTCGGTTTGCTTCCACCTTGGTGGCAACCGAATTGGACCGAGCCCAGCGATTCCAGCAGGGACTCCACCTAGAGATCATTATATCAGTGGAGTAGTTTAAGCATGAAATGTTTGATGCCGTCTTGCGAGCAGCGAAGAGGCATGAATATACTTCGCAGAGGATAGTAGATCGAACCGGAGGAAGGAAGAGGTACCATGGAAAGATGTCCCAGTCATCAGCACCAGCCCTAGCATCTAGGGATTTGACTATTGGAGCTCCTAGGAGGGCGACCACAGTTTCGTCGGTTCAGCACTCCACGCCGGCGTACCCTCAGCAACAGAAGCAGAAGCATACTTCCGCAATAGGATGCACTCATTGTGGGAAGCCAGGACATGTAATATCAGACTGTCACAGAGCACAGGAATTGTGCTTGGCTTGTGGGGTACCGGACCCCAAGATAGGGTCATGTCCAAATAGAGCCAGTTCATCGTCATCAAACCTAACCAGTCCATCGGTTAGGGGTCCAGCACCAGTGCAGCAGCAGTACCAGCCTCCGAGGCCATTGCCGCCTCAGGCTCAACAGTATGTCCAGACCCAAGCTCAAATGCAGAACCGGCAGATAGGTTTCTAGCAAAATATCTTTCTTATGCCTTATGCTTTTAATTCTTTGCTTGCATGAATGATTGCTTTATTGGTTGCTAGTCATAGATGGCTTGTGCCTTAGTATATCTTATCCCGACATCTCTAGCGTCTTGATTAAATTCCGATGACGAAATTCTTTTTAGGTGGGTAGAGTTGTCACTCCCGTTTTTTGTTATACGTATTTCTAGTGTACGTATACGAATTTTGACCCGTCTATTATTTTACTATATTTCCGTATTTTTTATGGCTTGCCTTGATGTATCTTGACTAGGGTTGACCTTGGGTTGGTTTGATCCAACTCGACTTGCTTTGGATGACTTGGTTTGGTTTATTTTGATGGTTGGCTCAACATGTTGAACCATCCCCTCTCTTTCTAAAATCCAACCACCCCTTCCCTCTCTTCATTACTTTCATTCATTTCTTCATTTTCTTCTCCATTACTCTCCCACCAACCTAGAGAGCTTAGGCAAGTGTAATCTTACTTCATAATGGATCTCAGATTTTATTGTTACATTATCTTCCTCTCTTGATTCTAAGCCTCTTTAGAACTTGGAGTTCTTGGGTTAGATGAAGGGATGTTTGTAGATCTAAGTTTGTGTCATTTTTAGTTTTCTTGGGTTTTGATCTATCAAACTTCATTATTTCCATGTCTTGATTGTTCTATGTTGTAGATAATTCAATTTTACTCAAAATGGATCTTTGAAAATCCGGATTTCGAGTTATTTTGAGTGATTTATGGACCTTGGAAGTTCATGAGTTCCATGGCCATCTTTCTCGAATTTTTGGAGAAGATGAGCAGTTTGGCCGCATGCTGTCCTGCGGACCACCTTGGTCATGCGGACCGCATGAGTCTGGCCGCATGCAGTCTAACGAACAGCATGAGGCCTGCGGACCGCATCCATGCAACCTTGAGCGCAAGAGTCCTACGGACCGCATGCATGCATCCTTGACCGCATGAACCCCCTGACCGTATATGTCCTGCAGACCGACTTGAGTCTGCGGACCGCACGCATGAATCCTTGACCATATGTATTCTTGGCCGCATGCAGTCCTGTGGACCGCATGTTTGGTCCGCATGTATTCCTGGCCGCATACAATCTTACGGACCGCATGTTTGAGCCGCATGTATTCTTGGCCGCATGCAGTCCTGCAGACCGCATGCCCTGGTCCGCATGAGTCCTTGGCCACATGTAGTCCTGCGGACCGCATGCCTTGGCCACATGCTTCCTTGGCCCCCATGCCTTTGCCCCTTGCATGTTCTTTTATTATTATATTGTTTTATGTTTTAAATTGCTTACATCTTGTACTCAGCCTAACTTGTGACTACCCGATTTGATGATTGTGAACCTTGGGCATAACTTGTCTTAATTGAACCATAATCACGGCATGATCACATGAACACGTTGTAACAACATGGCTTTACCTGATAAATAGTGATCCGTCGTGGTGCACTTTTGACAAGTAACTTGACATAATAATTCTTCATGGTGGTCCGTCGTGACGCACTCTTGACAAGATGACTGATCTTGATAGTGGCCCGCCGCGGCGCACTCTTGACAAGTAATCCTAATAAGTAACCTAACATGATAATCTTGATACGATGTTGCGACGGCTATCTTGACTTGCTAAGTAACTCTTGTCTTGACACCGTGGGTGTTTGTGCTTGTATAAGCTACATGTCTCATCTTGCATCATGTCTAGGACATGAATTCCTAATTACCACGGTCAGGAATTCATACTGAATCTGACTAGGGTAATAACTAGATTGATCAAGTAGTTCATATAGAGAGATGTTTTCTAGCTATATGCAGTCCCGTTATCTGGGCGCTTTAATTGGACTTGTAGCCTGCCGTCGAGTAGGGCACATTTCCAACACATTGTCATGTGTTGCACTCCAAAGTCACCTAATCCAACTCTCTCAACTTGCAACTCGATAACCTGGATTAAGTCTGCAGGGCTTGTGGCTGTTGGAACATCTCATTGCATCTTGTTAGTAACTAGGCTTGTGATAACCCTAGTTAGTTAAAGTATCAAGCCGTACTCATTGTTTGGCCGTTATTGATGGATGGAGTCCAGTCTAGTCCTGTCTAGATTCAGTACATGGCTATCTCAGGACATGCTTGCTTACGCTTTACTCTTAGAAATAAATGGCTAGAGACTCGGTTCTGTTCAGGCGAAGGGTTACAACCCCGGTCCTTGTTTGGTTTAAGGATTGTAACCTGGCTTCCGGAATTGTTCCTCGTCCACTCGTCATTTGTTGCCTTATTTCCATTTTATGTTTTCCTATTATTATTCTTGTTTATGTTCTGACATGCTGGTTTTAGTTCTTAAGTGAAGCCTCCCTTGTGGCACTTGCTCTTTCTGGCGTCTGACCTAGCTGGTTTGTATGGCCAGATTTTGGAGCAGCACCCGAGGATCTTTCAGCCAGATGGTGAACACTAGACGTAACCCTGACAACGAGTGGTTTTATTTTGCTCTCCCATTCTATTGTAAATTATTCTTTTGAGGCGTTTAGCCGCCAAGCAAGTGTTAGCTCGTGTTGAATACTTTACTTACTGTATACCTATAGGCTGTAACATGATTAACAATCTTAGGATTGATCATGTATGACTGAAACTCTTGCTAGTCCTCGCATTTTGTACGACTAGCTTCATGATCATCTGTATATGAAATGTATGAGACACCTTACTATTGAATATCTGATGGTCTAACAACTTGTAACTATTATTACTTGCTTGAGATTGAGACACTAGACTTGTTCTTGACCATAAGAGACTGATGGCTTGTAGATAAACTCTCATACATCTAGACAGTCGTGACCGTATATCGAGGTGGATTACACTTCTATATACATAGCTGGCTATGTCTATCCCCCGCTCTCCAGTATTCTGGTTTTGGGACGTGATAATCAGGAGAAGATATAGCTTCTTAATAAGTTGAGGGATCACCCTCTATCAAAAAAGTGCAGAACCATTCCCCTAAATTCTTTTCAATCATTTCTCTTTTACTCCTTCTAGGTTCTATATCTGTTTCTGGTTGAGAACTTGATATTTGAACATGAGAACTAGTGGATAGAGTAAGAGAAGGGTTGGAGAAAGTTAAAAAATTTCTATCCTTAAAGGAAAATATATTATCAAAGTAAATTGCATTTCTAGCTTCTATAATTGTGTTATTAGAGATTTCATTTACTTCAGAATGGGTTACAAGAAATCTATTGGCATTACTATCTTGGGCATATCCTATGAACACAGTCTTAGGTCCTATCTTCCTTTTTTTGGGTTCAGAAATTCCTACCTTAGCTAGACATCCCCAAACTTTGAGGTAATTAATCATAGGTGTTCGAACATTCCATAACTCATATGGTATCTTATCATTAGTCTTACTGGGTATCCTGTTAAAGATATAATAGGCTGACAATAAGGCTTCTCCCCAAAGATTATCAAGGGCACCTGAACTGAGAAGCATTGCATTTACCACGTCTAACAGAGTGCGATTCTTTCTTTCAGCAATTTCATTAGACTGTGATGAATAAGGAGCAGTTACCTCATGAATAATTCAATGTTCTTCACAAAAGTTAGTCATTTTATTTGAGGTATACTCTCCACCACGATCTGATCTAAGGATCTTAATCTTTCTATCTAACTGGTTCTCAGCTTCAGACTTATGGACCTTGAACTTGTCTAGAACTTCATCTTTGGTCTTCAGAAGGTAGGTGTAACAATACTTTGAATGGCCATCTATAAAAGTGACAAAGTATTTTCTACCACCTTGGGTTAAAACCCTATTGGAATCACAAACGTCATTATGGATAAGTTCTAGGAGTTCGGAATCCCTATGGAACATATTTGAAAGGCAATCTAGTATGTTTGGCTTGAACACAAATCTAATATTTGTATTTATCATCTATAGGAGTCTTAGAAATAAGATCTTAGTTCATCATTCTTTTAATAGATTCTAAATTCATATGACCTAGTCTACCATGCCAAATATTTGAGGATTCAACATTAGCAACAACCAAAGAAGGATTTGAAATTTTATTCATAGTACTCAAAATAAAGAGTCCATCTTTTAAAAATTATTTTCCTTCATTCTTAGAAAAAAAATGACTTTATTGGCCTCCATTACAATTTTGTATTCTGAGGCTACAAGTAGAGTTCCACTAACTAGGTTTCTCCTAACCGACGGCACATGAAGTACATCATGGAGAGGTAGAATTTTTTCTGATGTCATTTTAATATCTATTCTTTCTCTTCCTACAATTTGTGTCCTTGAGCCATCTCCTAGAGTCATACCTCCTCCACCTGATTCCTGATAGTTTCAAAAATATGAGCGATCAAATGAAACGTGAACATTAGCTCCGGAATCCAACCACCAATCATCAGAATGGTAAGAGATATTTACTACAGGTTGATAGCTTACAAACCTGAATGAGCTAGAAGATCCATTCAGAATCATGTTAGCCTCTAGCTTTCCTTTTCCTTTGAAGAAGGTCTTGACAGGTTCTTTCTTCCTTTGGAAGCAGTTGATGGTCGTATGGTTTGTTCTACCACACACAAAACAAAATCTTCTCTGATCCTGAGTCTGACCAAAGTTTCTACGTTTATGAGGTTGCTGGTGTTGAGGGTTTTGGTGATGAGAATTTTGGTAATGAGGGTTTTGGTGATTTGGTTGAAAACTCTGCTTCTTTTTTAAGGAGTTTTTCTTGGATTTGAGATGGTGGTTAGCCTTGCGTTTGCCACGGCTTTCTACAAGGTTTACCCTAGCTATGGTATTAGACCTAACTTTGGACTTTAACCTATACTCTTTTTTTGTTCTGAGTCTCTTTAGAGCTTGAGGATATGTAATTGTTCCTTGTAGATGGAGGAGTTCCTTTGCCACATTAGACCAAGAAAGAGGAAGTTTGTCTATCAAGTATCCTATTTATGCTCATTAGAAAAGATTGTACCTTTGGATTGAACATGCCTAAGGTGTTCTTGGAATTCATGAATTTGGTCATTGATAGGTTTATTATCTACCATGACATATCTGTTGAATGTGGAGGAGTTGAATCTTTCAATTCCAGCATCATCACAACCATATTCATCTTCCAAAGTATCCCAGAGTTCTTTAGCGCTTTTATATTCAAAAAATATGTCACAGAGAGACTAAGACATAGCGCTTAAGATTCTGTGGAAACAGTGGTAATCTATTTCCTTAGGGGTATTAGGTTTGGAGGACAAGGATGACTTGGTTACTCCTATGTCAGACTCAGTATCGTCAGAATCATTTGTGATGGGTGTGGACCTATCAATAGCAGAAATCAATCCTAAAGTTGTAAGCCAGAACTTCATTTGGCTCTGTCACCACTTGTAGTAGGTACCATTGAACTTAGAGGGCTTTGTAGTGTAGGTCTCTTCCTTGGCAGACATGTTTTCTAAAAGTCTGTAAACTTTATATTTACTCAATAAGATGACTTAAGCTAAAATTAACAATTCAAATGATTTTAATAATCTACCTTTAAAATTTTAGTTTTTCAAGTTTTGATAAGGTTGGGCTAGCTGTAGGGGCTGGATCCCGACAAGCGGAGGTTCACTAGAAACACTTAAGTACCGATCACTTAGACGATTTTTTGCCTTATTGACAAAAGACCCTTTCTGCTTGTACCCAAACAAATTTCTACTTTAGAACTTTAAAATTAAAAAAAATTTACCAAATCAATAAACTATTTACTTTGGCTTAAAATTTAAAGATTGAGTAAAAAAGACTAGTATTGATAAGAATCTAACCAAGATTATTGACCAGTAAACAATGTCTTTGACAATATTTAACCGATATTTGTTAGACAATATATTGCTTAAAAGAGGACAATTATATAATAAAAAATTGTATAGCAATAATTCAATGAATACTTATTAAGCAATAATGTGTGACAACAAACTTTGCTAAGAAAATTATTAAGTGACAACAAAGTATGGTAAGGAAAAGTATTTGTTACAGTAGGGTCTAAATATGTTAACAGAAGCAATTATTTTCTATGAGTAAGCAAACTAGTATCAGTAAGCAAATTTGCTTACAGTAGGGTCAAAATATTGTTATAGCAATTATTTGTGTTCTAAACAAATAAATGTTTGGTACAGTAGCAAAATTTTTGCTAAGCAAATGTTTTATTACAGTTAGGGGTGAGCATTATTCGGTTTTGGACCGAAAACCGAACCGAACCGAACCGAATAAGAGGTTCGGTTCGGTTTTTAAAAAATTCAGTTCGGTTTCGGTTTTGAAAATACTAAATTTTCTTATTCGGTTTCGGTTTCAGTTTCGGTTTTGGATTTCGGTTTCGGTCCAAAACCGAAAACCGAATAAGAAAATTTAATTAATTAATTTATATATATACGTGTGTGTATGTGTGTGTGTGTGTACTATATATATAAGTATTAATATATATAGGTATATACTAAATATATATAGGTATATACTAAATATGTCTATATATATTTAGTTACTATATATATTAACAAAAAAAGCTCAAAAAAATCAAAAATATATGAATAAACCGAATAAACCGAAAACCGAACCGATTTAATTCGGTTCGGTTTGATTCGGTTTTGGGCTAATTCGGTTCGGTTTCGGTTTTGCTTATTCGGTTTCGGTCCAATTCGGTTTTGGATTATTCGGTTCGGTTTAAACCGAATAAACCGAATGCTCACCCCTAATTACAGCACTGAAACGTTAGCAAATGTGAATTTGAACAGAAAACTTTTGAGCAATATGGTAGTAGTCTAAATTTGAATTTGATTATTAATATGATACTAGCAATAAGTTCTATTAAGAAAACTTTGAACAGAATAAAATATTAAACTTTTGAACCAGTTGTTAACAAAGGTGAATTTGCTGGTAGTGAACTAAAAGGAACTTGTTAGCAAATATTGATATGTTAACAGAACATAGCTTAGCTATTTGTTAGCAATTTACGAATGTGTTAATCAGAACAGAAGTGAAGTAAACTACTTTAATACTCGTTAAGTAATAAATTTAATTTGTTAAAAAATGAATTCGTTAGGATATAACCCTTAGATTGTTAGAATTTCTTCAAAAAAATTTGTTTTAAATCTGCAACAAAATAAAAGTAAATAAATGTTACCGGCCTCCGAGAAAGTCGTGCACGTAGCACTGTCCTAAGAGTTAGTCCGGGTCTATGTGTAGATCGTATCCGAACGCTGCTAGTGGTAAAATTTTCGCTCCACCGGAATCTCTTTGCCGCACACGACGTAGAGAAAATGACTATGGACTTAGATCTGCCCAGAGCAAAAAAGTACAACAGCAGCGATTTGGAAGAGATGAGAATTGTATAGAGTTTTTGTAAGAATAGTTTTCTGTGTACCCAGTGATAGAAAAAAGGAGCAGAATATATAGGCCTCAAAAATTGTAACTGAAGGCTGAATTAAAGGACGTAATGAGACTGTAAATGACACACACAAAACGTGTTAGAAACGTTTGGATTAAATGTCCAACATTTAGAATATTAAATAATTTCAAAACGGTCAGAAAAATGAGCAAAAAGATTTTTTAGGGTCTCAGTCCGAACCCGAAGAGGAAATCAAATCGCCATTTGACGCCCGCAAATGTGGGCACGTACCCGCACCCATTACGCGCACCAAGTCGGATGGCGGCGACGGTGCACACGTGTGGTCCATAGGACTACCCACACAAGACTTCAATGAGACAAAAGAGAACAAAGTAATATATACACAAAAGGTTCCCCTCATCCAAAGGATGTGGGACTATTATTGGGTTTGGAGATTGAGCTTTTGCTCACCGCAGCTCCAACAGGATTTTGGTCGGATCCAGGTTTCGCTCGAGCCAGACTAGGTTTGGGTCGAGTAGAGTCGAGTTGGGACAATTTTTGTCGGGTTCGTTGAGTTTGGATTCGAGTTAGGTAGGGTGAGGTTTGGGTCTAGTTTGGTTGGAATCGAGTTCGAGTCATGCTTTGATCGAATCAGATTGGGTTCGGTTGCAAGTTTGAGTCAGGGTCCATGTGTCGATCAGAAATAGGTTGGTGATTTCAAAAATAGATATAAGTTATTCCTGTTAGGTGAGATTAATAAGGAATAACCACCTCTCACCGTGGGGATAATATGGATGGAAGTATTGCTACGTACCATGTCAAGATGTAGCAAGTAAATGAAGCAGGTTGGGAATGACCTAATGAGAAGAGAAGAAGAAATGAATGCATGGGAAGTTATGGTTACTTGTGAGTGGGACGATGCCCCTGTCCATTAGGTCCTTGTAGTGGAGGAAGCCCATGAAGCCGCAAGCGCTGACCGGGCACAGGAAGGCGTGGGGGAGCCCGAGCTCGGCCGCGAGCTCGAGGCTGAAGCTCATGAAGACGTCGGCGACTATGCACGTCGGCGGCGGCGTGGCCGACATGAGCCTTTCCAGCAGGCTCCGCGTGGGCTGCCGCAGCGGGCCGTGTATGAGAGGGTGGTCGAGCGTTATGTCGGCCGGCACCGGCTCGAACCGGAAGCTGGTGGGCTGATGGTGGTGGCCCGCGAAGAAGAGGCGGTCGTGGTTGGATTGGCTGTGGAGGAAGGTGATGTGGAGGCCCTTGGAGTGGAGGAGCTTGGCCACCTTCAGCATGGCGTTTATGTGCCCTTGCGCTGGGAAGGGGAGGCACACAGCATGACCTTTCGCTTCCTCTCCTTCCCACAACATCTCTTCTTCTTCCTTCCTCCTCTCCTTCCTCCTCTTCTTCTTCTTCCTCCTTTCAACTTAAATAAAAACTCGCCTTTTTTTTCTCCATGTGACGTATTCTTAAAAATAATATTCGATAGTCAGTAGTTTGAATCTAGACAACAACTCAAGACTGATGTCCCCTCGCTTTTACCGGAAAGTCATTTCTCTCCTGTTTGGATGCAAAAAATGAGCAGAAAAAAATCCAAAAAATAAAAATAAAAATTTAGTGGCATCCCGCTTATTTTATCATAATTCACGTGCACCACATCGAATTATCATAATTTAAGAAATCATCCACTTTTGACGAAAATTGTCTCATACTAACAGTCAACTCTTTTGACAAATTTTTTATATAACCAAAATATCCTTATTGCCTTCTCCCTCGTGTCCCATGTCCCCCTACCCGTCGCGGCTGCCGCGAGCCACGTACCACCGCCAGCTGCACCCTCCCTGTCGTGTGCGCCCAACCGCCGGCGAGCATCCCACTGGCAAGATGATGTCGCTGCTCCTGTCGGTCGGCCACACCAGCTGCTCCCCTCCCCGTCGCACGTCCTCTGCCGCCAGCGAGCTGCTGCCGCTACTAGCTGCTATTTGCTCCCACCTGTCACAAACATAGTATTTTAGGCTACACTTCGACCCGTGCGGCGGACAAACTTCCTACTTGAAGACCCGAGCCAGCCTTCCCGAACCTGCTTAGTCGCTAAGGCGATATTAAGAACAAAGTAGAAAAAAAGAGAGAGATTGGAAGTATGAAAAATTCACTATACTAGAAATAGATTACAACTTTGGGTGGTGAAGAACAAATGGGGCTTCCTACTTATTTATAGTGCCCATAGGGCTTACAAGAAACGTTTGGAAACAGAATATTCCAGAGATCATTATAGGAAACTCTAGAACCTAGATATTTATAAGGAGAATTCTAGAACATCTAGAGAGTTCATGAGTTTTCAAGAAAGATCCCGAGTCATCTAGAGGATTTTACCATCTTCTAGAATATTCCTGAGTCTTTCAGAGGGTTCCACCATCTTCTAGAAAGTTTCGAAAGCTTCCAGCATAATCCCGCTCCTTGTAGAGTTACGCAAGTCCGTCTCGATGAGGCACAAACATTTGTGCTGACTGTAGTGCTCCGCTCCGCGAAGGCACTAGATAAACAGAGAGATCGGATTGATGGCCCTTGAACAGAAGACGATTGATCTGGATGAGGGGATGAAGACTCATTTTCTGATTTGCTCACGCTTAATAAGAATCTGAGTTTTGAAATGAATGATATTGCTAATAACAAGATGCATGATAATCATTGAGATTGCTAGTACAAATCAGTATGCTTATATCACATGTTGCTATACTAAGAACAAGAAATGAGATAACATGTATGCTAAGAAAAAGATTGTTGACTGATAATAAGAAATGAATTGTTGCCATGTTAAATCAAATGAGATGTTGCCTGCTAAAGTTAGAGATTGCTTACATGTTCTGATTTTGCACACTGTCAAAGATAGAGTGATATGCTAATTCTATACTAAACAATTATCATGTTTCAAAGAGATAAATAATTGCTTGTCCCTCAAAGATGTTTTGAATGTTAGACATGTACAGACGAACTTGTATATTTTGCAAAGGAATGAAATATGTAGGAGCTTCGGCTTTGAGTTATCTAAAAGCTTCAGCTCTGAGTTAAATCAAAGAGAGAAGGAAGAGTCATAGCTTTGTCGTTCAAAGAGAAGAAATAGAGAAAAAAAAATAAAATGTTGTCTCAAAGAGTTTATCTGATAAATGCTGCATTCATGCATTGGTCTCGGACAACTTGTGCACAAGGTCACTGGATCTCTCAACGGTTTCTAGGACACTGCGAACCGATCGGCGTAGGAGAGATTGTCTAGGTACCCCGAGGTACAAGAAACCTCACGATCAGGGGATGTTGCATCCCGTCCACTAGTGACGAGCTAAACCCAAGTGTCACAGCGGCTAACATAGGGAATGACCCATAGACCATCATATAGGTAAGTTTGATTAGTGCAGAGCTGAAACCAAGAGTCACAGCTGTCAATCGAGTCTGCATGTGTCGATAGTGTTTCTGCTAAGAGCTAACACTGTAGAGACGAACATAAAATAAGAATGTTGGTTGTGTTATGTTTATGCTAATCCTTGTCGTGTGCAGGGACGAACTGTCGGCTATGGTAAAAATAACTGCAAAAGTGATATTTGTGTTGCTTAAATTCTGATCATGATTTATATCAAAGAATAATTTGTTGCCAAGAATTGTTATGTCCCGTTCAAAGAAAATAGATTATATCGTGCTTGTAATTGATCCTAAGAGTTGCTCGAACAAAAGAAATGATGTGGCTCATTAAACAAGCTGCGCACTTCACAAGAAATGAGTAGTCATCGTGCATAAAATGAATAGTCCCTTGTATGCTTGAATAGAATAGAAATAAAATGTTGGCTTTTCAAAGGTGTTTTCAAAAAGATGTAATCTGACTCTGTACTGTATAAAATGAACATAGGTAAATTAGCAAGATCACATCACAAAAATATTTTTCCACTAAATAAATTAGTGATCGTTTCAGACGATGTAGTCTTTGTTCACATTTACCAGTATGTTGATATACTAACCCACCATCAGTCTGCACGCATGTGCAAGATGCATCGAGATGGATAGTCCGAAGCGATAGCCCGAGCCTCATCCTCAGGAGCCAGAAATCAGAAGAGATGCCAAGAGATGGACATTTGTTTCAAAGAGTTGGTTTTGTATATAAGGGATGTAATTGGTTTTGTATATAAAAGGATGTAATGTATGGAACGGGATCATTGTAATCTGTAAAGTTTCTGAGAGATTATAAGCCATATAGCATGTATCAGAGAGACAATGAGAGCCTTATAATTGATTTAAAGATTATAAAAAGATTTGTTTCTGTATCATTATGTTCAGTTCTATTTTCTGTAATATTGCCATTGTTCAATTTTCTGCTATTAAAGTCCCGTTGTGCTATTGTCTATCATGTCTATTTTGTTATTGTACAGGTCTTGACCTTGTGCAAGCACAACTTAGGCTTGTATGACATCACGCCAAAGCGAGGACGAACGGTCTCATATAGTACGAAGCGAGGACGAAAGGACTCTGCGGGATCGCAGCGTGACAGTGACATTCTTCCCCACCAATTTTGTCGGCTCCATCGTCGACGGGTGTACCAAGTCTTGGAACGACGTCCACTCTCATGGGCATGGCCGCTGCACGTCGTCCCTTCTTTATGTATCTCGTGCAGCACTTCCCAGACTTGCCCATCTTCTCTTTATGATCGGAAGCAAACTGGTTCGCTGCACCAACTCTGGCATCGGTCTGTGCCCTCATTGCCACATAACGAATCTTGTGCGGGCTATCGGGTCGTCAATCCCCTGTCTTGTGGCTGCACCTGGTTTTATACACCTCTGCGCATGCGAGTCCCATACTGTCAACCCGAATGATCCCCACGAGCTTTGAGCAACTCCTTGTGCGAGTTACTCCACCTCATCATTTCTGCCTCCATACAGTATGCGACGAGCTTCTCTGCACTCGTGGCCAGCCCGGTAGCACGGTCCACCTCCCTCCGCAGAAGTGGCTCATCAGAATGCCCCTTTGCAACACCCTTAGTCTCGTACGAAAGTTCTTTCTCCTTGAAGCTTTCCTTCTTCTCGAGCACCGTTAGGTATGTCGTCCCCCTTTTGCTACCTTTCTTGAGCTAAGCCACGGAGATAGATTTCTCCTTCGAAGGCTTGCCTCGTGCAGCTTTCACCATGCACGATGAGCCTTCTTCCATGAAGCCGACAACTCATAAATGTGGCATCGAAATCGTCTTAGCCGTGATAAGGCGATCCATGTCGAGTATCATCTTGAAGTCATCCAGCGACGTAACGGTGAAATTGGCAATACCCGACCAATTTCCCATAGCCATGAGGACTCCTTAGGCTACCCCCTGTACGGAACGCGCCTCCGTATTGACCGCCTTCATCATGCTCGAGTCTTCCTCCAAGGCTAGACCCAAGCGACGGACCTCCACGCCTGAGATGAATTTATAAGTGGCGTCCGTGTAAACCAACGCTCGTGTGCTCATGACATTGATTTTCACGTCAATATACATAAGCTCCCTGCTCGGATTTCTTGACACAGCAGACTTGGTCTTCACGTCATTAAGTAAGCGCAACGCTCCCATATGTGCTCCCACTTCGCACTCTTCGTCCTCTACCTCTTCGGTTCGGACGATGCTAAGACGCATGCTCCTCTTTGGACAATCTTGAGCAAAGTTATTCTCTCTGCATATGAAGCACGAAACAACTTTCTCGGGTTGGGCCTTCTCATGCTTCTTTCCCTCAGACAGACCCTCCTTAGGAGAGCTCTCCCGCTCTCTCCACCATTCCCCTTAGTGAACTTTGGCTTGGCCTTGTTGTCGTCGCATATGTACTCGACGAACCGTTCGGCTGCTGCCACTGCGGTGTTCAAGTCTTGCACCCTCTGTTGCTACAATTCTTGAGTCGTCCACGGTTTGAGTCCATCGAGGAAACAGAATAAACAATCCTCCTCGACCATTCTAGATATCACGAGCATCAAGCGTGTGACCTCCGTAATGTACTCCTTGATCGTCCCGATATGCTTGAGTTGCCGCAAGCTTTGCCTCACTGCAAACTCCACATTATCTGGATAGAACTGAGACTGGATCTCCTTCTTGAGATCCTTCCAAGTTTCTAACGAGCACAAACCCTTCTCGGCTTCCATACACCTTCGATGCCACCATAATATAGCATCGTCGGTAAAGTAGAGTGAAAAAAATATCTATATTTTTGACGTCATTGTTGATGTGCAACGCATTGAAGTATCGTCCACGTTCTACAAGAAGTTTTTAACTTCTTTGGCATATCGCACCCCGCTGAAGGATTTCGGCTAGGGGATCTTCCGTCTCCTCGGTGCCTCCATACTCGAAGGTCCACCGTTCGCAACGGCCTTCTCCAGAATGATAACTTTTGTGTTGAGTTCTCCACAACTCTCGACCACGGTCTTTAGCTCCTCATAGCCTTGGACCTTCCTACGCAAGTCCGCAATCTCCGCATGATGACCCTTGAGCTCCACCTCAAGGGTGGATCGGATCTTTTAGAATTGCTCCCGAAAGATTGCCATATACGAAGCAACGTCACCCTCCAACCCATCGTAGAACTCTTCTAGCCTCGCATTGCTTTTCTTCACGGACCCCATGCGCATCTTCATGTCCTTCGAATCCGTCTCCAAAGCTACAATGCGCTCGACAAGATCGGCAAGGCTATACTCCTCCGTGGTCTCCTTTGTCATGCCCCAATTTGGTAGAATCGATAGTCGTCTCCTGGGCGTGGTGTCGTACGAGCCTAGATTGCTCACACAAGGCACTTTCATAAGGTTATCTGAAACACAACAACAAGAGAGTGTGCATATATATTGAACACATTTTATAGAAGAAAACTTGAGCTTTATTGATAATGAACATCATATTACAGACTCGATATAAAGGTGCCGCACGAACTTACAAACTGACTCCATTACAAAATGAACATCGATGAGATAGCCATTCCATACCTAACTCCCCTTTATACAACCAAAATATGCATACACCTTGAATAGGAGAGAGTTGAGACATCTTGGCTTGGACGGTTGCGGATGTCTTCAAAAGATGTGAGCTTTGCCTTCGCACACAAGCAAGGCTTCAAAAGGTTGCAGCTTCGCCTTCAGTTCCTTGGCACGCTATCTGGGAGAGGAGCACCTGTTGAGAGCGAAGGTCAGTATATTACACGAGTATTGGTGGGTGGCAAATTAAATCCCATGCTCTCATTTGGTTCAAGAATTTAGGTGAATCATACAGTATATTTAGTGATCTTTCTAGCCATCCTAGTCAGTTTTATGCAAGCAGTTTGACGAAACGTGTCACTTTCCATTCCCTGAATACGTATTCTTATACATGTACTGCTTAAATGTATTTATTTAATATTTATCATGTATTGTTCTGTATTTAAATTCCTTTAATTTTACGCTAATTATTTTTCTACTTTTTACTTTTTGCTTTACTTTTGGGTTCGGCCTGAGTTGGTTTATTTTTTGGCCTTAGGTGGTTCAACATGAACCCACCTACCACCACCCCCATTTAAGCCTCATCCCCTTTCTCTTTCTTCATTACTTCTTCTCATTACTCTTCTTCTTCCTCATAACTCCCCCACCAACCTAGGAGAGCTAGGCAAGTACAACTTGCTTCTTGATGGATCTTCATTTTTGTTGTTCCATTGTCTTCCTCACAAGATTCTTAGATACTTTAGTACTTAGCATTTTCAATTTTCATGGCTCTTTTTGTGTAGATCTAAACTTGTTGTATTTTCGGATTCTTGGGTTTGACCTAGCTAACCTTGTTATTTTCAAGTTTTGATGGTTCCATGTTGTAGAGAATTTCGTCCTATCCCATTTCGACCTATGGAAGTCCAGATTTAGGCTTGGAATGAAGGATTTAGAGAGCTTGGAAGCAATGGCTTCAATGGTTCTGTTCTCAGAAAATTCGAAGAAGAGCAGCATTTTGGCCGCATGGACTTTTCGGCCGCATGGACTTTCTGGCCGCATAAGCATTCTGGCCGCATAAGCATTGTGGCCGCATGGACTTTCTGGTCGCATGAGATCCTGGCCGCATGGCATTTAGCATTTAGCCTTATAAGGCCCAGTCCCATCTAGCCGCATGAGCTTAAACTCCAGCCGCATGAGCTTGAACCCGAGCCGCATAGGGCCCAGATCCCCTAGCCGCATAGACCTGATCTTTCCCGGCCGCATGACTTCAGCAGCCGAGACGCATGGACTTAGTTTTCTTAGCCGCATATGCATGTTTCTCCTCAGCCGCATGCGCTCGTTCTTTTCGAGCCGCATGAGCCCGCACCCCCTCGGTCGCATAAGCATAGCACTTGGTTCAATTGCCGCATGAACTCTATTTTCCCAGCCGTATGAGCGCATGTTTTACTCAGCCGCATGAACCAATATTTTCCCAGCCGCATGAGATCATATTTTCCCGGCCGCATGAACTTTAGCCCATAATGCCTTTTGGCTGATTTTTGTCCCGAATTGACATTGATTGACATTGATTATGACATTGACTAATAATTGATCATGCGTTCCTAGTTGGAACTAAGAGACTGGCTAGTCGTCTTATTGAATTGAATGAGACACGTTCATATTAATTATAAACTATTGCGACTGATTGGCCGATCCCGAATATTGACTTATGGGCACGTGCAGGCTTCAATTTATTTTCTACAACGACAGCATGTGTACTTTATGGTCAAGGTATGAGTATTTCGTGGCTAGTTTTGATTGTTGCATTACGCTATGTAAGACCTACAATCTAACCGCACGGGTATCGTTGTAGAGTTGGGCATATCATACTCTATACGGAAGTACTCATTCTGAATAACCATGATCCACGGCATGGGATTTCAATCAACATAGGGACTATTAAGTTAAATAAAATAACGACTGCATAGAGAGAATGGATTCCCGAGTTTTTACATGGCAGCCATCTTTGGGACTATTAGTGCCCAACATGCCGGCTGGTTTCCACAGATACTGCAAATCTGCCACACGGGTAGGGAGTGGTATCTGCTTATATTATTTATTGTATATTGATGACGGACGTCCCGCTGGGACTCGTCGAAATTCATGATTAGCGCAATTGATTGATTGGGTAGACTAGCCTTGCTTGTACATAGTAAGAACTGAGGAATCCCTTATTGCAAAATTCCAGGATAACTTGGAACTCACAGTAGCAAGCCGTACATGGCCGTTTAAGTTGACTTGCTTGTGTATTGTACCTACTCTGTTAACTACCGAGATGATCAGAATATCAGGACATAACGGGTCAATTTCTGTCCTTGTTTGGTTGGGAAGTTGGTTTGAAGTGTCGTGATGTTATATGAGTCCCAGTAGCAAGCAGAGATCTATTTATCATAATTTTCTTATCTACTGGTTCTAATTTCTCATATCGTGCTTCCTTGCGGTACTTGCTATTAGAGGTCTAACCTCTCTGGTTTTGCATGGCCAGATTTAGAGCCGGTTCCCGAGGACTCAGCTTACTTCCACCTCCAAGATGGTCAATACTAGAGGAATGATCGCATGAGGACTCGAGTGGGTTCCTTACTTTCCCGCTCGTTTTGTTACTTACTTTATACGTTGCCGTTTGGCACCGACATGTTAGTCCGATTGTCTTATACTTACTTTTACATAATTATAATTAAGTCAGACTGCAGCTGATAAACAATTGTGTATACCTTGCTACATCATCTGGCTATGTTTTGTAAAGCCAGATGTCAAAAACATTTTGACTGAGCGTTTGTGACGCCTTTTTTGCTTTATCTTACATGTTCTCTATTACTGTTTCTTGTTTGAATGATTGAGACAATAGATGTGAAGTGACCATAGTGCGACTTTCATGTAGTATGCACCCCCTCGTCTTTTAGATATCATTGATCGTATTATACGGTATTCCTCTACCCGTAATACGTAGCTGGCTGAGTCATTCTCCCGCTCTCCAGTATTCTGGTTCTGGGGCGTGACAAAACGTAAACAAGGTAAATTACGCTAGAACTTACCCACGGCAGAGCGTGCCGTGTAACATAAAGCTTACCAACACCTTCCTTGTCAGTTTGATATCAATTCATATTATGTGTGTGATGTGGAGGTCACTGGCATTAACTAGCCATCCTGGACATAGTCTGGTTAGACAGGGTCCTTTCAATACAAGTAGCGAGCTCCGTTGCAAGTCCCCGAATTACGTGTCGCTTAAACCCAGCTCGGCTATACCGTGTTTCTTCCTAGGCTGAAGCGGTCCCGTGGCCCCGGGTTACTGTTCGAAGAAACAAATGCCCTTGTATACAAGTTGTCCATGACCGTGCTAGACTAAGCTAGTTATTCAAGCATGGTCTATGATTATAGTAAACTTAACCAAACTCGACGTATCTCGCCTTGTCATTTTGCAGTGTATATTCGTTGGTTCATTCCCTTTTTGCTTAACATAGTTTGATGGAAAGCATATTATAAGCAAGCATATGAACAGTTCTATGATAAGCAGTTCTATAACCCGCATACGTGAAATGTCGTGCAACAATTTTATTGGAATATGCCTTTGTTTTATTGTATTTACAACTTAGCATAGCATATGTTGGTATCGACAATACATTGGAGAAAATGGTCGAGGGGAGAAGGGTCAGCCACTCACCTTAGTCTTGCTTGAGGCGAGGAACTGGTTGGTCGCGCTTAGACGTCGCCTACGCGATCAGCTGAAATTGCATAAACAACTTATTAGAACATTGTGCCATTCAAGGAGTTCGATACGAAATGCGAAGTTCAAAAACGCAAGCCATGAAAACCATCGAAAACATTCACGAAAAACCAAAGCCAAAAAGTAAGTGCGACATTAAAGCAGAGCAACGAGAGGTCTCTTTCTACTCAGCCATAGAGTCTATCATCGAGGCACAACCCGCTAAATATGAGACTTGATTCCAAAGAAGCCTTTCCATAACGAGAAAATAATCTTAATTCAATCGTTCCCATTCGACCGATTCAATCGATCCCGATCTGTCGGTTCCGACTGAATCGATAGCGACAGTGTTCCATTCTCGCGCATCCCGTAGATGAAAATGGAACACGATGTAGGGACGGTGCACTACATCCTTGCTCTTGCCCCTCTTGTTGGTTTTGGTGTTCCCCTCCTTAGGCGACGTGTGTCCCTCATGGACGTTCTCGGATGTTGACATGGCACCAACCGACATTCGCTCTAATACCACTTGTCACGGGCTTAGTATTTTAGGTTACACTTCGACGTTTTAGGCTACACTTTGACCTATACGGTGCACAAGCTTCCTACTCGAAAACCCGTGCCAACCTTCCCGAACCTGCTTAGCTAGATCACTAAGACGATATTGAGAACAAAGTGGAGCAAAAGAGAGAGATGAGATGTATGAAAACTTTACTATGCTGAAAAGAGATTACAACTTTGGTGGTGAGGAACAAATGAGCCCCCCATTTATAGTGCTCATAAGGCTTATAAGAAACATCTGGAAACAGAATATTCTAGAAATTATTCTAGAAAACCCTGGAACCTAGATATTTATAAGGAGGCTTCTAGAACATCTAGAGAGTTAATAAGTCTTCATGAAAGATCTCGAGTCTTCTAAAGGATTCTATCATCTTCTATAATATTCCTGAGTCTTCTAGAGGATTCCACTATCTTCTAGAAAGTTTCGGAAGCTTCCAGCATAACCCCGCTCATTGTAGAGTTACGCAAGTCCATCTCGGTGGGGCACAAACTTTTGTGCATGACACACCGCTCGTCCCCGTCGACGCCTGAGAAAGAGGGGAGGGCTCCGGTTGCCCACGACAGTGAGGAGGGGTTGTGGCAGCAACGAAAATATTGGTTTGGTGCATTAGTTATAATCTTTTTGGAGGTAATACCTTCAATTACATTATTTGAATTTAAGTAAACATCATAAAACAATTCAAGAGCATTTGTGAAAAATTAAACAGATTAAGATTTTCCATTCTTGTCTGAACCAAATGTGTTGATAAAAATATAAATTATACCTGTGTATTCCCAACATAACAAAACATGAGTATGAGAATGTTGACTCCATTTTCCATGGAAAAACAATGAGAAGTGGATTCCTAGAAATACCAAACATTCATCCAAATGACACCTAAGATGACAAATAATATTAACCGCGTTATAATTTGTGGCATATTTCTATTAGCACGAGAAAACACTTGCATATAATTATGTGAGCCCTTGAGACCAAATTTTTTTATTTTTTTATTTTCATTATTGTTATTATTTTATTGTTATCCTTGTCATATATATATATATATATATATATATATATATATATATATATATATATATATATATATATATATATACCAAAAAGGGGATTCATGTAAAGGGGGGCCCTTTTTCAAAAAAACCAATAAGTTGAGGGACTTGAGTGTAAATTGGTTAATTCAAATCACCATTGATCAAACCAGAGATTTAAAACTCTGTATTCGAATCTTCCAACGGCCAAAGCCAAAGCAAGATTCGGATTTGATCAAATTACCTCCTCCTTATCTCGACCAGATTCGAATTGGTATATAAATATGTATGCTAGCAAAGCTCTCGTCCCTCGGCAAACCCTAGCAGTCTACTTCTCTCCTCGCTAAGGAAACCAGATAGGAAGCCAAGGAGTTCCAAATTCGATCGAGAAGCAAATTCAGCCAGCCATCACAAACCAAGAGGTAACCATCCTCTATCATAAATACTTGCAAATTCTGTCATTAGTAAAGCTTAGTTTGGGGATTGGCATGTATTTGTTATAATTCCTAGAAGAGGCTAAAGGAAAGGGGACAGTACTCATAACAAATCCTCCTTGGCCCATTGGTCTTTTAACTAGCCATGATGTCGTCGTGAGTATGTCAGATGTGCAGTATAATTTTGTGTATAACAAAGGGGACTTCTTGGTTCCTTGCAACAGACATATGCAAGTAAGAAAGGGGGGAACGGAAACTTAGATGTACATGACAGAAGCATAGAAGTGACCAACTCATGAGTAAGAAGATAAGTTAACACATGGGGTAGCACAGTTGTGTGGGGAGTAGGTCTTCTGCCTACAGACTTATAGACCAACGAGCTCTGCACATAGGCGGGTTAGGACTACTCCTATAGGCCTGGGAATACATTACAGATTAAAGAACTTTAGGCATTGCCATAAAGCCCAGGGAACAAGGGTGTTTGCAAAAACAAAAAGTTTATTCCAAACTTGAAAAAAAAATAGTACAAAGTACAATAAATTCTGGGAAAGTTCAACTGTAGAAATCTGATCAGAAGACGATCACTTTATCCCTTGGACTATGTGAACTTGAAGACTGTAGCCTCTGGAGAATGTATCAGCAATTTTGTAAGAGTTCTTGATCTCTATGCGTATGTATCTCTTCATTTCACAATGACTGGAAACTCTATTTATAGAGTTCAAGAAATAACTATTTTAGCAGTTATTCTGATGTGCGCGAGGCTGGATTGCGCCAACTTGGGTTGCGCCGACCTCCTGTTGCGCCAACTTTCATTCAGTTGTTAAGTCATGTACTAACTGTATTTAGACGCATGGCATCATGTGATTGAGATGCGCGTGGTCGTGTACAGGATAGTAGACACGTCTTGAGAGATTAGTGGCATGTGCTCCACGTCATCCTACTTTAGAAATGAAAATTGTCTCAACTTTATCAGGTTGTGCGAGCTTCGGTCAACTGCGCCTGATTGAGCCGCGCCTAGACACGTGGCATCCTTTGAGCAGAAGTCATTTGGATTGCGCCAAGGCGCAACTAAAGATTTTGTCTGGATTGCGCCTAGGCGCAACTTATGAAGTATACAGGACAGCTGTCTACCAACTCTCCTTGAGCGACACAATTCACGGGATTCGAAGAGATTTTCCTCGTTCACTGTGGTGTCAGTCGTCAGTGTTGTCAGGTAATAATGGCCACTAAGTGTCAGACGCCACGTAGATTTTGGCGCAATAAGATTAGGCGCAGTCTGATATCAGGCGCAACCTGATCAGTAGCACAGCTTGTTCTCTGAGCTTCATATCAGTGGCGCAACCTGATCTTCGGGGCGCATCTTGATCATTACTTAGTATGTTCAGGGCGTAACTTGATTTTTAGGCCCTACAAGACCCCCTTCAAAGTTTTCAAAACTTAAAATATTTCAAAGTTTTGAAATACTTTGAATTTAGAAAGGCTTTGATTGAGTCAAGTTGCGCCAGTCAATGCTCGGTCATCACAATTAAATTTCTTTCTCGAAAATACTCAATCTCTTCTTCGTCTTCCCGAGTTTTATTGATGATTTTTCAGTTTCCCATGAGGAATATGAAGAGTCATTTTGTTGATATATATGTAGTAGTTGATCTTTATGCTTTATTTTTTACTTCTGTTCTTCAATGGCCCCCAATAAGAAAGAGATGGAGATAAATGCTGACACTACAATGAAGTCCCCTGAAGCGGGACATGATGTTGCACCTACAACTTATCTGTTGGAGGCTGACCCGTCGTTGAGAGCGGTGAACTTTTTAGACTGTTTTGGTCTAGACACGACAGTCTTCAACCACTTGAATGGTGAGCCACCCTCCGAAGGGCATGGTGATGCGGAGGGGTTCCTTAATCTGATGCGTCGCTCGGAGATCCGCAACATGCAAGAATTGGACGTCGCCCTTCGTCAGCCCGATGAAGGCAAGAACAAGGAATAATGTTTTAAGCAGAACAACTTTTATTCTCTTTTCTGGCGTCCTTGTCTTTAAGGGTCCACCCATCTTTATGCAATGAAATCTAAAATTTTTGATATATTGTATGGCTGTGATTTCGAATGGCGCACGTGAACGCATTCCTTTGGCTAATTCGTCGTTTACTGTTTCTTCTGAGGGACATGTGGCAGTCGTCATATGGTTTTAGACGCCTATTTTTAGTTCTTTCTAGAAATAGGCTCCTAGAATGACGCACTCATTTTCATCTTTCACTTTTTAAAAAGGACAACCAGAAATGAAAGAGTCATTCATACTTTCTTAAAATAAATGATTTCTCATAAGGTTTCACTTGCGCCACTTCGTCCCGATGTTATTCGTTTGCATGTTGTGCCTTCAAAAATTGGTAAGTTTCGACGAAGAATCAAGGGTATAAATATTCTTCTTTCGTACCACTTTTGAAGATAAGTATTGATCTGCATGTTGTAGACACTGTTGATATACGCTAACAATTTCTGAGAATAGGCGCGCACTGTGGTCCAGTGCTTGGTTTTGATAATAGGCGCATATTGCTGACATGTGCCAGTTTTCTTAGCGCGTAGTGCTGATATGCGCCTGTTTGATCAGTGCGCAGTGCTGATATGCGCCTGTTTGATCAGCGCGCAGTGCTGATATGCACTTGTTTGATCAGCACGCAGTGCTGATATGTGCTTGTTTGATAGGCACACACTGCTGATAAATTTTGCTAACTTTTTCTGTTTTGTTAATATTTGCAGAGATTCGGTTAGCAAGCTTTTTCAGGACTGGCATTGGTGATTTGGATGTTACAGAGGGCATTCTTCTGACACTCACATCTGACAGCTCATGTGGTTCTGACACTCAAATCAGACAGCTCAGGACTCTTCATGTTCAAGAAGGGTCTTCCTCAGATGGTAGGAAGAGCCTTTATACATGAGAGTTGGATGGGAGAGACGCAGAATTAGGAATCGTATCACAAGGGTGATCTCGTTCCTAGTTTCCCTGGCAGACTGTCTTCTCTCCACCAGTTGTATTGACAGCAGCTCATCTTTGGGCTGCTGCACTCTGGGATTCTCCTCTCGTCTTTCTGAGAGAGAAGACCAGAGTTGATTCCATTGTCGGGCTCGTTGCTTCAAGTCGAGATGACAAGGAACCGGCATCAATAAGAAGATCCAAAGATGTAATAGACCTTCATTATCAATAGAAAGATCCAAAGATGTAATAGACCTTCATTAGAATGAAAATTCTAGATGTAATATATTTTCATCAAGATGTATCTATGCTTTTTAAAGAAGAAATAAAGAAATGATTGTCTCATTATTCTCCTTTTTATAACTCGATTTTGATATGCTGACATAGATAGCAGAATCCAGAGAGAATGTGAATGTGGCAAGTTGTTTGACGTGAATATTTGGAACTCAAGGGCGTGAGAGTCATGGATTCTCGTTATGATAAACGAATGAGTAATCAGTCACTTCGATTTTTGAGGGAGAGACATTGAATGAATGAATGGTCATTCAAACTCTCGAGGAAAAGAATAAATAAGTGAATAGTCATGTCGGTTTCAGAGAAGGGACAATGAATGGTCAGTTATAAGTGAATGAATAGTTATAAATGAACGAACAGTTGCGCTTCTTTCCAAAAGTTGCATCAGTTCTCGAGGCTGATTACCTATTTGTTTTGCCTATAAATAGAACAAAACTTTTGTAGATATTGTCAATCTCTTCCCTTCTGTACAAAATGTCTTCCAAAGATTTACTTGCTCCGAAGATTGAAGAAGAGACCGAGATGCCCCCTACTGAGCCTCCAGTGCCTTCTCAAAAAGAAAGGGGCGAAGGATTAACTGTTCCTCCTGCACCAGGACAGGATTTGATCTCCAAGTTAGTGGAGCCTGAAAAAACTGCCGAAGAAGAGGCATTGAGGATGGTTGTTTGTGAGATGCTAGTGCGTTCAAACAAGGAGATGATTGAACGGTTGGCGAACTTTGTATTTAATCATGAAGGATCGGGGCCTCCTTCCCGTCCTTAATATTATGTAATTTTATTATGCTTTTGAATAAAATAAACTTTTATATACATCATGTCTTTAGAGTATTTTGCTTTTATACATAATATTTCTTGAGAAATTTGTCATTGATAGGCATCGTAGCAACTCTGCCATCCATATATGTTAATTGATAAGCTCCATTGGAGAAGACTTTATTTACCACATACGGTCCTTCCCATTTTGCCTCGAACTTGCCTTTGCTCATAAGTGTCATAGTCATTGGACGTCTGACTGTAAGAACCAACTCGCCTTCTTGAAATGTTCGCACTCTGACTTTGCGATTGAAAGCTTTTGAGATCTGGGCTTGATAAAGTTCAATGTGTTGTTGAGCCTGTAATCTTTTCTCGTCGAGCGCCTCTAACTCTTGAAGCCGAAGATGATCATTGTTTTCTGTAGTAAGTTCGTTAGCAATAGCGATCCTCAATGATGGAATTTGAATTTCCAAAGGCAGAACAGCTTCACACCCATATACTAGAGAAAAAGGTGTGCAACCTGTAGGATTACGGAAAGTAGTGCGATATGCCCATAGATATTCTCCAAGTTTATCACTCCAATTACGTTTGTTGATAGAGACAAACTTTTTGAGGAGTTTGATAATGATCTTGTTGAATGCTTCAGCCAACCCGTTAGCCGCAGGATTATAGGCTGTCGAGGCAACATTATTGATTCTGTTGTCATCACAGAACCTATTAAACTTTTGGCTGATAAATTGCGGTCCATTATCAGGGATGATTCGGCGAGGGACACCAAACCTGTATATCACATAATGTTTGATGAAGTTGATGACAATACTCGTTTTAACTTCAGCCAAAGGTATAGCTTCTGCCCACTTGGAGAAATAATCAGTTATAGCTAAGATGAACCAATGCCCTTTAGATGAAGGAGGATTGATAGGGCCGATTATATCCATGCCCCAAGCTTCAAAAGGCCATGAGGCAGCAGTCGGATGAAGAAATTCTGATGGTTGGTGAATGAAATCTGCATGAATCTGACACGCACGACATTTCCTTGCATAGTCAACAGCATCTGATACCATAGAGGGCCAGTAGTAGCCCATACGTCGAATACGATCTTATAGTTTTGGACCAGGCTGATGTGCTCCACAAACACCATAATGAGCTTCACGTAATATCTACTTTGCTTCATCACCAGCGAGACACCTCAAAAGTAATCCATCAAAATTTCTTCGATAGAGTGTTTTAGTAGTATGATTATAATAGAATCGAAGCGATCGACGACGGATACTTGTAGCTTCTTTAGGATCTTCTGGCAAGATGTCATGTACTGCAAAATCAATGAAAGGTGTTCTCCAGTCTTCGTTAATGACATTGACTTCAGTTAGATTGCTGAATTCAATGTTGTGGTTGTTTTCAACACAAAATAGTTTTCTATTAGAGATAACAACCATCTGTTATCTTTTGACTGGAACTGCCAATACCGCAGCTAGGTTAGCTAAGGCATAGACTTCTGTATTGCATGTGTGACGTACATGTTCGATGAAGAACCCTTTGAATGAAGTAGCTATATTGGTTGCTGCTTCATGATATGGTACTAGATCTTGATGTCGGACTTCATATATGCCTTTAACCTGATTAACAATCAGTTTAGAGTCGCCATATACTTCGAGATATTCCATATCCAGTTGTTTGGCTAATTGGAGTCCAATGAGCAAGGTATTGTATTCTGCTACATTGTTAGAGCATGATTCATCTAAAGAATAGGCCCTTTGAATAGGTAATCCATCGGGTGAAACGAGAACAATTCCCACTCCAACTACAAGAGTATTTCCAGGTCCAATTCTAGAAGCTCCATCAAAGAACAACCTCCAGCTAGGAAATTCTTCTGAGATCATATTTGATTCTAATATTTCGTCCGAAATCTTATTATAGAGTTTAGATGTCTCAGGGACAGGATGAGCTGCTAAGAAGTCAGCAAGTTCTTGACCTTTCACAGACTTTTGAGGAATATAAACCATGTCATATTGTGCTAGTAATATGGCCCATGTGGCAATCCTAGAATTGAGTGTACTTGGCTTCTTCATTAAGACTTGAAGAGGATTGACTCGGGATATGACATGAATAGTTTGGCCTATGATGTAATGTCTTATCTTCTGAAGAGCAAACATTAAGTCTAAACATTCTTTCTCTACCGGACTATAACGATGTTCAGCTCCAATCATCGTTCGGCTAAGATAGTAGATAGCTTGTTCAAGACCTTCCTTGTTCTTTTGAGCCAGCAAAGCTCCCAATGAATGACCCATTGCCCGGACATACATTAAGAAGGGTATTCCTGAGATCGGTGGTACAAGAACTGGTGGACTCATTAAATACCATTTTATGTCATCAAATGCTCGTTGACATTCTTCCGTCCAAATGAAAGATACACCTTCTTCATTAATTGAGTAAATGGTCTGCAACATCCAAATAAATTCGAAATGAACCGCCTGATGTACGCAAGTCGACCTTAGAATCCTCGTAGCTCTTTTAGGTTGCGTGGAGGATGCATCTCTTGAATGGCTTTAATCTTCTCAGGATCAACGTGTATACCCTTAGAGGTAATGACGAAGCCGAGAAACTTACCACTAGAGACATCTAAGAAAGACTTGGTGGAGTTTATTTTGAGTTGATGCTAGCACATTAGATTGAAGATAGTTCTTAAATCTTGAATGTGATCTTCTTTGAGACGACTTTTGACAGCAATATCGTCAACATAGCATTCGACAGTCTTTCGCAGATGATCGCAAAAAATAGTACTCATAGCCCGTTGGTAAGTTGCACCTGCGTTCTTAAGATCAAACGGCATGACCGTACAACAGTACACACTCCGAGGAGTACGAAACGAAGTATATTTCTCATCTTCAGGATTCATCTGGATTTGATTATATCTAGAAAACCCATCTATGAAAGAAATTCATTCGAATTCACATGTATTGTCGATCATGACATCAGTAATCGGGAGAGGGAAATCATCTTTAGGGCAAGCATCATTGAGATCCCGAAAGTCTATGCAAACTCGAACCTTTTCGATCTTCTTCAGGACCGATACAACGTTGGCTACCCAGTCAGGATGCTATTTTTCTCTGATAAAATCGTAAGCTATATGCTTTTTGACTTCATCATCAATTGCATCCATCATTTCAGGCTTGAATCGCCGTTGTTGTTGTTTGACCGGCTAGGCATTCGACAGAATGTTAAGCTTGTGAGTTGCAACTTGAGGATCTAATCCCGGCATATCTTCATAACTCCAAGCGAAGACATCAATGTATTCACGAATGAGGTGAATTAACTCTTGTTTATCATCCTCTGAGAGATTTTTGCTAATGAAGATTGGTCGTGATACACCCTCCTCTCCAATATCGATTTGGACAAGTTGATCTTCAGTAGGTGGTTCTCGTTATTCGAAATGAAGTTCCCACTGATTATCCATCTTTTGTGCCCAAGGGCACTTCAGGAGCTTCTTCAATGTCATCTTCATCTTCTTCTGAGAATTCGGCGGACACCATGTTAGAAGATACCATCACCCTATGAACATGACCAATGCTGGTGTCAGAATCCCATAAAATAGAATCAGAAGAGTTAGATCGTTCTTCTTCATCAGATTCAGAAGGTTCTGGAGTTGGGAGAGGTGAAGCATAACCTAAGCCCCGCTTCGATTTATTTTGGTATTGTTGTGATTTTTCTTTTGAAAAAGCAATACAAAGGGGAGTCCGCCTTCCTTTACCATTGTTGAGGCCTGTTCTGAAATCATAGCCCATTTTACGGATGATGGCTTTGGATTGTGGACTATAGCGGCGTAATTGTAGCCTTCATGTATCATCTCTATTATCATTATAGAGAACAATTTTTGGTTCCTCTCTTTTGTTGAAGAATATAGGCTTTTCATCTTTCTTTCGAGACGGTACTGAGAAGTATGACTCCTGTATTGAATCCAATGATACCACATTTCGCAGAGATGATACGACTTCTACAGTAAGTGGTTTAAAGTTATCTAGCATATCCAAATAATACTGAGTATAGTAAAAGACATCAGTATACTATAAAGGAGATGCTTTATTGATTTTTATACCATCATTTACAACAGGAACTTTAGCCTTAGCAGGCTTAGTCAGATTGATAACAAGAGGGGAAGAAGAAGAACGAGAAGGAGGAGGGAGCTTCTTGCGACGAAGGTCGATTACAAGCGGCTCAGAAGAGGTGAGCTCTCTTTGTTCCCGACTATCACCCTTGGGCTGCTTCTCATGGGAAGGAAGATAGATAGTCAGTGGTTTGGAAGACTGAGGATATAAGGTGCATCCTTTGACGGGAATCACCATAGTATCATTTGGCACACTCTCCTGTTCTTCATCCGTATCCATTGCTAGTACTACCTTCATGAATTCTTTCTTGTACATGCAAGAATTGTTGCAGTATGCTTCAACCCCTTTGAAAGGATTCAGATCTGCAACCTCTTTTTAGACTTTTCCATTACCATCTACATATTTGAAGCATTGGTGGAGCGTAGAGGGTACAATATTGTGTTTATGGAGGAATGGCCTTCCCAACAAAGCGTTGTATGAGCCATGATTGTCAATAACATAGAAAGTTACCTTTGTACGAAGATTGCCAATTTGAAGTTTTAGGCGTATCTTCCTCAAAGGTTCACTTCTTCCTTGATTAAACCCCAGGATGGTAGTGATAGTCGTAGAAAGGTTATGCACTGGGATCTTCAAAGCATCCAGTAAAGACTTCGGCATAATGCTAAGTACGGACCCTGGGTCAATCAGAATGCGATCTACTTTCATGGTGTCCACATATCCCGTGAAATAGAGAGGATGATCATGACGATTGTCTTCTAACAACATGTTATCTTGTGTAAAAGTGATATTGGGCATTAATTCAAATACACTATGACAATGTGCATAGCTCACTGGCTCCTTTTCAGGCTTTTTGAGCAGAGTAAGACAAGCGTCAGCCTGCATCAAGGCTTCACTTAACGTCTTTCGAGTCTCTTTTGAGAGACGTAAAAGTTCAAAGATTGACAATCTTGCTGGAGTATTGGCTAATTGAGCCAATATGTCAAAATTATAAGGCTTCTCAAGTCCGAGAGATGGGGACTTCTTCAACGCTTTATCAAAGCGGACAGGTTGTTTTCCTTTGTCGGCTGCTGTTGGTTTAGGAGGAGATGGTTCGACCACCGGCAAGGATGTGGATGGTATATTCTCGCCAGGAGAAGATGATGAAGGAGGAACATCAGGAGATGGAGCAGAATCCTCTTGATTTCCAGAATAGTCCCGAAGATAGGGTTTCCCTGATCTAGTACCTATTAGAATTTCTTATTCTGTTACTGGTTCAAAGGATACCATGTTACAGTTCTTGGGTTTAGATCTGGAATGCTTCTTTTGCTTAGGAGAGGAAGGCGTTTCAAATTCTGCTACCAGATCTAGGTGAATCCACATGATCTCTCCTTTGTCAGTCGATAGTGGAACAAGACCTTCATTTTGAGGAGGTGGGAGATTCACGATCTCAAGAGTAGTCATTGGAATGGGGACAACACCATCTTGCACAAGTTGTGGTGGAAAATTACCGAATTGTAGAGAAACTACATTAGCAGTCACCGTTTTCTCATCCTGTTGCAGAGTAATTGCTCCAGAGTTGACCAACTCTTGGATTTTACCCTTGAGCACATAACATGCTCTAGTTGGATGCCCTATAAATCTGTGATAAACACAGTATTTAGGGTGATCAGTTTTACCCACTTCTTCTGGCCATTTTGCTTCTGGAAGCTGAAGCTTATTGCTTTTGATCAAGCAATCGAAGATGCTTAAAGTATCATCTTCATCAAAAGAATATTCTTCTTTTGGACGAGTTGTCTTCTGTGGTGGTGCTGATGGAGTGGATGTCATCTGAGTGACGTTGACAGCCAAAGACTCCTTGCCTTTAAAATTGATGGCCAATGTATCTTTACTCTTGCGATTATTCTGACGATTACTACCCCCGGGTGTAGAATGTTCATCTCGGTTAGGATGAGTCATTTGGACTCCTAACTGCTTGAACTTTTCGGTACTGACTTCAGCGGCTTTAGCATTGACAATGAAAGAAGGCCAATCCTGGAATTGTGTAGATCCTGTCCACATACTGATAATAGGCAACAAGTTTGATTTGCAAGTGTCTATTGTTACAGCAGATGGAGTTCCTAAAGGCATTTTGAGTGCCTCTTGGCGGAATCTTTCAATGAAACTCTCTGTGGATTCATTATGCCTCTGTTTAATCTTAATGAGGGCAGACATCGTCATGTCGTTGACTCCTTCGTAGAATCGTTCCAAGAACATTTGCTTGAAACCAGCAAAAAAAGTGATCCAGCCATCAGGCAGGCTACGATACCAGTCGTATGCTGCGCCAGCTAAACAACCGACGAATACTCTGGTAAGGAGAGCATCATTTGGCTGTAATTGATCAGTCATCACTTCAAAATGATTGATGTACTGACTTGGAGAAGTGCTGCCATCAAACAGCATAATGGTTGGGAGCTTATATTTAGGAGAAAATGGAACCTCCTTCCACTCTGTAGGATATGGTTGCTTTATACCCAGTCTCTGTAAGCCATCATTCTGCTTGAAGGCTTCAAACTAAGTGCGCAGAAGTTTCACAACCTCATTTGCATCCCCTGATGTTTGAGAATTAGTGGGCTGGTTAGAAGTATTGGGAGGCGGAACAGCGTGGTAATTACCACCCCCAGCACCGGACTGACTGGGATCAGCTTGAATTGGCACGGAAGCGACCTGAGGAGTCGGTACCCCCAGACTAGCAGGTACAGAAGATGCTATAAGCTCTGGATTTGTAGCTGGGTTTACAATCGATGGTACTGTATGTTGAGCCACGATTATAGTATGCATGCTTGCAACCATCTCTGCCATGGTCTTCAATTTATCCTCCAATGCAACAATCCGTTGCTCTTGACTGGTTGAAGTAGAGGCATCTTGATCTTCCGTAACGGTATATGTCGTCACTTCTCTTGCTGCTATTGATGAGATAGTTTGTTCAGAACTTTCATTATCTGCATCAAACTCCGAGAAAGAGTTTTCTCCTATATGAGTGATAAGGAGATCTTCTTGATTAAAGACACCTTGGTTCAAATGTCGATTCCTCGATCTAGTGTATTGAAAGACACCTTCACTGGATGCATGAATCCGATCCAAGTATTGCTGACTAGGATTACGGGATGCATTACGTCTTGGACGTTTCCCGCCCCCAGTGCCTTGAGAAGTCATGTTGACAGAAGCATATAATAGCTCATCTTCGTTTTCTATTATATGTTCAGGAGTTGAAGCATAGTTCAGACAATCGAAGACAGATCGTCGAGCCGATTGACAACAATAGTTGATGATGACTTCATGAAGGCAGTGGCGATTTGAAGCACAATTTGGAGGTGAGGGAGACATCCCTGTAATTTCCTGTCTTTGTGTAAGATGCTGCCGCAAATCAGTTACAACTACAGGACGAGAAAAAGTCGGAGGAACATATTCCTTAATGATGTTAGGAACATGTCTCCTATTCTTCAAATGTTTAGTTTTCTGAGTATACAAAGATGTACTCAACTCATTAGCATAGGTGGTTGGGTCTTTCTTTTCAAACTTTGGCTTTTGGTACAGATTGTCCTTTGGCATAGGGTTCTTACGTTTCGCCAAAGTTGATACTGGTTGACGCCTATTGAGATAAGCGCGTAAATCAGAAAATTCTGATCCAGGTGTCTCTGTTCGTGATACCCTCAATTTTCCTTGCTTGGATCTTAAAATTTGCAAGGTGGGAAGGTCTTGACCAAACCCCATAGGGGTAGGTAAGATACCTCTTTGGTCAGTATTCTTTCCAATATCAGAGATCCGAAGACCTTTGTTTAAAGGAATAGAATCTGATAGATCTTCCTCTGAGTCATGGACTAGGGAAGTTTGAGAAAAGACCAAAGGGTGCATTCCTTTATTTTGTGAAGGGTCAGCTAAGAAGCCTCTCCCTTTGTTCTGTCGTGAGACTATTTTGGGTACAGATTGCGCCAATCGAGGAAGTGTCATAGGACTCTTCCCTTTGTTCTGTCTAGTGTTAGCACTAGAACATTGATTCTCCAAGTTCAGAACTTGAGCATTAGAAGAGGGAATAGCCAAAAGACTAGTTCCCTTGAGTTGCGCCAGAGTAGCAGACTGCGCCTGAAGTGCTAATTGCTTGGGTTGCGCCATAGTCCTACGGGCTACTGATGGTGCCTTGGCAACAACATGGGTAGTAGACTGCGCGCGGGCAGTAGGAAGAGTGGATTGTGCTCTGACAGCAGAAGCAGGCTTTGTCAGAGCCACTGAGGCGGATTGCGCCTTGGCCACTGAACACTCAAGTTGTGCCTGGACAACAGCAACTACATGAGATTTTGGAGTCCACACGGTCCTGTTCTTGATGATAGCCACAATGCGCTTGTTGCTCTTGGCGTTGATAATATTCTCGTAGGCTGTCTGGTTGACCCGAACAACCAGAGTCTTCTGCGTCTTGCCGACCGACGCAGTGTCACATTGAGTTGTCACCTTCTCGTCGGAGGAGAAAGTCGTCCCCAGCAGAGTCGTCATTTTGTTTGCAAAAACAAAAAGTTTATTCCAAACTTGAAAAAAAAATGTCACAAAGTACAATAAATTCTGGAGAAGTACAACTGTAGGAATCTGATCAGAAGACGATCACTTTATCCCTTGGTCTATGTGAACTTGAAGACTGTAGCCTCTGAAGAATACAGCAACAATTTTGCAAGAGTTCTTGATCTCTATGCGTATGTATCTCTTCATTTCACAATGATTAGAAACTCTATTTATAGAGTTCAAGAAATAACTGTTTTAGCAGTTATTCTGATGTGCACGAGGCTGGATTGCGCCAACTTGGGTTGCGCCGACCTCCTGTTGCGCCAACTTTCATTCAGTTGTCAAGTCGTGTACTAACTGTATTTAGATGCGTGGCATCATGTGATTGAGATGTGCGTGGTCGTGTACAGGATAGTAGACATGTCTTGAGAGATTAGTGGCATGTGCGCCATGTCATCCTACATTAGAAATGAAATTTATCAGGTTGCGCGAGCTTCGGTCAACTGCGCCTAATTGAGTCGCGCCTAGACACGTGGCATCTTTTGAGCAGAAGTCATTCGGATTGCGCCAAGGTGCAACTAAAGATTTTGTCTGGATTGCGCCTAGGCGCAACTTACGAAGTGTATAGGACAGTTGTCTACCAACTCTCCTTGAGCGGCACAATTCACGAGATTCGAAGAGATTTTCCTCATGCACCGTGGTGTCAGTCGTCAGTGTTGTCAGGTAATGATGGCCACTAAGTGTCAGACGCCACATAGATTTTGGCACAATAAGACTGGGCGCAGTCTGATATTAGGCACAACCTGATCAGTAGCGCAGCTTGTTCTCTGAGCTTCATATCAGTGGCGCAACCTGATCTTCGGGGCGCATCTTGATCATTGCTTAGTATGTTCAGGACGCAACTTGATTTTTAGGCCCTACAAAGGGTACATCGAGTCCTTATCCCTTATAAACCTTTATTGCCTTTATTCCTAGACATAGATAGGGAGCCTGACCTTAGGATACCAACATGTGTATCAGGGGGAGTATCCGAGCTTGTAATGATCTGTCCTCATGGGCATTTTGTTTCATACAAATGAAAAGGCTCGAGTCACCACTATATTCCTAGTGTCCTGCACTCTAATCCATTGCATATTAGATAATGTGCTGCACCATTAGCTCACTGCATACATAAAGCATGTCCTGTATCATGAATGTTTCATTTTGTAATGAGGTGATAACAGTATAAACAAAGAACTGGAGTTAAGGATATAGCCTAACATCTTCCTTGATTGTGGGGTAAGTTCCATCTCCTTGTCCTTTAGCCTCCATGAGTTGACTTGCATCACCTGGCAGTGGGTAAGGTCAATAGGAATTGACAGGGGTTCCTATGGGCACCTAGGTATATATGGCCTTGTGAGTATCAGATCCTAGAGTACACATAGGATCATGTGTTGCACTATGATTTCCAGGTATTGTGCATCATAGAGTATTCCAAGAACCCAGGGTACACATAAGTTAGGGGATTATTTTAGGCCACAAGGATATATATTATTGCATATAGGATCATGGGTTACTACCATGTCTATAGGAATAAGCCGATGGGAGTGCCTATAGGATCAAAATAGGGATCGGGTACTAAGGAAAACTAGTAAAGATGAGTGCTATGCATATGTGTAGTGTAGGGAGGGTCATGCCAATACTCTAGGAGCCTAATTATACAGCCTACGTATAGTTGTACCAATGCAAATATAACAAGGACAGTGGCACTGGCCGGTTCAATAAGATAGGTTAACAGGCCAAGGTACAATCATTTATGAAGTTGTGGGTTTCTTGCAGTTTAAACATCTAGCACAGATAACAGTCTTAGCCTATAGATAGATTGGGTGTAAGTTTAACAGTAGCAAACTGCATCAATATATTGTTAACAGGTGTTATCCTTAAATAATAGGTAACTGTAGCGGATTTTGTCTCTTGTAATATCTGTACATTAGTTATGAACATTGGGGTATCTAGTTGTGTGTCAAGGTTAAGTGGAATATAGGAAGGGGGTTTAGGTGCATACATTATAGGGGTACCTTTGAAGAACCTGAGTGGTGTCCTGCATATATCACCAACATTAACCAGTAGCAGCTCGAGACTAAATACATGCTCGAAATAGAGTACACCTACAAGCAGCACATTACAATGAGTAAGAGTGGACACCCTAGGAACATAGGACCAGTGACATACATTTATCAGGTTAAATGGGTATATTAAGTCCTCATCTCTCATAAATTTTCCCTGTTATTCATTAGACACAGGTATGTGGACTGACCTCTGTATCCAACTAGTACAGGGGTATTTAATAGCCTATGGCAGGGAGGTTACAGGAATCATGTGCCAAATAGCAGTAAACCTCATCCCAGTAGGTGAGAGATACATTCATGTAGCAGTCAACCTGAGATACATTCATGTATCTAGTACCTTAAATATGGGCATTGGGTCAGTGGTATGATTCTCACTTAGAGTGAAATAGAGTGTCTATGTGTATTCAGTACATGGCAAGAACTTCATCATGTAAATAGTGTGTTTATAACATGAATATAGTAGCAGCAGTACCAACTTAGAGGAGATTATTGTGAGTGCATAAACAAAAGAAGAGCACAGTATATGTTGCTCCTTCTTATCATTTAGGAACAGACAAATATCCCTTTGTGTTGTTAGGCTGCGAAACTTGGCATACATATGATGGGCATTCAATTCAATAAAGGTCCTTGGACATGGAGAGGAGGTATAATGCTGACTATGGGAATTTCATTGACACTTGAGTGACTAGACTAGGAGGAAATTAGCAGGTACGCGAAATTAGATTGTGCATACACTAGTGTTTTATAAGTGAGGGACTTCCCAAAGGAAATTAAACTGTATTATTAATATTAGATGAGAAGGATACAGGAAAAATAGAAAAGAAGATAAGTATACATTGGGCAAGAACTATAGAAGTCTGAATTGTATGTCTATAGAGCTAAGGAAACCAAGATGAATTAGAGTTACCCTAGAGACTTAATACGCAAATAGTTAGTGCAGTTGATGTATTTCACTTATTGACATGATAAACTCTAAAAACAGGATACTTGGACCTCGATACGGATTCTCAACCCGTAACCGCAGCTCAGGACCACAGGCAAGTATACCTTGCCCTTCATTACAGCTTTATTACATGCTTATCTCCTTGCACCACCCAGTTGATTCTGATTTGATTGCTGACATGTGCTTATTCATGATTATATAGTCCTTGTTTACAGTTAGCCTTGTAGCCTTATTGGATATATTTTTCACTTGTACTGGATTGAGTTGTAGCGTAGGACGACCGCGTTATAAACTGAACTGCTAATCCCTTATTTCGATTTTTACAACCTGCGAGTCCACACTCGGGGCGAGGGTTGACCGTTTGCACCTGCGAGTCCACACACAGGGTGAGGGTGACTTGTCTTGAACTGACCTGCGAGTCCACATTCGGGGCGAGGGTTAGTGATTAGTTCAAACATGCGAGTCAACATTCGGGCGAGGGTTTGGTATTCCATTGATCTGTTGTTTACTTGTCTTCCTGCAGTTCATTTATACGTAGTTGTTCATATATTTATGTCTCGTGATCGTTTAGTCTTTTCCTGTTTATATCCTGGATTTCCTTCATGCATGATAAACAGTTAGAAAGGCTTGTATATTATGTATCTTGCTAGTCCTCTGAGGACCTGATGATCTCTTCAGGTTTAGCCGAGTATTGAGCCAGGTGCACGCGAGCAGGTTTGCGCCAGCATTGGACCACGGTGCCATTGCAGACGAGGGTACCTTGATGATTAGCAGTTTTGACTCAGTTATTTTAATTTTATGTTCTATTTTATTCCGTCTATTGGTAGTGGATTTGTGTCCACCGGACGTGTCTTTGAATTCTGGATAAACTTGAAATTTTACTTAATAATATTCAGTCTCAATGGAGTTAGTGGATCGTATCATATTTCTGTGGATGAGATCTAGATTGCCCTGTTAGTTCTATAGACTCTGTGACATGTGTAAATTAGACAGCGTTCTACCGCCGACACTGCGACGTAGGCTGGACTTGGACACGCCTCGTATCCGAAAAGCGGATGCGGGTCGTGACAAATTATTAGGCTTATATATTTGCAATTTGATACCATCAACTTCATATTTTTTTCAATTTGATACCCTAAACTGTTTTTACTCAACAACTTGATATCATCAACTATTAAATATTTTTAACTTTAAATCCCAAAAATAAAATAAAAACTACTCTGCCCTCCTCCTTCCATGTCCCTTCCTCTCGCGCCCCCTCTCTCCAGCAGCGATGATGGCGACATAGCCCACGATGGGAGGGGTGGCGGGGGTGGATAGCGGCAGTAGCCAACGACAAGAGGAGGGAGAGTGCCAAAGGGGGCAGCTGCGGGAGGAGAGGGTGCGGGGGTTGGAGGGTGCAACCGGAGGACGATGAGAGAGAGAGAGAGAGAGAGAGAGAGAGAGAGAGAGTGAGTGGGGGATGGGTATTTCTGAAGAAATTTTTTTCCTAGGGTATCAATTTGTTGATTAAAAAAGTTTATGGTAGCAAGCTGAAAAACAGTAATAGTTTAGGATATCAAGTTGCAAATATGCCTAATTATATTTGCAAGAATAGACTCAATATTATGTCCAATTTTTGTGACTCTTGACAATTTTTGTGACTCTTGACTAAGTGGATGTTTTTTTTTTTTTTGCACTGTACAGTTCTAAACACTTTAAAATGCTCAAAAAGTACGGAACCAACCAATGTAAGGTGTCTATTTTTTTTTTACTTTAAAGTTCCCATCACTATATGTGATACCATTATAAGCTCAATCTTGAACTTATAATTTACCATTTATCTTTTAAGTGCAAAAAAAAAAAAAGACCATTGCAATCTTCAATAGATTTAATTATTATAAAATATGTCCAAACAACCATAATCCCTTCTTCTTTCCATTTTTTTTTTAGTTTTAGAAACAAAACAAAAAGTTATAAACTTTCCGAATTATCCGGTCTCCCAAATGGACATTTGGCTTAAAAATTCACAATTAAATAATTTTTGGTGCAAAGAAATAGTTTTCAAATAATTAAATAATTTTCGATTGTATTGTTATTTGAAGCTGAACTTGAGGATAAAATAGTTTTATATTGTGTTGATAAAAGTATTTGAGAACGAACTTATATTTTTCATTTGTACTAGTGAACTTGTGTTTAAAATGATGTCATAGTATTTGAGGGTAAAATGTTTGATTCATACATTTATAATACACTTTAAAGTAAGAAAAAAAATAAACAACATCACTTTAAAGTGCACTATATAGTTATAAAAAGTAAAAAATAGTTGCACTTTAAAATGCTAGTAATGTATTGTGCCTAATACTTTAAAGTGTTATGGAAAAAAACCCTAAGTTTCAAGAAGACACTAGTCCGGAAGAATGGACAAGTATGAATCCGGGACTCTTTTTGGTTATGAGATTTTTTTTTCAAATAGTAGTGGGTTAATACAAACTGGACAAGTTATATAGACTTACAATCTTATATTGAATATATTATATAGTACACCGCTACATATATACTATTTAGAAGTTTTGTATGCTTACAATAAAATTAGTCAAGAAACAAACATATTTACTTTTAATGCATGTAAAGTCCAAAACAAAAAACAAAACTCATAACCAAATCGGTTCAATATCTAACTGGATCAGACGGTGGTCTGATCGGCCGGATTAATTGGGCTGACCGAATCTTAAAAAAAAAAATGAATCGGTATTAAATCGGCCAAAAAAAAATTTGAACCGGTTCAACCGACCAGTCCGATAACATTACACCGGTCACATCACAGTAAGCGTAGCATGCAAACAGAGGTAGGAGACAGACACACGAAACAATTTTCTAAAGTTGGTCCAAAGTAACAAAGGTGACCACAATCCACAAGAAAACATCAGTATAGCATGCCAAAGTTGACGAAGCAAGGACGTGCAGACAATGCTCATATGGAAACAAAACCGACTGTTGGACTAATGTTCAGGATTGGTAGCAAGTTGACGCATTAATTCTGGTTAACCGCTACTCAATTACCAATACAAGGTAAACTCTGCATTCATAAGGGTTATTTATTTTTAGGGTTACGAAATTTATGTTTAGATCTCTATATTATCCAAAAGAGGATATGAACCTTATCCTGACGGTTGACTTGGACTAATCATTAGATCTCTTTTAGGTCTCCATAATATTCAAAATTTATGTTTATGTTTCCATTTTGGACGGTCAGTCCAAGCCAATCGTCATGACAAAACCCAAACCTTTTTCTGAACAATATGGAGGCCTAAGCAAAAATTTTGAATATTATACGAGACCAATAACCCCAATCATAATGCCAATTAGGTGTCGATGTTTTTGCCTTTAGATTAGAAAAGATAGTCCTACATCGGCTACACCAAATGATGAGTATGTCAATATAATGTTTTGCTTGTGTTGAGGTATGCACATGAGGTGTGGTAGGGCACAAGTGGGTGACATGTGAGAGTATTTTTCTAGAAGAAAAAATGATTAATTCCAACAAGGAAGCAAGTTGTGGTCGTATGGAATCTTTGAATACTCGAACACGAACTCTAGGATGCCTCGTGCATGCACGGGGGTGTTCGCGGGGGGGGGGGGGGGGGGGGGGGGGGGGGGGGGGTATGCGTGGACTGGCACACGACTATGCTGATTGTGTGATGATCAAAAATATCAAACTCTATTTTTGAATGTTGATATTTTAGTCCCACATCGGATAGAAAAAAGGTGAAGTTTCATTCCACTCTATAAATAGAGCCCCTTGGCCTCCTTTATAAGAGGCACCAAGTAGAAAGCAAAGGGAGCCCGTTCGAGACACAAAAAGTTAACTAATGAGCGTTCCAGAAGTTTTTTGAGAACTTGCTGGCTCCTGGAAGCGGATCGCATAAAAGCGAATCTTGCTTTGAGCAACGGTGATTTTCATCACCCCAGCAGTGCTGTTGAAATCTCCTCTTTCTTTCTTCTTTCTTCTTTCTTCTTTTTTTCTTTTTTCTTCTTCTCCGAGTGGGCTAAAGAAATTAGGAGAGCAAATTTATTTTGCAAGTATTCTCCGAAATCCTAACAGAGTGGGCTAAGGAAATTTAGGAGAGCAAATTTATTTTGCAAGTACTCTCTGAAATCCTAAAAAGTTAGAACAGAGAGCAAATTTATTTGCAAGCTGTGGATCTCTGCGTCTGAAAGTTACTATATTAGAATAGAGAACAAATTTATTTGCAATTAGATCTCTAAATTCTGTTCGTTCTTCCATCTAGACCTGTTTCGGGAATAACAATCTCAAAGCAAAATCCGGATCAAATGGAGAACTGTTGTACAATCCTTCTCGATACAAGTTTTAACAAACTTGAGAAGATTGGTAGGCAACACTTTCAACATTTAGATGAAAAAAGGTTCTTTGTCAAATGGTTGGATGAGTGTTGGGCCTAACTATCCAAGGAGGAGGATGCACATTTCATGGTAGATTGGATTTGCCGATAGTGCATAGAGATTACAACTTGTGCTAGAGCGAATGAGAAGTCTCTCAAGGAGCATCTCTAGAAAAATGAGAAGAAGACCAAGAAATTTGTGCGCATGGCTCAAACATGTGCATGAGACTTGTTCAGGTCATGCGTATGGGTGCGCAAGGACTCTGCTTGGCATAGCGCATGGGTTTTTTGTGCAAACTAAGAGCATGACAATGCATGGTGATCTCGGCGCATAACTGCATATGCACATGGTAGAGTTTACATATGACTGCAGATGTGCTATCTACATATGCTCGCAGGGTGTTGCATATCTTGGCGCATGGGTTCGTTCGGAGGCGTATGGGACAACCCGGATGATGTGCATTGATTGGTGCATAGGTTTTGCTCCAATATACGCATGGTTTCGATTGTATAAAGCGCAAAAATTCTTTAGGAATGTAATAACCCTACATGAAGATAGTTTTATCTTGGTAGGATTTATTATGGCTATGGCTTGAAGGGTAACCAATATAGCAAGGTAAAGTTAAACTTGGTTGTTTTGATTACTTAACTTGGTTGCTATATATGCACAGGTTGAGTAATCTAGTGTGGTAGCTGACTAGTAGGTGGACATTGGTGCATCTAGCCACACATGCAAGGAGTTGTTCACCTTGGACGAGCCTAGATGTGATGAAGGTCTCGATGGTGAACATATTGCTAGCAGAAGATCTGGGAATTGGGATCATAGTCTTGGACTTTCTAAAAGTCACTGAAACTGGTGTACGTGTAGCACGTACCAGTTGTTTCCGATGACCTGATCTTAGGAAGTCTGTTATTTGATACAAACTTGAAGATGTACATTCATGCTGGCAAGATGTTGATTTCTTGGACAGAAATATACTTTAAAAAGATGTTCAAAGCGAATGTTCGGACTTCTGTTGATGGTGCAGTTTGTTAATTGAGTTGTGACGAATGGACTAGGACATGTGCTATGTAATAGCAGCCTCAATATGTCTAGTCTAAACCTTATCTCTATAATGTGGGGATAAGGAGGTGGAGGGATATGAAGTCTGTGCAGGGACAAAGACTGTCAAGAAACTGCTCAGGCAATTAAAATAAAGTACAGATCTTCTGGAGTTGGTACACTCAGATTTCTGTGACTTTTATCAATTCTTCACTGAGACCCGGTTGAAGTATTTCTCGAAGGATGGAACGATCAAAAAATTCAGGGACTTCAGGGCTGAAGCTGAACGTCTAGCCGGTCGACAACTCAAGATACTCAGAAGTGGTTGAGACGGAGAGTATCGTTTTCTTGGATTCGCATCGTTCTGCTGTGAACATGGAATTTGCTATGAGACGACTGCTCCGTAGTATCTCTCATCCAATGGAGTTTTAGAGAGGAAGATTAGTTCGCCGTCAGAGATGATGATATCTTTATTGCGGGTCTTCCAATACACTTCTAAAGATAGATTGTGCTTACGGCTACGTTTAATTTCAAGTACAGTACCGTTTGCCCCATCTATTATTGCTTCTCATAAACACTGGTTCAAGATTAGAACTGACTTGAATATCATTCAAGTGTGGGGGTGTCTGGTGTACGTAAAACTTCTGGATATCAAGATTTAGAAGCCAGGGACGAAGACCAAGAAAACCATATTTCTGGATAAGCTGTTGAAAGCTGTAACCCCACTTTTCCAGTTTTATAAAATTTTGGGCTATTTTAATATTTTATAAATAATATTCAAGTTGATTAATTAGTGTAATGCTTAAAGTTATTATATCATAGTTAACTAATTAAGGATTTGGGATTAACTAATTTAGAGGGTATCCCAAATTTCTAACTAACTAAAGAGTGGTCCCCTAATATCCTAACAAACTTTTTTTAACAACATCTCTAGCTTGTGCAACTGCTTTCTAACAATTTTAGGGGCATTTTGCAATTAGAGTTTTGGTGAGGGGCTAAGTGCTAATACTCCTTTCTCTATTAAACCCACTGTTGGAGAGACAGAACACATTTTCTTTCAGGAATTCGAGAACTCCATTTCCCCATACTTTCTCTCCCTAGAGTTTTTCCCCAAATCTTCACTCGAGCCCTAACCCTAACCCTAGCCGTAAAGAAGTTGGCCATGGCAGCAGAGCCTCCACTCCTTTCGACGATGACAACGTAAACCGGGCGGTGCACCACCCTCCTCTGACGAGCGGCGACAACGAGGTTCATAGTGGTGATGGTGATGACGACGACAGTCGATCTCCTCTCCGACGATCGGGCTGCAGCGGCTTCCTCCACATGTTCGGGACGTTTCTAAAGAGTTTGACCTAGGTGAGTTCTTTCGACCTTCGATTTTCCAAAAAATAGTTTGGTTTTGTGTTGATCCATTCATTTTCTTTAAATCGACCGAGTTTGTTGCGGATCGATCGGATCGATTTGGAACTTCATCTCGATTTGGAACCGCTTCAGGATCTGGTGAGAAATTAGTTTGATTTTCTTTCATACGTTCAATTCCATAATCTGGGTTTCTTCATTTGATTGATTTCTTAATTTCTTAAGGAGCTGCGACAATCCTCCTGAATCGATTTTCTCCTTGTACACGATCTGTTCGTCGACTGTTGTAGGAAGTTTCGGTGTAGTTGAGTCGGAAGAGCGTGTCCGACACTTGGGGACGTATCCTCGATTGCTCTTTCAGGTACCTACGTTATCCTTCCGTTGATTATTTGAATCTTGTTTCTCTCCTTTGAGTATGGGTAGCATGGCCAGGATCAGTTGGGGATAGGTGTCGCGTTCGTGTTTGGTGATGTTCATGTCTTGTTCGTGATTTGGTGTGGATTCGTGTCCAGTTGCTCGTATCCTTGGGTCCGTGTCTGGCTACAACTGATTTCAGTTCTGTATGTGTGCGTGTGTTCTTGATAGGGTCGGGGAGGTGAATACCTGCTTTCAAAGGAAGTGTAGTTGAGTTCGAGTAGGAATGGAGTAGAAGATCTGGGAGATTAGCAATAGGCGAGATCTCTATTTAGTATCAGTGAATTCCTATTCAATATGGCCGTATATTATTGTCTTTTGAATGTATATTCTTTTCCTGAGTTGTTGAATTCTGGTTTTTATTGGAACTTGGCAACTTATTGGTTCATATAAGAAATTTAGGTAGACTCAACTGCAAGTCTATTTTGATTTGAATTGTATGTGTCTGTACAGGTTCTCAAATGTTGAGCGTCCTGAACATTGTTGAGTATATTTTAAATTATGGTTATATGGTTAGTAGCCGTGAGTTATAGTACAGGCAGTTGTGGGTATTCTTGATGTGTAGTTGAAAGGTGGATAGATTGGTATTAGGTGAGTTATCCAAGAGTTGCTAAATGAGCTTATATTGTTGAGGTTCCTATAAATGTGTTTGAAACCAGGGAACTTGGTGCCAGAGTAAACAGTTTCCAGAGGATAGGTGGCTTAGTAATAATAGCTATGTAGAATGATTTCGGTTTTAACTTGAGCTTAATGAACATTGTATGGAATTGAGTTGGGTAATGGTTTTGCATGATTTTGGCTCTGAATTGTTAAAACTCTGTTTGTGATCATTTTAGGAACTTCTCTACAATAAAGGTTTGGCTACTAATAACTGTATCCTTTAAATATCTAGACTTAAATTTACTACTAATATAAGAGATTAGTTTTGATAGCTTAGTGGATAATTAGATAATAATTGAACCTTAAATAGCTAGTATAGTTATTAGAAATTAACCAACTTGTACATAAATACAGGAGGACATCTAGCTCTATTTCTTACCCTTGGTTTTTTGGAGCAAGGCAAGTACATTCTATGGTTCATGTTCATTTACATTATTCCTGTACTTTTCTTGTGACACGTCATGACACGATATCTTGTACTCTTGTACATTTATGTTCTTGTACTTACATGTGTCACGCCCCGACCCGGAATCCACCCGAATCATAGTCCTCGCAGGGGGCGTGATGTTGCACGAGCCTGGAGTTGCACTCGTGCAAGGCAAGATGACAAGTTCTCAAAATGGTTATCTTAAATTTGATATTTGCAAACGGAAGAAAACAGAGTATACGAAACAATTCTCTTTATTGATAATGAACTGAAATTACAAAGGCTTTCAATAGCCCAACTGAATTTGCCAGATTGGCTACAACACTCAGGTTCTCTCTTGCCCAAAAGGATTTTACTGTTCCATACATCATGCCTTCTATATCTCGGCCGCATCAATTTTGTTGCAAGTCCGAGCGTCAATGTGATTGCACGCTTCAAATGCTACGATATTCCATGCCTTTGTGCGATCAAGCGAAGCTTCGCCGTGAGCAATCCATTCCCTGCACCCTGCATGAAAGCTGGTAGGGGATCAGTACGTTCGTCCTCGCATGTATTGATAAAAAACCAACTTTCTAAACCGACATTTTAGTATTTATGTTCAATCATGCAACTTAGCTTATGATCTTGCTATATTCTCCTTAGGGTCGATTTTATGGCATATTCGAGAGCGGTAAAGCATGTTATCATGGCAAGCATGTTATTCGAATTGAATAGGCAAGCAGGCAAGCAATCTCGTGTTTGTTTCGTGGCGCGACTTCTTACCAGCATAGACGCCTCGCCCTTGCACCGACGCAAGGTGAATATGCCCCATTCCTTTCCTGTCATGTTATAAGTTCTCTCTATACGGGATCTATGTGTGCGGGACACATACGTGCCTGCACTTTCAACCCATCATTCCTTAACAATATGAAGGTCGTTGGCGTATTCGCGCATGAATGGACTAAAGGTGTTTCTCTTTTCTTTTCCTTTCTTTCTTTTCTCTCTTTTTTTTCTTTCTCGAATTGGGTAGCCTGGCGCTTCACGGGTTGGGTTGCTGTCCCAAACAACCGAAGACATACCGTATGCATACCATCATTTACGGCTTTTTACATCTATAACCGATTGTTAGTCGCCTTACAGATGTGCGTCCATCAAAGATTATATCCCTCCTAGGTCGAACGGTCCTGGTGCCCCGGTGTACCCGTTCGGAGGGAACGTTTCGTGTACGGAAGATTATCACAATTATCTCAAGTCCATTCGACCATGCAACGTACTATTTTTCAAACAACCAAACATAGTCTTGAGTCCGAGACTCAGACTTTATCATCTCGTATTTCTTCCATTAACTTTCTATTTCTTACATTTTATACTTTGTTTCAATGTTCAATGGCATCATGTCTCAACTCAATGTTCGTCAACCGAACGACTCGAAAGTCCCGAACACCTTTCGAGGCATCATGCCACATCTGAAATTTTTGTCACCTACATGCCACAACTGTTCTCTTCACAACGAAGCCATCTTTTATGATCTCGTGCACGTACGCACGTTTTGACACGTTTATCATCTTTTTCTTCGTGTCGTGCACTTGCTGCACGCATCGAAGCCGTATTTCCATGTTCTATGCCTTAGTGTTCAATGTAAATGGCTCGTATACTAGGGCACTAGCCTATATTTTCTTTCAATGTGCTAGCCTTTCTAACTCGTGCGCGAGGGCACAGAATGGCTCGTGCACGAAGGCATTCGCCGAATACAGTTATTCTATTTTCTTGTAGCTTGCGCATCGAGGCGCTCGCCTTTGCGATATCCAATGTTCCATAGCGACTCGTGTATTTGATACACGTTTCATTTCAATTGTTCTAACTAGTGTTCGACGCACACTATGATTTCTTTCGATCGGACCACGTCCGTGGCGTCGATAGGTTAACTTAGCATACAATGATACATTCTTACTTAGGCATGAAGGAGTAAAAAGAAGAGTCAATCCTCCCACCTTAACCGATACGCCTTGTTGCTTGTCGAGCCGATGCGGCTCGATTTGATATCTTTATTGCACGGTCAAATCTTCTGACTTAGCCATTCGGATACTTCTTGTTTTATTGAACTACTCGATCGATTTCGGCCTACCATGCCCAAGTCCCAGCCCATTACAAGGCGGTGGTTTGGGTTTTACGGACCCGTTGCGAATGAGGCAAAATGTCGACCTCTAATATTTCTGTGAGACTCGTCTCACTGTATCGGTATTTATATACGGATACGTATTTATGTATTATGTTTTGTATTTTCTTGATTTTCGGAATGCTTTGAATTTTTTTTCAACTTATAGATTTTCTCCTTGACCGACATATCACCAGTGTACCATTGTATGCCGACGGCATGCCTGTCACTCCTGTTTTCTGTTATACGTATTTACAGTGTACGTGTACAGAATTCTGGCCTTTGTCAGGAGACCCGTATTTTGACTCGTCTTTCTTAGCCTTGCTTTGCTTTGATTTTGACTTGGTTTAGTTTGGGTTTGGTTTAACTTGGTTTGGATTGGTTTGAGATGAGAAGGTTTGTATAAAACCCAACTCCTCTCTCTCTCTCTCTCTTCCATTATTTCATTTCTCTTCATCTTCATCCTCTTCATCTTCTTCCTCCAACCTAAGGCAAGTACATCTTGCCAAATGTTGGACAAATGTTACTTTGTTTGTTCTAAACTCTTCCTCACATGATTCTAAACATCTTTAGAACTTGGCATTTTTCATTTTAGTGGATAAATTCTTGTTGATCTAAGTTTACTTTATTTTCAGTTTTCTTAGGTTTTGATCTACCAAACTTTATTATTTTAAATTTTTGATTGTTCTATGTTGTAGAGAATTTTGTTCTACCCTATTTTGACATATGGAAGTCTAAATTTGGGCTTACAGTGAAGGTTTTATGGAGCTTGGAAGCTATGGGTTCCATGGCCATCTTTCTCGAATTTTTCTGAGAAGATGGGTACCCATCGACTCTGCCGCATGACACCCCATCGACTCTGCAGCATGGGCACCCATCGACTTTGGCCGCATGGGACTCTACCGGATGGCACCCAGAGCCCATCCACCCTTGGCCGCATAGTGCCTATTTTGGTTATTTTATGCCATTTTTGGCTGATGTGTGGCCAGAATTTCTCCCAACTCTCAACATGAAAGATGTAGATCTTTTCCTTGGCTTCAAGAATATGTTACCAACTATTTTATGCAAGTTCTTTCATTCTTGATATGGAGCTTATGATTGTATTGCATGTTTTCTATCTCGGCCTAAATTACGACGACCCTACTTAATAGCTTGATATTTCTTTAATAAATGAATTTCTTAACATGATTTGATAATATTTTACAGTCAGAGAATGATTGTACCCCTCTCATACCCTTAACACTAGCACAGATTTAATTGGTATTTTAGGCCAAGTAGTTACCTCATTTATTCCTTCTCTTACCGTTATGATGCACCTTTTATCAAGATCTATCTACAAGCTTTCTTACGTCTATGATTTGCTTAACATGATAGTGACCCATGGTGGGGCACTCATGATTTATGTCTTCCTTCTTTTGCTTAACATAATAGTGACCCGTTGTGGTGCACTCATAATATATGTCTTTCTTCTTTGCTTAACAAGATAGTGACCCGTTGTGGTGCACTCATAATATATGATTTTCTTCTTTGCTTAACACGATAGTGACCCGTTGCGGTGTACTCAAGTCACATGTCACTTCTTTGCTTAACATGATTGTGGCCCGTCGTGGCGCACCCCTAACAAGTACTCTTAACATGATAGTGACCCATCGTGGTGCACTCCAGACAAGTAACATGATATGATATGACATAAACCATGAATGCTGTTGCGACGACTTTATTGTTTCACAAATAATGAATGATTTGGACACCGTGGGTGTTTCTTTTGAGTGTGTTTGTACGAGCTACATGTTCTGTATTGTATCATGTCTAGGACATGAATTCCTGATTTCCCACGGTCAGGGATTCATACTGAATCTGGCTAGGATTAATGACTAGATTGATCAAGTAGTTCATATAAAGAGGTATTTCGGCTACAAGCAATCCCGTTATCTGGGCGCCTTCTCTGATAGACTTGTAGCCTGCCGACGAGTAGGGCACATGTCCAGCCCACTGTCATGTGGGGCACTTCTTGAAAAAGTAATATTCACACTGTCATGCGTTGCACCCCCAAGTCACTTAATAACTCTCTTAGGGTACATTTGTCTCCTGGGCGATGTATCCGCTATAATTTTTGTAACTTGCGTCTGGATAACCTGGATAGTCTGCAGGGCTTGTGGCCGTAGGGATACCTCGTTGCATCTCGCTAGTAACTAGGCTTGTGATAACCCTAGTTAGCTAAAGTATTAAACCGTACTCATTGCTTGGCCGTGATTGATGGATGGAGTCAGTCCAGTCCAGTCTAGTTTTGTCTAGGCAGTGTCCGTATGTTTATTCAGTACACTATGGTTTATGCTTACTTTCATCGATAAATGGTCGGAGACAAAGTTCTATTCAGGAGAAGGGTTACAACCCTGGTCCTTGTTTGGTTTACGGGTCGTAACTTGGCTTCCGAAATGGTTCCTAAGTTATCCTATCATTTGTCGTCCTATTTAGTACTCACATGTTCTACATGATTCTTATGCTGCACAATGATTAGAGACTAAGTTCTGTTCAGGAGAAGGGTTACAACCCCGGTCCTTGTTTGGTTTAAGGGTTGTAACTTGACTTCCGAATTAGTTCCTAAGTCCACTTATCATTGTCTTTTTATAATTCTTACATGCTCACAAGTCTCAGTTATCGAACATGCTCATATGTTCCACTTACCGTACATGTTCGCATGTACCATTTCTCTCACGTGGTTTAGCTATGTCACAAGTTCTCTGTTTAATTCACAAGTCCACAGTTTATATTATGTCACATGTTAATTAACTTATGCTCCAAGATGCTTTACTTATTGTCTATTTATGTTCGGGATAAGTGCATTGGTAGTGCACGAGTCTCGATATGCATTTACTTAATTATATCTCTAACCATTATTGATGTTAGTGATTACTGGTTTTATTTCATAGTTTGGCTTCCTTTGTGGTACTTGCTATTGGGGGTCTGACCCTACTGGTTTTGTCTGGCCAGATCTGATAGAGAAGTCCAGAGGATCTTCTGCACCATCTACTCGACGGTGACCATCCAGAGCACCAGAGTACCCAAGTGGGTTTCTCATTTTATTATCCCACTGGTTATGTACATTATTCTTTGTGACGTTTAGCCTCCGAGCACGTGTTTAGCTCGTGTTTTGGTCCTTGACATTTAGTCTACGGGCATAAACATGATGTACGTATTCTAGACTGCAGCTAGAGCTATCATGTATGACTAATACTCTTGCTAGTTTCTCCATTTTGTATTATTAGCTTCATGATCATCCATGTATATTTGGTTTGGGACGCTTTACTATTGTATGTCTGATGATCATACTTCTTGTACCTTGTATAATTGCCTGTGATTGAGATACCTAGGATTGTTTTAACTTAGGATCGACTGCTGGCTTATAGAAGTAACCCCCATGTCTTGACAGCTTATACGTAATTTCAGAGTACTGGTGTATATTGGTATTGCGTAGCTGGCCTTGTTCGTCTCCACTTGCTAGTATTCTGGTTCTGGGACATGACAATTTCAGCGTAAACGAATAGCCTGCACATGAAACCAACTAAAATCAATACTTGTATCGATTCGGACTTGCGCCTTGGTCGATTCGATTTTGTAGAATCTTCGAGCCAACTCAACGCACTTATCCTTCGGAGCAATGCAGCGCTTTGCATCGATTCAACTCGATGCATTCTTTGGGACAATGCAACTCTTCGCATCGCCTTAGTTCGATGTGTTGCTCGGGACAACGTAACTCTCGTATCGACTCGCATCAAAATATTTTATTCGGTCAACACGACTCTTTGAGTCAACGTCTCAGCGTAATGTGCCGTGCGGAGCGGGGCATTACAGAATATACCACTCAAAATAAGGTTCGTCCTCGAACCAAAACCAACACTCCGATTAAGTATTTTATAGATCGTTTCACGATCTCGTACCACCAATGTTGCTCAGTTTCGCACTATCCTGCATGCTTTTCGTTAACATTCCAAAGTCTTTCATGCAGCTCGATTTGAATTATGTATACAACTCAATTTGGATCCGTACCTATATTCAAGGCGTCCCAAAGATATATGTATTTCGACCAAGTCCAGTGGTAGCAAATTGGAACAAAGCTGACAGGTAATTTCAATCCTATGCTTGTCATCTCGTACTCCCTATCGGACTTATCTTCAGCAACTGTTCTCAAAATTTTATCGCATACGTATATTCGATACATACGTGATTCATTCAATAAAGTTACTGCACGCGACGCGATTCAAAATCGTATTTCTCATTTCGTATGTTTCGTATGGACTATCAATCTTATACGTTGCGTCGAGTCATCGCACATCCGATCGCAACGATCTTCCGCAACGCCTTGCGTTCGAATTCTCCACCCAACTATTTCCGAAGTCTGGCTATGCAACTTATCTCGATACGATTTCCTTTGTTGACTTGCAAATGCATCAACATTCAGGACTACGCCCGCTAGGTTACTTACCTAGACACCGTGCTTAAATTCTCCCGACGCAACTTTATATTGACATTGCACAAAGGCCACATTCTATTCGACACAACAGTTTATATCGAGGCGACGGTGCTCAAGGCAACAATCGTTTTGACTTAAAGTCTCTACGATGCATCTTATGTTCGATTTCTAAGTAGGAATTCACTAGCCAAATTCCTAACTTATCCGTCTCGCAACATCGAATATAAGTTTTGATTCATGCAAGCTCAGTTGCAAGATGAATCCAAATCTAACGACATAACTCGTAAGTCATTCCCTTATCGTTCTCTCTCGTGCATAGCACGATTCTCACAATCGCCTATCCGAATTACCAAGTTCGTTGGTGAATTTCTAGTTCGATCGTCAGCCAACATAACCATTCAAGCACTCATCCGATGAATACTCAAAATCTAGCTACATCACTCTCAATCGAAAGCTGTTCCAACAATTTTCAATAGCCTAGACTTATCGTCAACATGCACCACATAATGTTTGTTATCGATGCAATTTTGTATGCGACAACGCATAGGTCATCGTAGGGTCTGCAACATTTAATTTGAATTGGCGGTCAAGTCTTCTAGGGTCACCTGTCCTGAAGCTACGCTCGATAATTGTGGATCATTAACGAATGACAGTTTACTACGAACCATGCTATATCTTATTTCGGAGCCAAATCACGTTTCGACGATTTCAATGTGACTACCCAATTTCGAATAAAACCATTTCTATCGACGCAACTATCCTCCGAGTAAATGTTGACACAAAATCACAGTCAACCAAATATTGATAACATTGACACTATGATACTTGTCATAATTCAATATGACACATCAAGACTAAAATCAGTACAAGACGGACGTCAGCTCCATCCTGCAGCTCACTCAGTTTTCAAGTCTGTATTTTTACTTTTATTGAGTATAGATCAATGTAAACTGAGTCGCACTGAGCAATTTAGGCCTTTTCCTATCTCCAAGCCTTAAACCAAAAGCTCCACCAAAACCAACTAGCCCATTTAGCCTATTAGAACCATTCTGTCTTCTAGAGACAGAGTTCGGGCCGAACTCTGCCTCCACACAAAGTTCGGGCCGAATTTTGTCCCCTAAATTTCAGGAACCTAATTTTTAGGGTTTGCTGTATGTTAGTTGTCCAACGGCCAAAATTTTGAATTCTTGACCCAGAATTCTGGCCGAATTCTGCCTAGCTAGAATCCTATAAATAGGCCTTGAATTCTCACTTTTTCAATCATCCAATCTTCTTTTCTCTTCTCTCAAAAGCCTTATACAAGCCTTACCCTTCTCATCTACTAGCCACAAGCTCCCTAAGCCTCAAAGTGCTCAGTGCTCTTCAGTTAGGAGTTCGTGCAAGAGTTCAAAAAGTCACTTAGAAAATTTCAAGCATCGCCACTGCGATCTCTATAAGAAGTTGACGTGCTCTTCTGAAGAAAAGGCACGGGGTGTAACTACTATTTCACAAATAGTGGATTTAATACTGAGCTAGAGTTCTCAGGCCTGGACTAGTCCTCCACGAGGGAAACAAGGTTAAAATCGGCTGTGTTTATGTATGCTTTCTCGCTCTTTATTATTTCCGCATTTACTCTGATTATTTACTGTTGGTGAAAGAGTTTATTTTTTAATTGGATATTATTGTCATAAACTCTATTCACCCCCCTCTAGAGTTGCCTATTTATTCTTCAATTGGTATCAGAGCACTGTTCTCTCAACAAGGACTAACATCCTAGAGCTGATCCATGGCAACCACACAATTCGTGTTTTCCAATCACGGTGAAGGGCAGTCCACTCATAGGCTACCCCTATTTGATGGAACCAAATACACCTATTGGAAAATAAGGATGAGTTTTTATCTCAAGTCTCTAGACTTCGACCTGTGGACCATTGTTACCGATGGTTACAAAAAGCCCGCCAGGATAGTTGTCAATGGTGATCTCGTCGAGAAACCCAACGACAAATATTCTGACGAGGAAAAGAAACAGGTGAGTCTAGATGCGAGAGCTATTAAGGCTTTATTTTGTGTAATAGACAGGAATGATTTTAACAGGGTCTCGACATGCACCACCTCTCACGAAGTATGGAGACTTCTAGAAGTGACGCATGAAGGAACCACCCAAGTCAAGGAGTCGAAAATCAATCGTCTCACTTAAGAATATAAGGCGTTCAAGATGAAGCCAAATGAGACGACCACACAAATGTTTACAAGATTCATCGACGTTATCAACCCCTTATCATCTCTCGGCAAACAATATACAAATCACGAGAAGATCCGCAAGTTACTTAGGGGGCTACCGAAGATTTGGAACCCTAAGGTAACTGCTATCATAGAATGCAATGATCTCACTACAATGTCTATGGAGACTTTGATGGGAAAGCTGATGACCCACGAGCTTGACCTCAAAGACTTCGAAGAGCCTGCTCCAAAGGCAAAAGAGATTGCCCTTAAAGCTCATCGTCGACGGGCTGATCCTGAAGAGACTGATGACGACAACTCGAAAGGTGATGATCAAACTCTTCTCATCCATAATTTCAAGAAGTTCCTTCGTTTCAATCGAAGAAAGAAGGAACAACAAGAAGATGACGAGGAAGAACCAACGTTCTATGGCTGCAAGAAGACTGGACACGTCCGAAAAGACTGTCCATTCGCGAAGAAAAGCAACCGTTATAAGAAGCCCTACAAGAAGTCCTCTTCAAAAAAATATGCCAATACTAGCATTGGGCATGAAAGCGAGGCAAGTGACTCCGAGGAAGAAAAGGACTCCCCTACCGCCAATGTATGCCTAATGGCAACATCCGATAAGGTAACTAACGATACTCTCGATGACTTCACTTTTGATGAACTTGGCGATGCGTTCAATGATTTACTAAATGACCACAAGAATGTCATTAATAAATATAAGCATGCCAAGGAGAAGATCAAGAGTTATGAAGTCGAGATTCAAAAACTCTCTTCTTTACTTGATAATGTTAGAGACACTCCACCCACGGAAGCCACTAATGAGGTATCTAAGCTTAAGCTAAGCCTACATGATGCCGAAGCACGTATTGAAAAACAAACACGTGAGATCACAGCACTCAACACTGAACTTGCTAAAGAAAAGAATAGACACAAGATCTATTGCTAAAATTGATGGTTTAAATGCTAAGTATAATGAACTGCATGCTGCCTCTAAGAAATTAGAGATTAGATTGGGAAAACAGGTTGCTCAACCTCAAACCCAATCACATAAGACACACACAAAGCACAAGACTACTCAAAATAGTCAAACACATCATCCTCATGCAGTACGTAAACATGCTTACATGTACACGTACTTCTATAAAGCACATAAACCACTTGCACATAGAAATCACTCTCATAACTATCATTCTACTGCTACACACAATCACCATACTGCACATAACCATCACCATGCTGCACATAACCATACTGCACAAAGACATAATCATCACTATGCTGCATATAGACATAACCATCATCTTGCTGCCACATATAATCATTATCCTGTTGTTCCACACCATGATGCATATAGACACCATCAACATACTCCTAATATTAATAGGCATGCTATGTGTACCTATTATGGATTACATGGGCACATTTTACCACAATGTAGAATTGGAAGATTAGTAGATATAAATCTATATGCATGGGTGCCAAAAACTAACATTTTAGGACCCACAAGAACTTGGGTACCAAAGGTCACATCTACTCTTGAAGTAGGTGGACCTTCTCTCCTCAACTAAAAGTAAGTGGATTCTCGATAGTGGATGCTCGCGACATATGACGGGAGACGCAAATTTTTTCGCATCACTATCGACAAAGAGGGAAGGGTATGTATCCTTCGACAACAACTTAAAAGGATACATCATAGGTAATGGTACTATTGGTCATCCTCCTTCTCCTGTAATAAAGGATGTCTGCCTAGTGACCGAGTTAAAGCATAACCTGCTCAGCATAAGTCACCTTGCTAATCATGGATATGATATTAACTTTGGACAAAATAAATGCTATATTTATGATAGGTCAACGAAAGACATCGCTTTTGAAGGGATAAGAGAGGATAACATTTACATTTTCTTTCTATCTAGAGATACTAATAGTGCAGGGAGATACCTCTACGCTCACAAGGATGAGAGATTACTGTGACACCAGCATCTTGGTCATGCCAATATGGATACTATATCCAGGCTATCGACTAAGAAGCTAATAAGAGGCTTGTCCGATATCACATTCAAAAAGGACATGGTATGTGCCGAATGTGAGTTAAATAAGGCAACCAAGTCCTCATTTCATCCTATAAATACTGTAAGTACTACTAGACCCTTGCAATTACTTCATATGGACTTATTTGGTCCTAGTAGAGTAGCCAGTCTTGGTGGAAAACTCTATGCTTTTGTTATAGTAGATGATTTTTCTAGATTCACTTGCGTTTTCTTTCTTTCAAGCAAAAGTGATACTATTTCTGTTTTCAAAATTTTTGCTAAAAAGGTTCAAAACGAAAAAGGCTACATGATTACTCGAATCCGAAGTGATCATGGAGGCGAATTCGAAAATACTGATTTTGAAAAGTTTTGTGACTCAAATGGTTTTGATCATAAGTTTTCTTGTCCAAGAACTCCTCCACAAAATGGTGTTGTGGAGCGGAAGAATAGGACTCTTGGCGATATAGCTAGAGTCATGTTGAATAAATTTTCACTTCCGAAATATTTTTGGGCTGAAGCTGTCAGTACAGCGTGCCATATTTTAAATAGGGTGCTCATTCGACCTATTACGAAGAAAACACCCTATGAGCTTTGGTTTGGAAGAACTCCAAATGTTTCATATTTTAGAGTTTTCGGTTGTCGATGTTTTATCCTTAACACCGAAGACAACTTAGGCAAATTTGATGCCAAAGCTGACGATGGTATTTTCCTTGGCTATGCTTCCAAGAGCAAGGGATATAAAGTGTTCAACAAACGCTCATTAATTGTGGAAGAGTCTACCAATGTGACTTTTGATGAGGATAACAGTGCAGCAGCCACTCCTGACGATGATGTTGAGCCATCAACTTCTACGCCGATGAATACCACCACTGAAACCAATTCTCTGGAGGGCTTGCCAAAGAAATTCTATTTTAAGCCGTCACATCCAGAAAACTTGGTAATAGGTGAGGTTTCACCCGGAGTAAGTACTCGATCATCGTTAAGAGACTCCATTGCTAGCACTGCCTTTATTTCAAAAATTGAGCCTAAAACTGTTTTAGAAGCTTTCAATGATGAGTTTTGGATTTCTGCCATGCAAGAGGAACTCAACCAATTCGAGAGGAGCCAGGTCTGGGAACTTGTTCCTAGGCCAGCCAATAACTCGATTATTGGTACGAAATGGGTTTTTCGCAACAAAGTAAATGAAGATGGATCAGTTACACGCAACAAAGCTCGTCTAGTAGCTCAAGGATACAACCAAGAGGAAGGTATCGACTACGATGAGACGTATGCTCCAGTTGCAAGACTGGAATCCATTCGGATGCTTTGTGCATTTGCTAACTTTCAAAATTTTAAATTGTTTCAAATGGATGTTAAAAGTGCTTTTCTAAATAGATTTATTAAAGAGGAAGTTTTTGTAAAACAACCCCCTGGTTTCGAAAATTACAAATTTTCCGACCATGTTTTCAAACTCAAGAAAGCGCTATATGGCCTCAAACAAGCCCCTAGAGCTTGGTATGAACGCCTAAGCAATTTCTTGCTAGATAAAGGCTTTTCAAAAGGAAAAATTGACACTACACTGTTTATCAAAAGTTTGCATAACACTATTCTTTTAGTACAAATTTATGTAGATGATATCATATTCGGTTCTACTAATGAAAATATTTGCCAAGATTTTGCTAAGTGTATGCAGAACGAATTTGAGATGAGCATGATGGGGGAGCTCACCTACTTCCTTGGATTGCAAGTCAAATAAACTTCGCAAGGAACTTTCATCAGTCAGTCTAAATATATAAAGGATATGCTGAAGAAGTTTGATCTTAACAACGTCAAACCAATCAGCACCCCTATGGCTACTTCGACCAAACTGGAACCTGATGAAAGTGGCAAACCTGTTGACCAATGTAAGTATCGAGGTATGATTAGTAGTTTACTTTATTTAACTGCTAGTCGTCCCGATATCATGTTTAGTATTTGTCTGTGTGCTCGCTATCAAGCTAGTCCTAAGGAATCACACATGTCCGCCGTTAAGCGTATCTTTCGATACCTTAAGGGTACTGTTACAGTGGGCTTATGGTATCCCAAATCCACATCCTTTGACCTTATTGGTTATTCGGATGCTGATTTTGCGGGATATAAAGTCGACCGTAAAAGCACAAGCGGTACGTGTCATTTATTAGGCAAGGCTCTAGTCTCTTGGTTTAGCAAAAAGCAGAATTCTGTCGCACTATCCACAGCAGAAGCTGAATATATTGCAGCTGGTCGTTGTTGTGCACAAATTCTGTAGATGAAGCAAACCCTCGCAGACTACAACCTTTCTTTTATGCACATTCCTATATTCTGTGATAACACTAGTGTATGTCCTAATAATCAAGTTGCATCTATCAAATAGGCAGAGAATTCTCAACTGCGCACCCTTCAAATGGACTGCGCAGGAAATAGATTGTGCTACAAATCGAACGCACGAGCTGAACTGCGCTACCACCAGAGCGCGCTACGCTGACGTGGCAATGCCATCATTACCTGACAAAGATCGGATCTTCTGACAGCCCGACAGCCCAAAAAATGAGGAGTCCAATCATTTCTTGTGCAGCACAACGCTCGAGAACAGCTGTACAACTTCAGCACAATCTGCCAGTCCAACCTCAGCGCAGTTTGACCAAGCCTGAATCCCAGCGCTTTTCAGTGACTAGAAGGAAGCGCAATCTGAAGCTAGCGCTATTCGGTTAGCGCAATTCATCCAATAACTGACATTTATTACGTGGCTTACATGCCATCAATTGCTTGCCACGTGGCAACCGTCTGTACACAACCAAGCGCATTTCAATCAAACAATGCCACGCGTCTGAATACAGTTAGCCCACGATCGAGCAACTATCCAATAGGCCTGCACAGTTTGTAGTCTGTGCAGTCTGTTGCCAGCGCAGTTCATCATGCGCAATCCAGAATAACTACAAATTAGTTATTTCTAGAACTCTATAAATAGAGTTTCAAGTCCTTCATTAATCAGATGATTATCAGATCATTATTATCATCAGAGATCAGGAGTTCTTGTCCAAGTGCTGCTGCATTCTTCAGAGGCTATCGTCTTCAAAGTTCACATCGTCCAAGGGATAAAGCGATCGTCTTCAGATCGAATTCCTATAGTTGTACTTTCCCAGAATTCAATTGTAATCTTCTTACAAAGTTTGTGAAATAAAGACTTTTATTTTTGCAAACAAAATGACGACTCTGCTGGGGATGACTTTCTCCTCCGACGAGAAAGTGACAACTCAATGTGACGCTGTGTCTATCGAAAAGACGCAGAAGACGCTGTAGGTCAACCAGACTGCCTACGAAGCGATGATCAACTCTAGGACTACTCGGCGCACTGTGACTTCTGCGAAGAGCAAGGTCCATTCAAAGTTGATCCCGAAGTCCTCTGCGCAGCCTATTGTTTCTTCTGACAAGAGGCCAGTGTCCACTTCTGTTGCTGCACAATCCATCACCCTCTCTGCTAAAGCACAATCCAGAGCTCTTATAGCCCATGCGCAGCACACTGCTCCTCTTGCCACAGCACAGTCTATGACTTATGCTGCTATGGCAAAGTCCAAGACCCCTCTCCCTATGGTGCAGTTGGCGACCTCTGTCCCTCCTGCGCAATCCACCACTCCTTCAAACAGAGCGCAACCTAAGCCCTCTGTAGTCAAGGCTTCACTTGCTGCTTCTTCCAGAACACAGGTTGCACCTCCTACTTGTTCTATGGCCAAGGAGCCCTCTGTCATCATCTCCAAAGGGCAAGTTGCTGCTTTTTCTGTTCCTGCGCAACCCACAGGGGGTAGTCTTTTGACTATTCTTCCTCCGTCTCAGCACAAACAGAAAGGCCCTTTGGTCTTTTCTCAATCTTCCGTAGTCCAGAACCTGGAAAATAACAGAGGGAAACGCTCTTTAGCGAACCCTTCTTCACAAAATAAAGGAAAAGGCCCTTTGGTCTTTTCTCAGTCTTCTCCGGTTTTTACCTCAGAAGATCCATTTGAACGTGCCTCGGCACCAAACAATACAAAAACTCTCTCAAACAAGAGTTCTTTTCTCCCTGCTAAAGAAAAGAATATTGATCAGAGAGGCATCTTGCCTACTCCAGTAGCATACTTCCAAGATCTCCCAACTCTTCAGATATCCTGCTCAAAGCAGAGGAAATTGCTAGTATCTCAAACAGAAGCCCCTGGGGGTGAGTTTGCCGATTTACGAACTTATCTAAATAAACGCAAGCAACCAACGCCGAAGGCAAACTTGCATCAAAAACAAACTTCCAGGAGGAAAAATCCTGATACCTTTGCCAATGAGTTGAGTACTTCTCTGTATACTCACGGGACAAAGCATCTGAAGAATCGAAATCATGTTCCGAATGTCGTCAAAGAATATATCCCTGATCTTCGGGAACACCTCAAACAGAAGCGGAACAACATCTCAACACCTCCAACCCAACCATTGGAACACCATTGTAATCACAAGGTGGTTATTAAGTGTTGTTGCCAGACGACAAAATGATCTGTCTTCGATCGTTTAACTTCTGAACCAATGTCAGAAGACGAAGACAAGGTGCTCTATGCCTCTGTAAACATGGCTTCCCGAGACACCGGGGGTAGGAAGTGTTCAAAGCACGGCAAACCCCGTAAGCCCAGTCAACGATATCTGGATTTACTCCATGAATCCTCTGAAGGAGTATTTCGACACACCCGATCTCGAAGTCGAGACACAGCTGGTCGCAGGGATCTTCTCCAAGACCCTTCTGGTCACTTCTCTGTTTCTCATTCAGGGGACGATTCTTTCTCTGATTATGATGCATACAGTGAAAGCTCTGAACAGACAGTGTCTTCTACTGTATCCAGAGAAGTTTCAGCCTATGTTGTTACTGAAGATCCAGACACTTCTAGTTCGGGAAGTCAAGAACAACGAATCGCCGTACTGGAAGATAAATTGAAGACCATGGCTGAAATGATCACAAGCATGCATACTGTCATCATAGCTCAACATACAGTATCACCGACTGTACCTGTTGTCAATCCCGAGATTATAGCATCATCAGTACCTGTCAATACAGGTCTGGGGGTATCGTCTCCTCCTGTAGCCTCAATACCTATTCAAGTTACACTCAGTCATTCAGGAGCTGGGGGGTAGTGCTTACCATGCTGTTCCTCCTCCTAACCCGGTAAGCCAGCCTATTACTTCTCCATCCTCAGGAGATACTAATGAGGCTATAAAACTACTACGTAATCAGTTCGAGGCCTTCAAAGAAAAAGACGGTCTCCAGAGGCTGGGGATCAAACAACCTTATCCATTGGAGTGGAAAGAAGACCCATTCCCTCCAAAGTACAAAATTTCTACAATCACGCTGTTTGATGGCAGCACTTCTCCGAGTCAGTTCATTAACTATTTCGAGGTAATGACTATCCAGCTCCAGCCAAGCGATGCTCTTCTTACCAGAGTCTTCGTCGGCTGCTTAGCCGGCACAGCATATGATTGGTACCGTAGCCTGCCTGACGGATCTATCACTTCGTTTACCGGGCTCAAGCAGATATTCCTGGAACGATTCTACGAGGATATCAACGATATGACTATATCCGCCCTCAACAAGATCAAGCAAAGACATAATGAAACTACTGAGAGTTTCATTGAACGATTCCGCCGTGAAGCCCTCAAAATGCCTCCCGAAACCCCATCTGTTGTAACGATAGAAACTTGTAAGTCAAACTTGTTGCCTATTATCAGCATGTGGACGGGGTCAACACAGTTCCAGGACTGGCCGTCATTCATCGTCAATGCTAAAGCAGCTGAAGTTAGCGCGGAGAAGTTCAAACAGTTGGGGGTACACATGTCTAACCCTGATCGAGATGAGCCTTCTGCATCCGGCAGCGGTAATCGCCAGATCAACCATAAGGGTAAAGAAACTTTGAACATCAATTTGAAGAGCAAAGAATCTCTGGCTGTCAACGTGGCTCCACCTACGTCTACTTCTACTCCTTCTGCCCCTCCACCAAGGGAACCTCGTCCGAAAGTAGAGTACTCCTTTGACGAGAACGACACCGTGAGCATCTTCGATTGCTTGATCAAAAGCAATAAGCTCCAACTCCCAAACCCGAAGAAACCTGATGAGGTCGGTAAGACTGATCATCCCAAATATTGTTTATCACAGGTTCATTGGTCATCCCACTCGAGCATGTTATGTATTGTTAGGGTTATATACTAAAAGCATCACTTTTGTAGTAACCTTATTTCCTTAAATTTTGAATGAGTATCATATGGGCAAATGTTTGCATATTGTATTTGTTGCTAGTGTTAATATAAATGTCTGATATTCTATATTGTAGATAATATGGTGTGTGGTGTCACACAGAAGATCATATTATCAGTTTCCTATGGAGTATATAAATAGTTCACAACCTAGATGGACTTGGACAATCTATTGGAAAGGTTGTAGTGTAATCTGGTATTAGTCTATCTTGACTATAGGTTTACACTAGTACACTTTGTGTGTACTGAACAAGACCACTTGAGGTTGTTCTCTTTGTACTGACTACATAAGAGAACAAACACCTCTGTTATTATGGATGCTTGTGCTCTTAATTCGGATATAATAACGGACATGTATATACAGTGTGCATTACTTTGACTCAAAAAAGAGTAAGATTCATTATGGATCAACAACCTCTATGAATTGGATAATAACATTGTATGTATGATGGGCTGTTGATTATAAATGGAATCCATGTCCCGATACATCGGATTGATGATGTCCTCTTAAGGAGCTCATAAGGATTGTCATGTAAACCCTGCTGGTGGATTATATCCGATATGACAAATAAAGTTGAGCGGTACTACTTAAGCATAAAAGATGTCGAATCAATATAGTTGTCAGTAACTTAATTTGATCGACGGACATACGATATCTTAACATGGGGAGCCAAACGAGCATATAATAAAAGGAGCCCACAAACATAATTTAGAATTAGGGAGGTAGTGCAACAATAGCTCATTAGTGGACCGAGCTATTGTTAATGGGCCTGGATTGTGTATTCGGGCTGAACACGGGATATCCAGATCCGTTATGAGGCCTAACCCTAATTTCTCCTCATGGTCCCTACCGTAGCCTATATATATCCTCTATTCTCTGGCCGCCAGATTACTGATCAGAAATCTGAAATTTTCTCTAAATTCGTGATTCACGTAAGGAGAGAAAGAGAGGGCTGCCAAGGAGAAGAAAAGGTTGGAAGATCGTCGTCCACACGATGTCCAACTCGAGGAAGGAATACGTGCAGAAGATCTTGGGATCGTCCGCTCGAGATTGCAAGGAATTACTTGTCTCCTTTCCGCCGCAGGTATAATTCGGGAACCCTAGTTTCCGCCTATAAAGGTTTAGAACACGTATTAGATCTGTTTAACTTTCTATCGATCAATACGCACACCAAAGGAAGGGTCCTGGGAATCTCCAGTTCTATCAATTGGTATCAGAGCCACTTTGGATCTACGTATTGATTGATATGTCTATGTTGTCCAATAAAACCTGTACTGTGTAATAGTCGGTAGATGTAGATATGTTCTAACTCGGTTTTACAGGCATCTTAGATCCAACTATTATGGTCCAATGCATGTTTTTTGATTGTGTTGTTTAAACCACGGACATGTCGTGGATGTTGTTGTTGCTGTGGATGTAATTAAAATAACGAGGGTTGATCGTGCTTATTATTTTAAATTTTTAATCTAGATTATGTGTGAACTCCTTCGGGAGGCATAGGATTGATGTAATTTTAATTATTTTTGATCAATCGTTGTCACGACCCGCACCCTTTTTTTTTTACGGATACGAGACGTGTCCAAGCCAGCCTACGCCGCAGTGTCGGCGGTAGAACGCTGTCACGGCCATGAAGATCAAAATCACAAATAATGCCCATTCACATAATTAATTTAATCTTACAAGATCACAAGTTTTACATTTGTAGAAAAATATAAACTTGTACAAATAAATGAATGACTACAACTCAACTATCTAGCTAGTCTCTAGGCTTTGTCTGCAAATATTCTCGTCACTCCCCAAGCTAAGTGAATCCACGGCTAACCTGAAAATGTTGGTTTCCAGTCAGGAATGGAACGAGCACAATTCACTGAATGCAATTTCAAATAAAGAAGATGACTATAAAACAAAGGTTGGACATCAATTATGATTTTGAAAATAAACACGAAATACAGAAAACCAATAGTAAATAAATAGACACAACAGACTTTCCCCAACTGCTAGAAGTACCTTTGATATGTGATCGGTCTCGGGACAATTATGCGACACTGTCTACACTGTCTAAAGTTACACTGTCTACACTGTCTAAGTTATACTGTCTACACTGTCTAAGTTACACTGTCTACATTGTATAAAGCTACACTGTCTACAGAAAGTATTGTAATAAAGAAACACTGTCTACAAAATAATAATCACGATCTACACAATTTAAATACAGTAATAATCATGGTCTACACTGTCTACTTTGCAATAAATAAATCACTGTCTACACTGTCTACAAGAAATAAATAAATCACTGTCTACACTGTCTACAAGAAATAATGAATCACTGTCTACACTGTCTACACTGTCTAAGGTCAGATCACACATCGTTGGTACTTCTCATTTCCGACTCAACAATTTTAATAGAAAATAATCACATAACCAATGGCCAATCAATGAAACATAGTAAAATCAATATCGAAATGCAGACAATAAACTGTACTCGCCTGTGGTCCTTTGCTGGTGAAACCGACAATCTGAACTACTCAATGTGCCACTATAGTCAAAATCCGTACAACAGTTCCTGGAAGCTGAAATAAATAATACCAATGATCTCAGAATAGTCCAATTAGCTAGGATTGCCTGTCCTTACGTCCAATTTTGGACACAGGGGCAAAACGGTAATTTTGGGTCAAAACGATGTCCGCCGTTGGACCCGTTTTGCACCGAAAAGCGTGCCAGAGTCAATGGTCTCTAAAGTCGTCAAACTACATGTCTACGGATCCAATTTTCCGATACGAACCCAACCGTATGTCCAAAGTTGGATTTCGACGGGCCGTGCACAAAATCACCCGTTGAGTGGGACCGTAGGGCCCACAAAACGACGTCGGATTCAACTGTCTCCGAATTGGACCAAACTTGGCATACAGGACCAGAAAAATGATACGGTCCTGTTGGAGCAAGTTTCGTCACGATCTGACGAGCGTGCACAAAGTTATGACTGAATTTGCATTGGACGGATACGGGGCGATTCCGACGGATACGCGTCGAATTCGTCGCGCACACGCGACCAATTTGAATTCCGTCAAAGTCCACACGACCACGAAACCGTTACGCAGCTTTCGATGCTTACGGTGCACGACCACGTCGCCCGGAATGGCGGGACGGACGTCATGTGGAGCGATTTTATTATTTTTAATATTCTGAAAACGAGTTTTTCGGTAAACTTCGGAATCAAATAACTTCCTACCTATCTTACGAAAACAGAGTCTATCAAAAGGGTTGTGATCATGTATATGTTGTCTAAATAGTTGTTCAATTAGATTTTGAAATACCTAACTGGATTAGCCAATTTTGGCCTTCCAAAACAGTGGTTTCGTTTTCGAAAACTGCTCTGTTTTGAACTAATTTTCGTCGATGTTTGCACTCGATTTCCATCGCGTGTGACGCAAACCAATCCTAACTATTTGAAGGGAACTAACAAGGGTAAGGTTGTCGACAAACCTTCGAAGGAATATCGGAGAATGATCGACTCTACGTCGCGAAAACCCGCGTCGAACTCGCCTGGTTCGGCTGTCACCTCTGCTGTGCGCTGTCGCACTCGTGGCACGCGTGCGCGCGTTTTTCGGCGGCTAGGCCGACCGGCGACGGCCCTGAAGGCGTGCGCGGTCACGCCCTAGCGGTGGGAGGTCGCCGGGGCTGTGGTGTAGGTGGTGGCGGCGCGGGAGTCGAGCACTCCCTTAGGGTTTGTGTTGAAGCCTTCGCTCGTGCTCTCGGTTTTACTTGCTCTCGAGGCTTGCTGCATCTGCTGCTTAAAAGGATCGGGGAGGGGAATTAGCCTGAGCGGGGTGTTGGCCTGGGCTCAGGAGAGTGGGCCTGGGCTTGGGCTGTTGCTATATTCGGTTTGCTATTATTATTAAAACCAACGATTGATATAGAAATCTCGATTTGCTATTGGAGGAGTGTACTTCGTAAGCTATAAAAAGCTCGGTTTGCTATTATTATTAATAGCTTAGCTTAGGTGTTCTCGGTTTGGGCCGAGGGGGTCTGGGGTGTTTGGGCTTATTAGTTCTATTTCTTTTTCCCTTTTTCTTTTTCTTTTATTAACTAATATATCTATATATATATTCATATAAATATATACCAATACTTATATATAAATATATTCACATACAATAACCAATTAATATCTCTATATACACTTATATATCTATATTCAACCATTTTATATCATCAATATATATATTTACGTATACACATATATGAATATTTATATACATATATATATATATATATATATATATATATATAATATATATATATATATATATATATATATATATATATATATATATACACACACATCATATTTATACATACATATATTAATAAATTATGTATATAAGTACTTGCCTATATGATCAATATATTTATCCTGGTATTTATACATATATATAATAAATATTTATATACCACAAATTCTATACAAACAACACAATATTTAAATACAATCAAATATAATAATATCTAATAGTAAAAATGTATCTATTTAATCACCACAAAATAATATAATAATAAAATAATCAAATGGTGTTTTGATGAATTCATACTATTCACCTTTATCCGGGTCCAGACAATTGTACATATATGGAAAAATAATATTTAATAATAATAATACATATAATCTACCTATAACAAATATTCTTAGAAAATAATTGCCAATTTCAAAAATATATACAAATACTTGCACTTACCAAACATGTCTACAAGGCCGTACTTGGTCCCACTACATGCATACCTGGGCTTGGATTTGACTTGGGTCCAATCTGGACAGTTTTGGTACAACAGGGTTCCCGAAAACTCACTAATATATTTAAATAATAAATACAACCTTCGGCACGGGTTAAGTCGCAACTTAGTCTGGTTTTCTCAGTTAGGACACACTGTTGGACAGGTCTTCCCTATCAGGGCTAATACACTGGTCAAGGCACGCCACTGCACTATCCGTTCCACGATTTCTAGTCACCTTGTACTCCAAATCTTAATCCTGGCTAAAGTCGTTCACCGTAATAATTAACTAAATAATTATTTATAATAATCTATAATTACCATTTAAATACAAATAAAAATATTTCAAAATTTTGGAAGGGGAGCTACAAATCTACCCACCTTAAAAATAATTTCGTCCTCGAAATTCTAACTCATAACCATGCCTAAAATTTAAAAAGTCAAGGAATAAATCCACTATTACCACAATCTTCTCAAATTTTAATTCCTCAAAAATAGTTTGTATTCTTCTCCTAGCCAAATAGCCTCCAGGACTTCTACCCACCTTTGGTCACACTACTCCTCAAAACTATGTCACTAAAACTTGTAATCTTCCAACTACTTGCTAAAATTGCTACAAATAGATATCTACTACTTTTGGCCTCTATAATCCTCTCATATCTATCAAATAATCCAAGATTGAACAATCAACAAATTTATACAAGTAGCTAAAAAAAAATATTGGCAAATTCTAATAAGCACGACTATTCGTCGCCTCGAAGTAGGTAGGACAGGAATATACGGCAGACTAGTCGAGGACAACTGTGAAGTTTAAAGGGTAGTAGAGCATATACAATAATACAGATAGAAAGGGTATACATGAACTTATAGTCTTATTCTCTAGATCGGGCTACTCTAGTCCAGTCACTTGTTACCTCGAAGAACCCTTCGCTACTTAGAGTGGCCTGCAATCTGTGCAATACAGAAGTCTCGTTCTTGAAATCCTAATTCAAATAAGGTTCCATTTGAGAAATCAAGAGTGTGATCTTTCCGTGGTTATTTAAACACACGAGCAAGGGATATCACTCGTTGGTTAGATGAACCTTTGGATTTCAAACTATATGGACTGGTCAAGATCCCAATGATAAAACTGTTTCTACTAGTTAGAGTAACCTAGCATAGGATTCCTTCCAAGGAGTTGAGCTAGTGGCTAGTCAGGTTGGTTAGCTAGGTCCATAAGCCCAAATGTACCTTCAGTGACTTTTGTGTTTAAGTAGCACATGAGACCTCAATTGGGTGGCACACTAATGGCATGTGCGTAGTGGGCTTCGAGTAGATCACAACCATATATTGGGTCAAAAGAATTGAGTCGGGGTTGAGGTTCTAATGGAAGTCGGAAAGTATACCGGTACTATGGTAAGGGTTATAGCTAGTCTTTTTAACCTGGATTCGTAGCACAAAAATAGAGTACAAGGGGATGGGTTTGAGTGGGACATGATGTACCTAGATGAAGGTGTACTCGTCTAGATCTTGCATATGAAATTTGTTGGATGGTAACAGCTGATCTTGTGCTCCGAATATTAATGACACGATCAGGGACACTAAATGATCTAAATGGAAAGTGGAAGTCCAAGGGCACTAACTATCAAATAGGAAAATTATTCTAATCAATCAGTAATTCTCGTATATCCTAAATTTGGAAGGCTTACTGTCTACCCACCTTAGAAGCTAAGACATGGTTTTAGGAATAACGAGGTTAGAAGGATTCCAAGGTCCGGATACTGTACCTTGACTCTTGTTAATAGAGAATAAGGCATGACGTATCGGGATACGGTAGATATAAGTCAAGTCAAGGATCGTTCCTCAATAAATGGAGATCGAGGGTGTACAATGACACATGGTCGATAAAATAGGATGATCTACTCGTCTATAGTATACTAGAGTTATCGACGGGGTAACCAATCTCTAAGGCATATCATATGAAAAGAATTCTAACAACTGAGTAGAGAATTTCTACTTGTGTCAACCTGCCAGACTATCGTCACAAGAGTTGTAGTGATCGTGTATTGCTGTTGACAACTGGTAGATCATAATATGACAGGGTATTTAAGCTATGATATTGGCTAAGCTAGTGACTGTGGGGTACCCACACTGGTTAGGTCTTAATGGTAAAATTACATAACTAGGGTAATATTTGTTGGAAATCAATCTCGGGATGAGTACCTACCATAGTCACGGTAAATTATTGTCCTTAGCCTTGTCTATTCATCTCATGTCTAAACTGTGGGCTTTGGTCGAGGGACGGTTGAGTCAAGGCATAAGGGTTGAAAGTTAAGGCAAGCTTCCAGCAAATAATTAGAGACTCACAAGATTTGGTTTCTTGAGAATAGATGGTCTCTTAGGTTGGCGTTCTGACTAAGGGTAAAACCCTAATCATTCTCAAATTCAGATGGCTCGAAAGTCCCGATAACGGTTTGGGGTTGAGAGGAGAACGAGTAACTCAATCACAGGACTGGCCGTTGGTAGCTACACTTGTGCCTACCATTATCATAGCCATGGGAATACTCTGTATCTCTCTACCATCACGAGCTTTCGTCTTTCCAAATCAGTGAAAGATAAAAACAATAAAGAATTCAAGGGAGATGTTACTGAACACAATTTCGTGATTCAAGGGCGAACATATAATTCAAGAGGAATTGTTAATGCAGTCGTGGAAGAGACCCTAGAGACATCTATATCTCAATCCACGTAGGGTAATTAAATAAGGTGCGAACCAAATGCATCATGGTTGATCAGACCATAATACACTGATTCTGATTAGACAATAAGTTAGCAGGCGTCCCCACTAAACATATGCCTCGAATCAAGCTCGATAAAAGAGTAAGCTTGCAAAAACTAGGCTATAATAGCAGCGTTGGTTTAAGATAGTCAAATACAATTTTTACCAGATTTTTGAAAGGAGGCACAGGTAGTTCGAGTTTAGAGAGAATCAAAACTTATCTGGTGTTCTTGCTTATACAATCTTCCTAAAATCTTTCTGTCCATAAGGTCTTGGTCAACTAATAGGTTATGGAACTCTGGATTCCGTAATCTAGGTAACTTATTAGTGTCAGTCAATTACCTCGTCAATAGATCACAAGGACCACATAATGCTAGGTTGGGAGACATGCTACTCAACTTACAGAACTTCCACTAATATCGGCTTTGGATCTTATGGGACATGCATGGCATTGTTCTATCCTCTATGGTATCCCAAGCTTGCAATCCCGTTTGAAGTCATTTCACCGCGGATTACGCTTCGCCCGTATACTCTGGCTGTGGTAAACCCTTGGTTTTGTAACTCTACATGATACAAAATCGAACCTTTCTTACGCTATCCAATATTGTTTCAAGGGTAACTATGACCAAATAGGACCCCTAGCCATAGCTTTAGCAATATTCCATAACCTATATTCTCTTAAACTGATTTCGACTCTAGGGGTCGTGCATCGCCAGTGCGCTGCTGGCTGTAGTGTATCCATAGTCTCCAAAATTCAATTAAATGGCGACAGTGCGCTGCTGTCCTGCCATTATGAGTCAACTAATATTCTCTTAACTACATCCGTAAAATCCATGAGCTCCTATAGATTCAAACAATTTGCCTATGAAATAAAGCGTAAGCATTTGTCCTATCAGCCACAACCCTTAAGATAAAAGATTGCACAGGGGGAAATAACTGAGGACAAAAAGAAATACAAACATTCTAACTCTTCCATGTGTATTCAAGCCTCTGAGGGACAAACTTGAATCGAAACTAACTCGAGGTCCGTATATGGATAACAAAATCAGAACTTTGTAAAATAATGATTCTTAGGGCAACTAGCAATTATGTAGATAATTGGGCTAGGATATGGGGATGATATCTTAGAGGCAAAGAGAATGAATTAAATAATTCATCAAGGTTAGATCATTACTCTAGGAAACTCTGCCTTACCAAGTGAATAATCTATCCACATTGGATCATATCGTCCTATCAAGAGGTAATAGTGTAACTATGGGGATCTGACACGGTATCAAAATGAATGACCCTCCTCCTAAATTGTATGGCCTAGACTACCCATCGGTAAATTTGTATAAGGGACTCCTAGTCCTAGTCATTCAATTAAATTAATCCTTGTTCGTGAATGAGCATGTTCTAGTCGTAGGTTCGCAATAGTACAACTAACTTAAGTACTATCACGAGTTCGCATGACTTGCAAAAACAGACCTGTATGGGCCACCACAAAAACTTGTCACGACCCGCACCCGTTTTTTTTTTTTACGATACGAGACGTGTCCAAGCCAGCCTACGCCGCAGTGTCGGCAGTAGAACGCTGTCACGGCCATGAAGATCAAAATCACAAATAATGCTCATTCACATAATTAATTTAATCTCACAAGATCACAAGTTTTACATTTGTAGAAAAATATAAACTTGTACAAATAAATGAATGACTACAACTCAACTATCTAGTCTCTAGGCTTTGTCTGCAAATATTCTCGTCACTCCCCAAGCTAAGTGAATCCACGGCTAACCTGAAAATATTGGTTTCCAGTCAGGAATGGAACGAGCACAATTCACTGAATGCAATTTCAAATAAAGAAGATGACTATAAAACAAAGGTTAGACATCAATTATGAGTTTTGAAAATAAATAGGAAATACAGAAAACTAATAGTAAATAAATAGACACAACAGACTTTCCCCAACTGCTAGAAGTACCTTTGATATGTGATCGGTCTCGGGACAATTATGCGACACTGTCTACACTGTCTAAAGTTATACTGTCTACACTGTCTAAGTTACACTGTCTACACTGTCTAAGTTACACTGTCTACATTGTATAAAGCTACACTGTCTACAGAAAGTATTGCAATAAAGAAACACTGTCTACAAAATAATAATCACGATCTACACAATTTAAATGCAGTAATAATCATGGTCTACACTGTCTACTTTGCAATAAATAAATCACTGTCTACACTGTCTACAAGAAATAAATAAATCACTGTCTACACTGTCTACAAGAAATAATGAATCACTGTCTACACTGTCTACACTGTCTAAGGTCAGATCACACATCGTTGGTACTTCTCATTTCTGACTCAACAATTTTAATAGAAAATAATCACATAACCAATGGCCAATCAATGAAATATAGTAAAATCAATATCGAAATACAGAGAATAAACTGTACTCGCCTGTGGTCCTTTGTTGGTGAAACCGACAATCTAAACTACTCAATGTGCCACTATAGTCAAAATCCTTACAACAGTCCCCGGAAGCTGAAATAAACAATACCAATGATCTCAGAATAGTCCAATTAGCTAGGATTGCCTATCCTTACGTCAAATTTGGGACACAGGAGCAAAACGGTAATTTTGGGTCAAAACGATGTCCGCCGTTGGACCCGCTTTGCACCGAAAAGCGTGCCAGAGTCAATGGTCTCTAAAGTCGTCAAACTATATGTCTACGGATCCAGTTTTCTGATACGAACCCAACCGTATGTCCAAAGTTGGATTCCGGCAGGCCGTGCACAAAATCACCCGTTGAGTGGGACCGTAGGGCCCACAAAACGACGTCGGATTCAACTGTCTCCGAATTGGACCAAACTTGGCATACAGGACCAAAAAAACGATACGGTCCTGTTGGCGCAAGTTTTGTCACGATCTAACGAGCGTGCACAAAGTTATGACTGAATTTGCATTGGATGGATATGGGGCGATTCCGACGGATACGCGTCGAATTCGTCGCGCACACGTGACCAATTTGAATTCCGTCAAAGTCCACACGACCATGAAACCGTTACGCAGCTTTCGATGCTTACGGTGCGCGACCACGTCACCCGGAATGGCGGGACGGACGTCGTGTGGAGCGATTTTATTATTTTTAATATTCTGAAAACGGGTTTTTCGGTAAACTTCGGAATCAAATAACTTCCTACCTATCTTACAAAAACAGAGTCTATCAAAAGGGTTGTGATCATGTATATGTTGTCTAAATAGTTGTTCAATTAGATTTTGAAATACCTAACTGGATTAGCCAATTTTGGCCTTCCAAAATAGTGGTTTCGTTTTCGAAAACTGCTCTGTTTTGAACTGATTTTCGTCGATGTTTGCACTCGATTTCCATCGCGTATGAAGCAAACTAATCCTAACTATTTGAAGGGAACTAACAAGGGTAAGGTTGTCGACAAACCTGCGAAGGAATATCGGAGAATGATCGACTCTACGTCGCGAAAACCCGCGTCGAACTCGCCTGGTTCGGCTGTCACCTCTGCTGTGCGCTGTCGCACTCGTGGCGTGCGTGCGCACGTTTTCCGGCGGCTAGGCCGACCGGCGACGGCCCTGTAGGCGCGCGCGGTCACGCCCTAGCGGTGGGAGGTCGCCGGGGCTGTGGTGTAGGTGGTGGCGGCGCGGGAGTCGAGCACTCCCTTAGGGTTTGTGTTGAAGCCTTCGCTCGTGCTCTCGGTTTTACTTGCTCTCGAGGCTTGCTGCATCTGCTGCTTAAAAGGATCGGGGAGGGGAATTAGCCTGAGCGGGTTGTTGGCCTGGGCTCGGGAGAGTGGGCCTGGGCTTGGGCTGCTGCTATATTCGGTTTGCTATTATTATTAAAACCAACGATTGATATAGAAAGCTCGGTTTGCTATTGGAGGAGTGTACTTCGTAAGCTATAGAAAGCTCGGTTTGCTATTATTATTAATAGCTTATCTTAGGTGTTCTCGGTTTGGGCCGAGGGGGTCTGGGGTGTTTGGGCTTATTAGTTCTATTTCTTTTTCCCTTTTTCTTTTTCTTTTTCTTTTATTAACTAATATATCTATATATATATTCATATAAATATATACCAATACTTATATATAAATATATTCACATACAATAACCAATTAATATCTCTATATACACTTATATATCTATATTCACCCATTTTATATCATCAATATATATATTTACGTATACACATATATGAATATTTATATACAAAAAAAAATACATATATATATATATATATATATATATATATATATATATATATATATATATATATATATGTATGTATGTATATATATATATATATATATATATATATATATATATATATATATATATATATATATATATATATATACACACATCATATTTATACATACATATATTAATAAATTATGAATATAAGTACTTGCCTATATGATCAATATATTTATCCTGGTATTTATACATATATATAATAAATATTTATATACCACAAATTCTATACAAACAACACAATATTTAAATACAATCAAATATAATAATATCTAATAGTAAAAATGTATCTATTTAATCACCACAAAATAATATAATAATAAAATAATCAAATGGTGTTTTGATGAATTCATACTATTCACCTTTATCCGGGTCCAGAAAATTGTACATATATGGAAAAACAATATTTAATAATAATAATACATATAATCTACCTATAACAAATATTCTTAGAAAATAATTGCCAATTTCAAAAATATATACAAATACTTGCACTTACCAAACATGTCTACAAGGCCGTACTTGGTCCCACTACATGCATACCTGGGCTTGGATTTGACTTGGGTCCAATCTGGACAGTTTTGGTACAACAGGGTTCCCGAAAACTCACTAATATATTTAAATAATAAATACAACCTTCGGCACGGGTTAAGTCGCAACTTAGTCTGGTTTTCTCTGTTATGACACACTGTTGGACAGGTCTTCCCTATCAGGGCTAATACACTGGTCAAGGCACGCCACTGCACTATCCGTTCCACGATTTCTAGTCACCTTGTACTCCAAATCTTAATCCTGGCTAAAGTCGTTCACCGTAATAATTAACTAAATAATTATTTATAATAATCTATAATTACCATTTAAATAAAAATAAAAATATTTTAAAATTCCGAGAAGGGGAGCTACAATCGTGATGGCGGTGGTGGCTGTTTTTGACGTCGGACGAGATGCTGGTTTTAAGCAGTCCAGAGGCAGACAGATGATTTTCGATGAAGGAATCGACAGCCAAAACCTAAAAAAAAAAATCGGGGCGCAGCGCCATATTTTGGATTCGGATAGTTGAGGACTGAGCAGCAAAGATGACCATAATAGTTGGATATTTTCTCTTATTTTTGTCATTTTGTTTTTCTGATTATGCATGTTTATTATTGTGTGGTTGTTTTTTTTGAAAAACCAAGCCTACATTAATAATGGACAACATGGACATAATATCAACTAGTAGAAAAACCCTCATTGTTAAATAACTAAGTGGGAGAGGATTTTTATTTAGTATAAATCCTATGGTCTCCATTACTGGTTTGTAGGTGATGTAATTATACTTGCGTGTTGACTTTAGTGCGCTTTCCTCCATATCGGATGAGTATAATTATGGATCACCAGTACAAACTTCCTTAGGGATAATTGTAGACAGTTACCTAGTATGTATTCACTTTTCCATCCGAAGGAACTCATTACAAGGTAATAGACTTAGTATTAAGTAATGGTATACACTTAGATACAAATAATGGTATCCTCCCCATCGGAGTCACTGCTATTATTTGTATGACCAGAGCAAGACCAGCATATTAATTTTATTTGTCATAAAGTTATATTGACATGATAGTAAAATTAATAAGAAAAATCTACTTGAACAAAGTTGAATTTGTATACGTCCACACTATCGTGGCATGCTAAATTCATGGTGTTCAAGGTGTTGGTGAATTTCTTATTATTGTTTTGAGGGAATCAATATTTAGTTAATTCAAAAAGTTTTTTTTCCCTACATAATTTTATTTATGTGATTCTGAGGATTTCAAAAATGGGTTCTTTCAGTCCACTTATGGTGATTCTTAAAGAAAACAAACTTCCTGGACCTAATTATATTGACTGGAAACGTAATTTGGACATTGTTCTGACTGCTGAGGAGTACAAATATGTACTTGTTGAGGAATGCCCACCTAAGCCTGATGCTAACTCTGATGAAGAGGTCAAAGAGGCTTATAAGAAGTGGAAAAAGGCAGATGAGATGGCGCGATGTTACATTCTGGCATCTATGTCAAATGTACTGCAACATCAGCATCAGGCCATGGCCACAGCTTATGACATGATGTATAACCTCAAGGAACTCTTCGGACATCAGAGTAGAGCAGCTAGGCAGTTTGCTATGAAATATTTGATGAATACAAAAATGGCTGAGGGTACACCAGTAAGGGATCATGTTCTCAAGATGATGGGTCATCTGAATGAGATGAAGATCCTTGGAGCTAAAATCGATGGGGAATCCCAGGTCGATATCATTCTCGGGACTCTGCCTAAAAGTTTTGACAATTTCTACCTTAATTACAACATGAACAAAAGGTTGTATAGTTTGGCAGAACTTGCAAAAGAGCTACAGGATGCTGAATCTCTCTTTAGGCAGAGTGGTCATGTTTTTGTTTCTGAAAAGGCTTCTACTTCTAAGCCAAAAGGCGGTAAGAAGAAGAATAACATTCAGAAACAGACAAACTCAGCAAAGAAGGGCATGGGACCTCAAGGTGCGGTGAAAAGCCGAAAGGCAAATGTTTCAAGTGCAAAGGGTCAGGACATTGGAAGACTGATTGTCCACTTCTCAAACAAGGGAACAAAGAAGGTATATCTCATTTACTAGTAGTTGAAATATGTTTAGCGGTGTTATCTACCGGCACCTGGTGTGTAGATACAGGAGCCACTAATCATGTCTGCAATACATTGCAGGGGTTCCAGGAAACCAGACGGCTCAGTGATGGAGAGATATGCTTGTTCATGGGTGATGCTATAAAAGTATCGGTCGTTGTATTATGAGATGTTACTTTATCTTTTGGTAGAAATAAGTCTTTGATATTGAGAGATTTTCTTTATGCACCTTCACTTAGAAGGAATTTAGTTTCTGTTTCTATGTTAGTTAAGGATGGATATTCAGTTTATTTTAATGACAATATTGTTATTAGAAAGAATAAACATTTTATCTGTTCTGGTACATTGGTTGATAATTTGTATGTCATTAATCCTATTTTGCCCACAATGCAACTTATGGAAATGAATAATATGTCATCTAACTTAAATAAGAGAAAAGAACCTTCTTGTATGAACCAAACATATCTTTGGCACTTGTGATTGGGGCATATTAACCTAAGAAGGATTCAAAGACTGGTTGAAGATGGACCTTTGAGTTCATTGGAAGTGGAGGCACTACCAGTCTGTGAATCCTGCTTGGAATGTAAAATGACCAAAAGGCCTTTTACGGCAAAGGGGTATAGGGCCAAAGATGTGTTGGAATTGGTTCATTCTGATTTGTGTGGACCCATGACTATCCAAGCTAGAGGTGGCTTTGAATATTTTGTCACATTTATTGATGATTATTCAAGGTATGGATACATTTATTTGATGCGCCGTAAGTCTGAGTGCTTTGAGAAATTCAAAGAGTACAAGGCTGAAACGGAGAAACGTCATAGAAAATGTATCAAGTCATTACGATCAGATCATGGTGGCGAGTACCTCTTTGGAGAGTTTAGGGATTATTTATCAGAGGCTGGGATTGCATCCCAATTGACTGCACCTGGAACGCCCCAACAGAATGGTGTAGCCGAAAGAAGGAATAGAACTTTTATGGAGATGGTTAGATCAATGATGAGTTATTCGGATTTGCCAGATTCGTTTTGGAGATATGCCTTAGAGACTGCAGCTTATATTTTGAACTTGGTTCCTTCTAAGTCAGTACCTCTTACTCCCACAGAGCTGTGGATTGGGCGTAAGCCTAGTCTGAAACATGTTCGCATTTGGGATAGTCCAGCACATGTGCTGAATGGGAAAGCAGATAAGTTAGAATCTCGTACAGAAGTACGCTTGTTTGTAGGCTATCCAAGAGGAACGAAAGGAGGTTTATTTTATAGTCCTAAGGATCAGAAGGTCATTGTTAGCACCAATGCCCGATTCTTAGAGGAAGACTATGTGATGAACCATAAACCCACAAGTAGAGTTGTTCTAGAAGAACTGAGACGTGAGACACCAAGTACTTCAGTACCAACAGTACAAGAGGATGAACCACAAATAACTGCACAACGTGTCACAAATGTTACACCACAACCGATAGTGCCTCGTCATAGTGGGAGGGTTGTGATACAACCTGATAGATATATGTTCTTGGGAGAGTCGTCAGACTTCGTCCCTGAGGAACAAGATTATGATCCCTGTACCTACAATGAAGCACTCCAAGATAAAGATGCAGAGTCTTGGCAAAAAGCAATGATATCTGAAATAGAATCTATGGATTCTAATCAGGTCTGGGAGCTTGTAGAACCATCCGTTGGTGTAAAAGCCATTGGATGCAAGTGGGTCTATAAGAGAAAAAGAGGATCAGACGGTAAGGTTGAAACCTTTAAAGCTCGACTTGTAGCAAAAGGTTTTACTCAAAGAGAGGGTATCGATTATGAGGAAACCTTTTCTCCTGTAGCCATGCTTAAGTCTATTTGGATTCTTTTATCTATTGTAGCTCATCTCGATTATGAGATTTGGCAAATGGATGTCAAGACAGCTTTCCTTAATGGAAGTCTTGAGGAAGACATCTATATGAAGCAACCAGACGGGTTCATTGAAAAGGGCCAGGAGCATCTTGTTTGTAAGCTCAAGAAGTCCATTTATGGACTTAAGCAAGCTTCCAGATCTTGGAACATATGTTTTGATCAGGTGATAAAATCCTATGGATTTGATCAATGTCAGGATGAATCATGTGTATACAGAAAGTGTGACGGAAACGTGGTGGTGTTCCTAGTACTTTATGTTGATGACATCTTGCTCATTGGAAACAATGTGAAGGTATTATCTGATGTAAGGGTATGGTTATCCAAACAGTTTGATATGAAGGACTTGGGAGAATTAGGTCACATCCTTGGGATCAAAGTGTTTGCCATGAAATATAAAAGGACAGAACAATTATCGGAGGACTGGACTTTTACTTCACGTTACAAACTCGCATGTACAAAGAAAGTCTAGGGACGAAAGCCTAGGTACAGCAATCTAAGTACAATTGTTTATTTTAGATTCTGGAGGGTGACGATAGAGGCTCGAAAAAGCGACGGCCGCTCTGCCTTACTCCTTGGACGATCGGTATGCAGCCTTGGCTCCGGAAGATTACTTGGCGTTGAAGAAATGCTCTCTTTGCTCCCTCTCTGCTTTTTTTTCTCCAAGTCTTCTAATGCTCTCTGATCTCTAAAACCTGGGTCCTTCTGCAAGGGAATGGCACCTCGCTATTTATAAGAAGGGGAATGCAATCATTAGGGTTTGCAGTGATTGCCCCTTAGAGTGGCGGCGGCCTGTTGATTGATCAATCTGGGCCATTAATCTTGAGTGTGATGAATCTGGGCCATTAAATGTAGATTGCACTAAATCCTATCAGTAATTAATGCTGATTGGAATAAATCTCCGTGATAATGATTTGCTGATGTCTATGAATCTGAATGAATAAGTTTAATTCATTCTCCTGCCACGTGTCCCAGATTATTGGGATCTGACCCAATCTTTGATTGTAGCAAATCTGGGAAATTGACTGGCTTCATGACACGTGTCCTGAGAGCCGCTGAGGGGATCTGAGCCGCATGAGGATTGGGCCGCATAAGGATTGAGCCGCATAAGGATGGAACCGCATAAGGATTGAGTCGCATAAGACCGGCCACGTGTCAGGGCTGCTTGGAGAGTGGCCCTTAAATCTTCAAACTACATGATAATCTGGACCACATAATGGGTAGTGAGCCACATGGAGATGATCCTTGCGAGCCGCATGGGGAGGCCTCTGCTTGAGCCGCATAGGGCTGTTTCAATCTGGGTCGCATAGGGCAACTTCGGCCTGAGCCGCATAGGGAGTCTCCGCTTGAGCCGCATATGACTGTCCACGTGTTCTAGGCTGCATGGCATTTTTTGGACCTCAGGGGATTGTGTCAAAGATCTCCTTCGTTTCCCTAGGGGTCCGTCATTATGACAGAGTCATCATTACCTCTTTGTGTCAGGGCTGTCACTTTATCAGAGCTGTTAGCCGTCAAAGTAATTAATGCAGTATAGGGCAGAGGAGAGAACTGTTTGCAAGTCACGTGTCTTCTCTTCTGAGCTGCATGGGACGTCTTGAGCCACATTGTCCCTCGTGCCGCATGAATCTTTGAGCCGCATAGGCTTTCTGAGCCGCATGGGGTTTCCTGGCCACATGGCTCTTTCTTTAGTATTTTCCATGCTTCTACAAGACCCCCTTCAAAGTTTTCAATTTGCAAAATTGAAATACTTTGAATAAGAAGCATGGCTGTGTGCAGGCTCATCTAGCCGCATATGAGGTCCTGGCCGCATGGATATTTCAGCCGCATGGATCGCTTAGCCGCAGGGACTGTCGAGCCGCAGAGTTGTTTCAGCCGCATGGCCATCTGAACCGCATAGGCTCTTTGCCATGTCATTATACCATGCGTGCAAATCTTTTCGGGACAGGATCCCAAGAGTTTAGTCTTTAATTTGGCTAGTTTGTCTCGATAGCCGAAGAGTCGATCACGTTGTACGAGGCGTCGGTCCGTGGTCCTCCTTTTTCTGTCTATAAATAGAAGGGTTGGACAGACTTCTCTCTTAGACTCTTCTTGACTGAAAATTCCTGTCTTGTTTTCTTCCTCTGACCGACAGACAACAATGGCACCTAGGGCTTCCAAGGCTGTGAAGAAGGCTGTGGCGAAGAGTAAGAAATCGGCTTCGTCTTCGACTATCGCGTCCCCCGTTCGTCTTGACGTTCACGTTGCCATCGAAGGTAATGACTGTGTGGAAGATTGGATACTTTGAAACCCTAACAGAGCCTGCTCTGCTGCATGCGAACTTTTCAGATTACACGGTCCGCATACACGTCCCATGACCGAGCCGCATGGAGTATACCCCATGTCCGAGCCGCATGAAAGTTGTCTTAAACGAGCCGCATGAATATTTTCTGAATATCTTCTGACTGTGTTCATTTTCTTCGTCTTTGGTTCTTGCAGTATCTCCACCGAATGCTGAGATCGTAGTGACAGAGGAGCCGCCGCCTCCTGTCATCAACCAGGGGTCTTCCTCTGTTAAGGAGGAGGCGATGAAAGAAAAACCGGCGCCTGAAAGGGATGGCATCCTCCCAACTATCGAAACTGCTGAGGGTGGCAGCGCTGGGAATTCTGATTCTCCTATTCTGGACGAGGATCTTCTTCAATTGCATCCTTCGTATGTAAGGTGGTTGAAGGAATGGTATACGCGCTTCTGCAACTAGGGTTTAGGGGTTTCTCGTAAATGTCTATATTTTGTCCGTAGTCCTTGTTTTGTTTTGCTTTTCTTCTTGTCTACATGAAGAACTTTTTTGACTTGCTTGTAATCGTGTGGATGTAACCAATTTCTGAATGAATGGAATATATTCGCTTCACTCTTTTGCTTTGTAATGGTCATCTTATTGGGATATTTTGCGTGGACCTATTGTCCCTAACGTACCCTGGTTTTGGATACGGACAATAAGTTTAAAAAGGAACCAACATACTTACTCAGAGGTACTGAGTACATGGTGAGCATGTGGATTTCTTTGACGGAGCCTTCCTACTCAGAGGTAATGAGGACATGGCAGGAGTGGGCTCAATGAAGGGGGGTACAAAGAATAACTCAGAGGTAATGAGGACATGGAGGTTCTATGTAGAGGGGTGATTTTTTTCTGGCGGAAGTGAAACGACTCAGAGGTAATGAGGACATGGCCGTTTTGGAAATTTGTGGATCGATTACCCTTTTTGTGCACTGGGAGTGCGGGTAGTGGATCATGAGGGAGGATCTCTTCCAGGAAGAAAGTTCAGAGGTATGATCATACATGACTTACTATTTGAAAGAGTGACCAGAATGTGAGTTCAGAGGCACCAGCGGGTACATGACTCGATAATTTGGAATATTGTTAAAGTGTGAGTTCAGCGGCACCAGCGGGTACATGACTTGATGATCTGGAATGTTGTAGATGTGAGTTCAGTGGCACCAGCGGGTACATGACTCGATAATCTAGAAAATTGTGAGGGTGATTTCAGCGGTACTAGCGGGAGCATGACTCGATGATCTGGAGAATGTGAGGGTGAGTTCAGAGGTACCAGCGGGTACGTGACTCGATGATCTGGAGAATGTGAGGGTGAGTTCAGAGGTACCAGCGGGTACGTGACTCGATGATTTAGAAAATATTGAAGATGCGAGTTCAGCAGCACCAGCGGGTACATGACTCGATGATCTGGAATGTCGTTCAGACATAATATTTCTTCAGGAACTTGCCGTTGACGGGCAACATGAGCAAGTCTCCATTTTGTTTTGCGAGGCGGTAAGCACCGTTGGAGAATACAGCCTCAATGATGAATGGGCCTTCCCACTTTGGCTGGAACTTGCCGGCGGTCTTGTGAGTCATGACCATCGGCCTCCGGACTGCCAGAACGAGATCGCCCACTTGGAATGTTCTGATTTTGACCTTCTTGTTGAAGGCTCCAGAGATGCGTGCTTGGTATAGCTCGATCCTTTGCTGAGCCAGGAGGCGCTTTTCATCTAATGCCTCTAACTCTTGTAACCGGCGACGGTAGTTATCATCCGTAGTCAATTGGTAAGTAACGGCGACGCGGAGTGATGGTATTTGAGTCTCCAATGGGAGAACTGCATCACTCCCGTACACCAGGGAAAATGGTGTGTTCCTTGTGGCTGTTCGGACCGTGGTACGGTATGCCTATAAGCATTCACCAAGCTTCTCGTTCCAGTCGCATTTGTTGGACGATACGAACTTCTTGAGTAACTTGATGATGGTTTTGTTGAATGCTTCTGCCAATCCATTCGCTGCTGGATTGTATGGTGTCGAAGCAATATTCTGGATGCGGTTCTTATCGCAGAACCGATAGAAGGCGTGACTTGCAAACTGCGGACCATTATCGTGGATGATCCTTCGGGGCAGTCCATAGCGATAGATGACGTGATGTTGAGGAAGCTGGTCACGTTTGAAGTCTTCACTTCTGCAAGTGGGACAGCTTTCGCCCATTTGGAGAAGTAATCCGTTATTGCGAGTATGAAGCGATGTCCTCGGGAGGAAGGTGGAGTGATTGGACCGATGATATCCATTCCCCATGCTTCGAATGGCCAGGACGCTACCGTCGGATGTAAAAACTCGGATGGCTGGTGGATGAAGTCCGCGTGGACTTGGCAGGCTTTGCATTTTTTGCATAATCTATCGCATCCACTACCATCGTGGGCCAGTAGTAGCCCATTCGGCGGAGACGGTCCTGTAATTTAGGGCCAGGCTGATGGGCCCCGCAGACACCGTCGTGAGCTTCGTGTACGGCTTCTTTGGCTTCTGCGCCTGACAGACACCAAAGTAATAATCCATCATAAGATCGATGATACAGTATTTTTGTCTCTGTATCATAGAAAAATCTGAGAGAACGCCTTCTGATGGAAGTAGCCTCCTTTGGGTTCTCGGGCAGGATGTCATAGACGACGAAGTCGATGAATGGCTGTCTCCAATCTGGGACATTGTCAATCGTCTGGACGAAATAACTCACCACAAACTGAACGTTGTTCTTGGGACAGACCAGTTCGTGGCCTATCACATCCACCGATTGATGAGCATGATTTGGCACTGCTAGGGAAGCGGCAAGGCCAGCTAGGACATCGGCTTCGATATTTCGGAGTCTGGGAACATGTTCGATAAAGAACCCTTCGAACGACGAGATAATGTCGATTGCTATTTGGTGATAGGGGATCATGTCTTCATGGCGGACTTCGTATGAACCCCGGATCTGATTGACGATTAACTGCGAATCGCCGTATGCTTCAAGATATTCTACCTCCAACTCTCTTGCAAGTTGGAGGACGATGACCAAAGCGTTGTACTCGGCCACATTGTTAGAGCAGGGTTCTGTGAGAGAGTAAGTGCGATTGATCACCAATCCGGAAGGAGAAACCAGCACCACTCCGACTTCGATGACGATGTTGCCTTTAGGTCCAGTTCTCGAAGCACCGTCGAAGAACGTTCGCCATATATCATCGTAAGAGGTTGTATGCGAGTCGACGACCTCATCTGGGATCTCTTCATATATTCTGGACGACTCGGAGCCCGGGTGGGCTGCTAAAAAGTCTGCCAGAGCTTGACCCTTAACAGCCTTTTGGGGGACGAAGATCATATGGTAGGGGGACATCAATATTGCTCACGTAGCGAGGCAGGAGCTGAGTGCCCCTGGTTTAGTCATGAGGACCCTGAGAGGGTTAACTCGTGAGATCATATGTATGGTTTGTCCAGTAACATAGTGCCGTATCTTCTGAATGGCGAACACCAGGGCGAGGCATTCCTTCTCCATAGCAGTGTATCGGTGTTCTGGCCCAATCATCATTCGACTGAGATATTATATGGCCTGTCCATAGCCTGTATCGTTGTTTTGTGCCAGCAGAGCCCCGAGGGAATGTTCTATTGCTCGTACATAGAGCAGGAATGGTTTTACAGCAACCGGAGCCACCAGGACTGGAGGGTTCGACAAATATTCTTTGATACTGTCGAAGGCCCGTTGGCATTCTTCGTCCCATACGAATGAGACGTCTTTCTTCATGAGATAGATGAATGGTCGACATCGCCCGGAGAGGTTAGAAATGAACCTCCTGATGTAAGCTAGCCTCCCTTGGAGGCCTCTGAGTTCGCAGAGATTTCTCGGGGGACCCATCTCCATAATTGCCTTTGTCTTCTCAGGGTCTACATGGGTACCCTGGGCCGTAATGATAAAACCCAAGAATTTTCCGCTGGATACGCCCAGGAAGGACTTCGTAGGGTTCATTTTCAAATTGTGCGCTCGCATCAGATCGAATACCGTTCTCAGATCCTGCAGATGGTCTCCCTTACGGCGACTCTTGACGGCGATGTCATCAACGTAACACTCCACCGTTTTACGCAAGTGATCTCTAAAGATGATGCTCATGGCTCTTTGATATATGGCGCCAGCATTCTTTAAACCGAAGGGCATGACTGTGTAGCAGTACGTGCCGATCGGTGTTCGGAATGATGTGTGCTTTTCGTCATCTGGAGACATCTTGATTTGGTTGTACCCCGAGAAACCATCCATGAATGACATACGTTCGAAGCCGCATGTATTGTCAATCATGATGTCTGTGATAGGGAGGGGGAATTCATCTTTGGGACATGCCTCGTTCAGATTGCGGAAGTCGATGCAGATTCGAATCTTTCCGTTCTTCTTGAGGACTGGTACTATGTTGGCGACCCAGTCAGGATGTTGTTCTTCGCGAATGAAGCCGCTGGCTATCAGTTTGTTGACTTCGGCTTCGATCGCATCCATGATGCCTGGGCGGAAGCGTCGCTGTTGTTGTTTGACTGGCTTTGTATCTGGCCGAATGTTGAGTTTGTAGATAGCAATATCGGGATCTAACCCCGGCATGTCTTCATAGCTCCACGCGAACACGTTAATATATTCTTTGATAAGTTCCAGCAGCGATTCTCGCTCTTCGTCTGTTAGACTTTTACTGACGAAGATTGGTTTTGGAGAAGATTCGCTACCAAGATCCACTTGTATAACCTCATCTTCAGTAGGGGTTCTCTCAGTTCGAACCGCTTTTCCCATTGTGTATCCAACTGTTGGGCCCACGGCTCTAGCTCGAGGATTTCAGGAATGTCTTCATCTTCTTCATAAGCATCGGCGAATGCCATGTTGACTGACAGGACTTGTCTGAATATGTCTCCGATGCTGGTATCTGAGTCGGAAGTTGGTGACCCGGTTGAATGTGACTGCCAGTCGCACTCCTTATCTGAACTTTCAGAGGTCGTCGTGGGTGTTACATACCCTAATCCACATCGAGTTTTGCTATAGTAGTCCCGTGGCTTGCCAGCCGGGACTGGTGGCTTCAAAGGTAATCGTCTTCTGGTGCCGTAGTTCAAGCCTGGCATAGCCTCCAGATCATATCCCTGTTTTTGCATGAGATATTTGGATTGAGGGCTATAAAGATACAGAGGCAGTCTCCCGTCATCTGACCCAAGGTCGACTTCTTCTATGGTGAAGGGATGCGGATCGTCCTTCCGGCCGAAGATGATTGGATGATCCCCTCCCTCGATTATGCGATAGGCATCTTCCACTGGGATAAGCTGGATTGCGGTGTGCACATTTGTCACCTGTGTGTGTAGGTGAGTGTCTATACCATGTTCCATAGCATACATTGTACATAGCTTATTGAGCTCGAGGTAGTTCAAAGATAGCCCTTTATTGATGAAGTAAGGTATCTTTTCCAGGAGGATTACATCATCTACGGAGGGAACATCAGTGTGGGCAGCCACATACTTGGCTAGCTCTGGTTCCTCTTCGGCTACCCCCTGTATAAACGAAGACTGAGAGGACGACCTGGGCAGCTTGATCGTCAGAGGTTCAGCTGGTGAAGCAGAGCGTGGAGTTGTTGGCAGGCTAGCGACCCCCAGCTTGATACTTGATGCTGGACGGGGAGTGGTTGGTTCGCTAGAAGTCCCAGACCTTGCATCGGGATGACGACTCTTCTTGGGAAGACGTATCGTCATTGGCTTATCGGAGGGATTGAGCTTCTCCGTTTGTGGCTGACCGACACTCGGCAGCCTGATTGTCAGTGGCTCCGTTATGGGTCTTGGCACTTGGCCAGCCCTTGGCAGCCTGATTATCATCTGCTCTTCTTGCGCCGAGAGGCTGATTGCGTCCTTACGCAGAGTGGCTGTAAGGGGTGCGGACTTGCCAGGTTTGCGAGCTTGGAGGTAGATCGTTAGAGGTTCTTCTGATCCTGTGGCTGTCTCGGTACGAGCTTGCACATCTCCTTCACCAAGGTGCTTCTTCGACTTTTCATATAGGCAGGAGTCTGAGTAGTAGGATTCGACCCCTTTGAAGGGATCGATATCAGCAAATTCTGTCCTCACGAAGTCGTGTTTGTCGACATATTTGAAGCACCGGTGCAGCATGGAAGGCACGATCATATAATCGTGTATCCAAGGGCGCCCCAAGAGGATGTTGTAAGAAGTGTCTGCATCTATGACGTAGCAGGTGACTTCTGATTGGAGATCGCCAATCTGACACTTCAGACGAATCTTTCCAATTGGGTAGCTCATGTCCGAATTGAAACCGCTGATGGCGGTGCTTGTAGGCGTCAGGCGATGCATTGGAATACGAAGATGATATAGCAGACCCTTCGGAATGATGCTTATGGAAGACCCAGGATCAATGTGCATCCGGTCCACCTTTACGTCGCCGATGTATCCAGTGTAGTATAACGGGCGATCGTACAGGTTGGTTTTGATGAGCATATCCTGCGGAGTGAAGACAATGTTGGGCATCGCTCCCGTGCAAGCGCTGTCTTGGAGATCTGCAGGCGGGCTTTCTTCCGAGAGGTTGACTTGAGCCAAGTATGCGTCGGCATTTTGGAGTGCATCGCTCAAAGCCGCGCGAACATCCTTTGAGAGTCTCAGAAGCTCGTATAATGACAACTTGGCCGGTGTGTTGGCCAATTGCGCCAAGATGTCGAAGTTGTAGGGCTTCTCCAGCCCTTGCGGTACCTCCTTTCGGAGGGATTTGTCAAAGCGAGTCTCCTTCGGCCTAGGCTTGTCGGTCGTCGGAGACTGAGACGGTCCCGGAGTGTCCGCTGTAACTGGCTGAGGATCTTCAGTCGAGTTATCAGCCACCGGTTGGGGTTGTGCCGCAGACCGAGTGACGACGGCTGTAGCTTCTTCGATATTTACCGAGACTGTGGCAGGATCTGGCTTTTCCACTCTTCTTCTTGCGAGTGGAGGGTGGCGTAGACTGAGTCACTTCAGATACCAAGTCTGGATGAACCCACATGATTTCCTCCCGTGATGTGGTGAGGGGCACTAGACCAGCAACCTGATCCCGAGGAGGTAGAAGGTTAGCAATCTCCATCGTCGCTCGAGGGATGGGGACCACACCGTCTTGAGTTTTCGTGGGAGGAAAGCTGCCAAATTGTACTGACACCATATTGGCTGCCACAGTTACCTCCTCGAAGTCGATAGCCAGAGCATTCGAATCGATGAGAATTTGGATGTACCGTTTTAGTTGGTAGCAGTCGTGTGTAGCATGGTGGACGTAGCGGTGGTAATGGCAGTACTTTGGATTCTCCATTTCCGCCGGTCGAGGTTCCCGTCTTGGTGGAGGAAGCTGAATTCTGTCTCCTTGTATGAGCATGTCCAAGATAGGCTTGACGTGACCGTCTTCGAAGGAGTAAGTGACTTGCGGCCATTGTTTGTCTGTCGGTTTTGACTCAGGTTTCTGGGCTGTATCGGCCACCATAGCCTGTTTACCCCTGCTGTCCCGATTGTTGGAGGGGCTACCCCCATTGTCGTTGTTGGTGTTGGGACGCTTGCCCTTGTTTTCTCCGTCCGAGATATGCAATCCCAGTTGGCGAGCCTTCTTCAATCGTTCTTCGGCGCTTGTGGTACTGATGATAAACATCTTCCAGTCCTTGAATTGACTTTCGTCCATCCAGAGACTGATGGTGGGGAGCAATCTCTTTTGGCAAATTTCAATCAGGGAGGAATCAGGATTTCCAGATGGCAGCTTCATTGCGGTTTGGCGAAACCGCTCAATGTAATTCCTCGTCAGCTCTTTCTTCCCTTGGACGACGTCCATGAGGGTGGACATTGTGATGTCCTGCCCTACTTCGTAGAACCTCTCCCAGAACATGCGCTTGAAGCCGACGAAGGAGTGGATGCAGTTGTCTGGCAGGTTGCGATACCAGTCGAAGGCGACTCCTTCCAATGCCCCGATGAATAATCGTGTGAGGATGGCATCATCGTGGGGCAGATGGTCGGTGGTGACCTCGAAGTAAGTGATATACCGACTTGCTGAGGTCTTGCCATCATAAGGATTGATATTGAACGGCTTATATCTTGGTGGGAATGGAACATCCCTCCAGGCAGCAGGGTACGGTTGCCATATTCTGAGGTCTTGGGAATTTTCTCGAGCGGTAAACATGGCTCGGAGCTCCTGGACCTCTCTTCTCGCTTCACGGGCTTCATCCACGACGGTGGGGGCCATTCCTTCAGGAAGATTGTTGTCCGGGTTCGGTGCCGCTGAATTCGAGTCCGCATTGACCGCAGGACCCGCGCTTATTTGGCCAGGCGTTCCTCCTTGCAGAGTTGGAAGAGCCGCTTTGATCTCGTCTACAGACTTGACCAAGGCAAGCAGTATGGCCTCCAGAGTGTCGATGCGTTGGCGATCACTGGAACCACCTTGGTTACTGTCCGTCATGAATACCATCCTTACGTGAGGGGAGATGGACGGAGCGGTGGAGGAAGCGCCCTCCGAATCATACCCCTGTAGTGAGAAGTCGTCAGGATATGTGGGAATGTTCTCCTCTGGTTCGGACTCGGAAGGAACAGTACCCCCACTCTCCGAGTTCGCCTCGTCTTGGGAGTTGTGGATGTCGTCGGGGACGTCAGGGTTTGAGAGAGTTGTTTTTCCCGGCTCGTCTTCTTGGAACATCAGATTGTCGTGGAGGTTCGGAGGAGTGTTACCCCCAGTCTCAGCAACCTCCAGTGTTGTGGACGACGAATCTCCCACTGTAACAGATTTCGTCTTAGAACGGGTACCTTGGAAAACTCCGGTGGTGGGCACCCGTTTAGACGACAGTCTCTTAGTCATAGTGGTTGAAATCTTCGGGCTAGGAACATTCGTCTTCTTCCCTTTTCCATCGGCGGAGACTTTCTGAGCTGAGTTGCAGGAGACGACGGGAGGCGCCTCGTCTTCCGAGCTTGATCGTTGCAGTCTTTGGAAGACGGACCGCCGGTCCTCTCATACTGTTGCGTTGCTGCAACAGCAGTTGATGATGACTTGGGTGCAGTGACGTCCGTGGGAGGACTCTTTGCACCCCGGGGCACCTTTTCTTTCCTTGCGTTTGTGGAGGATGGCCTCACGCAAGTCAGACTGGTCGGGATCGACCATGTTTGCTCTCTGGATTTTGGGAGACTTTTGGAAACCTCTCTGTCCGTTTGCCGCCAGGGGCTGGACTCGAGTGGCTCTGTACAACTTCCCATCAGAGGCCCGCATAACAGTATACGGGACGCTCGGATGGTCAGAGGTCGGATCAACGGACCGAGTTTGCCAAGCTCGTGCCGTCCTAGACTTCTTCGCTCTAGTGCGTAAGGGCACATAGTAGGAAGAGTCTAAGTGGTGCTGGAGAGAATCAGACATGTCTTCTTGGGAGCACAGGAGATCAGGACCATAGGTGAGGCGGTCGAAGACGGAACCTCGTGGAGTAGGCGTCATGCGGCTGGAACCATCAACCCTCATGCGGCTGGCAATCGTAGCCGCATGATTCTTCTCCATGCGGCTGGAAACCCTGGCCGCATGAGTATTCTCCATGCGGCTGGAAATCCTAGCCGCATGAGTACTATGCATTTGGCTAGCAGTTTCAGCCACATGGTCATCATTCATGCGGCTGGCGATCTTGGCCGCATGAGTCTTCGCTTTGCGGCTAGTGCCCTTGTTCGGTTTCTTCCTGGAGCCCATAGAATCGCTCTTTGCCCCTGCAAGTCCAGCATCGTAGTGCTTTCTTCTGCCGGACTTGGGGACAGCAGAGTCTTCTATGGCTCGAAGTAGGGCCGTATGAGAGTCGCCTTCGCCGTCTTGGGTAGGAGAGTACTCCCTCGAGGGCCTAGGAAGGAGCAAATAATTTTGGCCTCCATTCTTTGTGAGCCTTCGTTGTGCAGATGCGCCTCTGGACCGGGCCAGCGCTTCCTTCGGAGAGCATTTTTTCGAACGCCTGTTGGTCGAAGCGGACGACCATTTTCTGTTGTGTGGAGCCAAGTTTGGCTGCATCCGATTGCGTCACCAACTCCACAGCCGTGGAGAAGTTTGTCCCCAGCAGAGTCGCCATCGTGTTTGCCATGAAATATAAAGGACAGAACAATTATCGGAGGACTGGACTTTTACTTCACATTACAAACTCGCATGTACAAAGAAAGCCTAGGGACGAAAGCCTAGGTACAGCAATCTAAGTACAATTGTTTATTTTAGATTCTGGGGGGTGACGATAGAGGCTCGGAAAAGCGACGGCCGCTCTGCCTTACTCCTTGGACGATCGGTATGCAGCCTTGGCTCCGGAAGATTGCTTGGCGTTGAAGAAATGCTCTCTTTGCTCCCTCTCTGCTTTTTTTTCTCCAAGTCTTCTAATGCTCTCTGATCTCTAAAACCTGGGTCCTTCTACAAGGGAATGGCACCTCGCTATTTATAAGAAGGGGAATGCAATCATTAGGGTTTGCAGTGATTGCCCCTTAGAGTGGCGGCGGCCTGTTGATTGATCAATCTGGGCCATTAATCTTGAGTGTGATGAATCTGGGCCATTAAATGTAGATTGCACCAAATCCTATCAGTAATTAATGCTGATTGGAATAAATCTCCGTGATAATGATTTGCTGATGTCTACGAATCTGAATGAATAAGTTTAATTCATTCTCCTGCCACGTGTCCCAGATTATTGGGATCTGACCCAATCTTTGATTGCAGCAAATCTGGGAAATTGACTGGCTTCATGACACGTGTCCTGAGAGCCGCTGAGGGGATCTGAGCCGCATGAGGATTGGGCCGCATAAGGATTGAGCCGCATAAGGATGGAGCCGCATAAGGATTGAGCCGCATAAGACCGGCCACGTGTCAGGGATGCTTGGAGAGTGCCCCTCAAACCTTCAAACTATATGATAATCTGGACCATATAATGGGTAGTGAGCCGCATGGAGATGATCCTTGCGAGCCGCATGGGGAGGCCTCTGCTTGAGCCGCATAGGGCTGTTTCAATCTGGGCCGCATAGGGCAACTTCGGCCTGAGCCGCATGGGGAGTCTCCGCTTGAGCCGCATATGACTGTCCACGTGTTCTAGGCTGCGTAGCATTTTCTGGATCTCAGAGGATTGTGTCAAAGATCTCCTTCATTTCCCTAGGGGTCCGTCATTATGAAAGAGTCATCATTACCTCTTTGTGTCAGGGCTGTCACTTTATCAGAGCTGTCAGCCGTCAAAGTAATTAATGCAGTATAGGACGGAGGGGAGAACTGTTTGCAAGTCACGTGTCTTCTCTTCTGAGCCGTATGGGACGTCTTGAGCCGTATAGTCCCTCGTGCTGCATGAATCTTTGAGCCGCATGGGCTTTCTGAGCCGCATGGGGTTTCCTGGCCGCATGGCTCTTTCTTTAGTATTTTCCATGCTTCTACACAAAGTTCTACGAGATCGCAAGAAAAGGATGTTGGGCTTATCCCAAGCTTCCTATATCGATACTGTACTAACTCGTTTTAGTATGCAAAATTCTAAGAAAGGTTTCTTACCTTTTAGACATGGAATTGCTCTATCAAAGGAGCAGTGTCCGAGGACACCTAAAGAGATAGAGAACATGAAGGCAGTTCCTTATGCTTCAGCAGTAGGAATCTTAATGTATGCAATGCTATGTACGAGACCAGACATCTGCTTTGCCGTAGGCATGGTCAGCAGATATCAGTCTAACCCAGGAAAAGAGCACTGGACTGCCGTAAAGCATATTTTGAAGTGCCTGAAAAGGACTAAAGAGTATATGCTAGTTTACCAGGCAGATAGTTTAGTTCCCTTGGGGTATACAGACTCAAATTTTCAGTCAGATAGGGATTTTAGGAAATCTACCTCAGGTTATGTGTTTACTTTGGAAGGTGGAGCCATTGTGTGGAGGAGTATCAAGCAAAAATGTATTGCTGATTCCACCATGGAAGACGAGTATGTGGCAGCCTCTGAGGCAGCCAAAGAAGCGGTTTGGCTCAGAAACTTTCTGTTGGACTTGGATGTGGTACCTAGTTTGCCTAAGTCTATTACACTTTATTGTGATAATAGTGGTGCAGTTGCAAACTCGAAAGAACCACGAGCCCATAAGACAGGCAAATACATTGAGCGCAAGTACCACCTGATACGAGATTTCGTAAAAAAAAGGAAAAGTTGCTGTGATCAAGATAGCATCAGCCGACAACCTAGTTGATCCCTTTACAAAGAGCTTACCAGCTAAGGCTTTTGATAGTCATGTTGAGGGAATGGGAGTCAGATGTGTAGCAGCATGGCTTTAAGTATAAGTGGGAGATTTGTAACAGTATACTGAAAAGCAATGCTTTGAGTATAAGTGGGAGATTGTTAGGGTTATATACTAAAAGCATCACTTTTGTAGTAACCTTATTTCCTTAAATTTTGAATGAGAATCATATGGGCAAATGTTTGTATATTGTATTTGTTGCAAGTGTTAATGCAAATGTCTGATATTCTATATTGTAGATAATATGGTGTGTGGTGTCACACAGAAGATCATATTATCAGTTTTCTATGGAGTATATAAATAGTTCACAACCTAGATGGACTTGGAAAATCTATTGGAAAGGTTATAGTGTAATCTGGTATTAGTCTATCTTGACTATAGGTTTACACTAGTACACTTTGTGTGTATTGAACAGGACCACTTGAGGTTGTTCTCTTTGTACTGACTACATAAGAGAACAAACACCTCTGTTATTATGGATGCTTGTGCTCTTAATTCGGATATAATAATGGACATGTATATGTAGTGTGAATTACTTTGACTCATAAAAGAGTAAGATTCATTATGGATCAACAACCTCTATGAATTGGGTAATAACATTGTATGTATGATGGGTTGTTGATTATAAATGGAATCCATGTCCCGATACATCGGATTGATGATGTCCTCTTAAGGAGCTCATAAGGATTGTCATGTAAACCCTGCAGGTGGATTATATCTGACATGACAAATAAAGTTGAGCGGTACTACTTAAGGATAAAAGATGTCGAATCAATATAGTTGTCAGTAACTTAATTTGATCGACGGACATACGATATCTTAACATGGGGAGCCAAACGAGCATATAATAAAAGGAGCCCACAAACATAATTTGGGATTAGGGAGGTAGTGCAACAATAGCTTATTAATGGACCGAGCTATTGTTAATGGGCCTGGATTGTGTGTTCGGGCTGAACACGGGATATCGAGATCCGTTAGGAGGCCTAATCCTAATTTCTCCTCATGGTCCCTGCCGTAGCCTATATATATCCTTTATTCTCTGGCCGCCAGATTACTGATCAGAAATATGAAATTTTCTCTAAATTCGTGATTCACGTAAGGAGAGAAAGAGAGGGCTGCCAAAGAGAAGAAAAGGTTGGGAGATCGTCGCCCACACGACGTCCAACTCGGGGAAGGAATACGTACAGAAGATCTTGGGGTCGTCCGCTCGAGATTGCCAGGAATTACTTGTCTCCTTTCCACCGCAGGTATAATTCGTGAACCCTAGTTTCCGCCTATGAAGGGTTAGGACACGTATTAGATCTGTTTAACTTTCTATCGATCAATACGCACACCAAAGGAAGGATCCTGGGAATCCCCAGTTCCATCAATGTGCTCAAAGGCAAGATTCAACTGTTAGTCAACGCTGGTGTTGTCACCCTTCAACAAGATGAGAAGACTGTTACCGCGAACATGGTCTCAGTACAGTTCGGTAACTTCCCTCCACAGATGGTACAGCATGGTGTCATCCCTATCCCCATGGCCACTCTTAAGATCGAGAATCTCCCTCCTCCACGAAGTGAAGGTCTCGTCCCCTTATCCCTTGATAACGGTGAGATTATGTGGATCCACCCTGACCTTGTTGCAGACTTCGAGGCTCCTTCCTCGTCTAAGCAAAAAGACCGCTCCAAGGGCAGAACAAAGATCTGCAATATGGTGTCTTTTGACCCCATAGTTGAAGAGGAAATCCTGCTGGGCACCAGGTCAGGGAAAGCCTATTTACGGGAATTTCCCGAAACTCAAGAAAACCCTTCTTCTTCTTCTGAGTCTGCTCCAGTGCAACCTGTCTCTACTGAGGACATCCCTTCTGTATCCTCACCGGTTGTAGAACCCATTCCTCCTAAACCGGCAGCAGCCGACAAAGGCAAACAACAAGTCCGCTTCGACAAAGTTTTGAAGAAGTCATCCCCCTCTGGACTTGAAAAGCCATATAACTTTGACATATTGGCTCAACTGGCCAACACACCGGCTAGGCTGTCCATCTTCGAGCTCTTACGCCTCTCTAAAGAGACTCGAGAAACACTGAATGAGGCTTTGATGCAGGCAGACACTTGCCTAACTCTTCTCAAGAAACCTGAGTCAGAACCTGTCTCTTGTCTCCACTGTCACAGTGTGCTGGAATTAATTCCAAACATCACCTTCACACAAGATGACATGTTGATGGAAGACAATCGACATGACCGTCCTCTCTATTTTACAGGATATGTCGACACCATGAAGGTCGATTGTATTCTGATAGATCCAGGGTCAGCACTCAGCATCATACCGAAGACGATGTTGGATGCTCTGAAGATTCCAGTGCATAGCCTCTCCGGCACTATCACCACCATCCTGGGATTTAACCAGGGAAGAAGTGAACCTTTAGGCAAGATACCCTTAAAGCTCCAAATTGGCAATCTTCGCACGAAGGTGACCTTCTACATTATAGACAACCATGGTTGTTCTTATAATGCTTTTCTGGGGAGACCATTCCTTCATGAACACAATAGTGTTCCTTCTACTCTCCATCAATGCTTCAAATACGTTGATGACAAAGGGGAAGTCCAAAAAGAAGTTGCGGATCTCTACCCTTTCAAAGGTGTTGAAGCATATTGCAACGACGCTCACATGTACAAAGAAGAGTTTATAAAGGTGGTATTAGCCATGGATGGTGAAGAAGAACAAGAAGCAGTACCCAGTGACACTCTCATCATACCTGTCAAAGGACATATCTCTCATCCTCAATACTCCAAACCATTAGCTATTCATCTGCCAGCCCAGAAGCAATCGACTGGTGATAATCAAGATCAAAGGGAGCTCACCTCTTCTGAGCCACTGGTTATCGACCTCCGTCGTAACAAAGATCAAAAAGAGCTCACATCTTCTGAGCCATTGGTTATCGACTTACGTCGTAACAAAGATCAAAGGGAGCTCACCTCTTCTGAGCCGCTTGTTATCGACCTTCGTCGCAACAAGCCTAAAACTTCTTCCTCTTCTGATCCCCTCCTCTTGTAATCGATCTGACCAAGCCGGCTAAGGCTAAAGGTCCTATTGTAAATATGGATGTACAAATCAATGAAAAAGCATCTACTTTCCAGTATACTGATGTCATTTATCATACTAAATGCTATTTGGATATGCTAGACAGCTTTCAGTCATTTACAATAGGAGTTGTACAATCCCTTCAGACGGAAGCATTATTTGAATATCCAGATGACTCATATTTTGTTGTCCCTTCTCGAAAGAGAGGCGAGAGTCCAATACTTTTTAGTAAAGGGCCAGAACAAAAATTTAGCTATACAGATGATAGCAAAAATAACGATATGGGACGTCTCCAACTTCGTCGTTATAGTCAACAATCAAAAGATATCATCCGAAAGATGGATTATGACTTCAAGAATGGCCTCAATTACGGTAAAGGCAGATGAACACCTATCCGTACGGTTGTTCCGAAAGGAAAATCAGAGATGTACTACAGCAGGACGAAAAGAGGACTCGGATATACTTCACTTCCGGTCTTATCTCCAGAAGTCTCCGAATCCGATAATGAGGAACGCTCTAACTCTTCTGATTCCAGATCATGGGATTCTGATGCCAGCATCGGTCAAGTTCATCGATTGATCGTATCTTCTAACATAGTCTCCGCTGAACTCCCAGAAGGCTATGACGAGGATATTGAAGAAAATCCCGAAACAGATCCTTGGGCTCAGCGGATGGATACCCAATGGTAACTCCGATTCGAACAACGAGAACCTCCTACCACAGATCAATTGGTTCAAATTGACGTAGGAGAAAACGGGCCACCTCGTCCAATATTCATCAGTAAGAACCTCCCAGAGGCAGATAAGCAAGAGTTAATTCTTCTTATTCGAGAATACATTGATGTCTTTGCTTAGAATTATGAAGACATGTCAGGTTTAGATCCCAAAGTTGCTACTCATAAACTGAATATTTTACCTAATGCAAAGCCAGTCAAACAACAGCAAAGGCGATTTAAGCCAGAAATGATGGACGCAATTGATGATGAAGTCAAAAAGCTCATAGCTTACGGCTTTATTCGAGAAGAACAACATCCTGATTGGGTAGCCAACGTTGTCCCAGTCTTGAAGAAAACTGGCAAAGTTCGAGTTTGTATTGACTTTCGAGATCTTAATGAAGCTTGTCCAAAGGATGAATTTCCTCTCCCTATTACAGACGTCATGATCGACAACACTTGTGGGTTCGAAAGGATATCCTTCATAGATGGATTCTCCGGATACAATCAGATTCGGATGAATCCTGAAGATGAAAAACACACTTCTTTCCGTACTCCTCGCGGAGTCTACTGCTACACAGTGATGCCATTTGGTCTCAAGAACGCTGGTGCTACTTACCAACGAGCTATGAGTACCATCTTTCGAGATCATCTGCGCAAGACTGTCGAATGTTATGTCAACGATATTACTGTCAAGAGTCGTCTAAAGGAATATCACATCCAAGATTTAAGAACTATCTTCAATCTAATGTGCCAACATCAGTTAAAAATGAATCCCACTAAGTCATTCTTGGGTGTCTCTAGTGGTAAATTTCTCGGCTTCGTCATTACCTCTAAGGGTATACACGTGGATCCCGAGAAGATCAAAGCCATTCAAGAGATGCGTCCTCCATGCAACTTAAAAGAGCTACGAGGATTCCAAGGTCGACTTGCGTACATCAGGAGATTCATTTCAAATCTGTCTGGACGCTGCAGACCATTTACCCAGTTAATGAAGAAGGGTGTATCTTTCATTTGGACTGAAGAATGTTAACGAGCATTTGATGATATAAAGCAATATCTCATGAACCCACCAGTCTTGGTGCCACCAATTTCAGGCATATCATTCTTAATGTATGTCTGTGCTATGGATCATTCATTGGGTGCTTTACTTGTCCAGAAGAACAAAAAAGGCCATGAACAAGCCATCTACTATCTTAGTCGTACTATGATTGGTGTTGAACACTGTTATAGTCCGGTTGAGAAAGAATGCTTAGCTCTTATGTTCGCTGTTCAAAAGACTCGGCATTATATCATCGGCCAAACCATTCACGTCATTTTCCGAGTTAATCTTCTTCGGGTATTGATGAAGAAGCCTAGCACACTCAATTCCCGGCTCGCTACATGGGCCATTCTGCTAGCCCAATACGACATGGTTTATGTTCCGCAAAAGTCCGTTAAAGGTCAAGCACTGGCTGACTTTTTAGCAGCTCATCCTGTTCCGGAAAAATCTAAGCTTTATGATGAAATTCCAGACGAAACATTGGAATCAAACATGATCTCTGAAGAATTTCCTACCTGGCGTCTATTCTTCGACGGAGCATCCCGGATCGAACCCAACGGGACCATTGTCGCAGGAGTTGGGATTGTACTAGTCTCTCCAGAAGGATTAGTTATCCAAAAAGCTTATTCCTTAGATCAGCCATGCTCTAACAATGTGGCTGAATACAATGCCTTGCTTATCGGACTCCAGTTAGCTAAACAGTTGGAGGTCGAATATCTTGAAGTCTATGGCGATTCTAAACTGGTTGTCAATCAGGTTAGAGGAACATACGAAGTTCGCCATCAAGATCTAGTACCCTATCATGAAGCTGCAATTTACATGGCTACATCATTTAAGGCCTTCTTTATTGAATATGTCCGACGAGCTTGCAACACTGAGGCAGATGCTTTAGCTAATCTCGCAGCAGTCTTAGCAATTCCCGTCAAAAGACAATAAGTGGTTGTTGTTTCCAACAGAGAGTTGTTCTGCGTGGAAAACAATCGTAACATTGAGTTCAGTAAATTCGTCAAAGTCAATGTTATCAATGAAGATTGGAGAGCTTCTTTCATCGACTTCGTAGTTCATGACATACTTCCTAAAAATTCTAAGGAGGCTACGAGTATTCGTCGACGATCTCTTCGATTCTACTACAATCAGACTACCAAAACTCTCTATCGACGGACTTATGACGGCCTACTCTTGCACTGTCTTGTTGGTGATGAAGCGAAGCAAGTATTGCGTGAAGCTCATGATGGTGTTTGCGGAGCACATCAACCAGGCCCTAAACTGCAGGATCGTATCCGACGAATGGGTTACTACTGGCCCTCTATGGTGTCTGATGCCATCGAATATGCAAAGAAATGTCGAGCTTGTCAAATCCATGCAGATTTTATCCATCAATCGTCGGAATTCCTTCATCCGACTGCTGCTTTCTGGCCTTTTGAAGCTTGGGGTATGGATATTATAGGTCCTATAAATCCTTCTTCTTCTAAGGGACATCGGTTTATATTAGCAATAATGGATTATTTCTCCAAGTGGGCTGAAGCTATACCTTTGGCTGAAGTCAAAACCAGCAGCATCATCAACTTCGTCAAACACCACGTTCTTTACAGGTTTGGTGTACCTCGACAAATCATTCACGACAATGGACCTCAGTTCGTCAGTCAAAAGTTCACCAGGTTCTGTGACAATCATCGGATTGACAATGTCGCCTCTACAGCTTACAACCCTGCTGCTAATGGCTTGGTTGAAGCCTTCAACAAGACTATTATCAAGCTCCTTAAGAAGTTTGTGTCTACTAACAAACGGAATTGGAGTGAAAAGCTCGGAGAATGTCTATGGGCCTACCGTACTACGGTCCGCAACCCCACAGGTTGTACACCCTTCTCTCTGGTGTACGGTTGTGAAGCAGTTCTACCTCTGGAACTTCAAATTCCTTCCTTGAGAATTGCCATCGCTAATGAACTTACTACGGAGAACAATAATCTTCTTCGACTTCAAGGACTGGAGGCGCTCGACGAGAAGCGGCTATTGGCTCAACAACATATTGAATTATATCAAGCCCGTATCTCGAAGACTTTTAACCGCAAAGTTAAAATCAGAGCCTTTCAAAAAGGAGAACTCGTTCTAACAGTCAGACGTCCTATGACTATGACTCACATGAGCAAAGGCAAGTTCGATGCGAAATGGGAAGGGCCTTATATCGTGAGTAAAGTCTTCTCAAATGGAGCCTATCAACTCACAGAGCTGGACGGTCGAGTGGCGATGATGCCTATCAATGGCAAATTCCTTAAAAAGTACTATGTATGAATGTAAAAGGGATTTCTTGTAAATATGACAAGACAGTTCATAAATAAATTTTGATTTTATTTTATCATAAACGATGTTACATGATATCAAGGACGAGAATCACTATCGTCCTTCTTAAAGACAGGACGAGGACCACTACCGTCCTTTTCAAAAATATAGTCGGCAAAAGAGCCGAGGACATCCTTGCTCGATTTCACTAGAAATGCGCAAGCGGCCATCCTCATAGCCTCTTCTTCTTCAGTCCTCCCTGGCTCGACTAGGAAGTCCAAGATATCCCGTGGCGGCTTGGGTGCAGACGAACCTTCGCCCGCCTCCGTCTGCTTTGGCTGGGTTGGCTCGGTTGGACGTTCCTCAGCAACTTCTTCGACCTTCGGGATGATCTCAGTCTTCTTGGATGCATCTCCAGACGACATTTTGTGTTACAATTGAAACTGATCACTCCATCTAAATTTCTGTTCTATTTATAGGCAGAGATTCTTTAGACAGTCGATTAAGCGAACCGAAGCGACAGATTCTTCATATCATTCATTCCATTCATCTGACGGTTCATCCGTTCATCCCATTCATTTGATGGTTCACCCGTTCATTCCATTCATCTGACGGTTCATCCGTTCATTCCATTTATTACGACGGTTCATCCGTTCATTTCATTCATCCGACGGTTCATCCGTTCGTTTCATTCACCCGACGGTTCACCCGTTCATTCCATTCATCTGATGGTTCACCCATTCACTTCATCCAATTGACGGTTCATCCGTTCATCCTGACGATTAACTTCGTTCATACATTCTGATGACTCATCCGTTCATCCATATCAACAACTTGTCACGTATTTATTACCTCTGATTAAGTTGTCTACCGAAATAATGATATTCAAAAAGAAAATTATATTCTGCCATGTCCACATTACCTCTGAGCAGATATAATGAATATAATTATTTTCTAAATCAAGAAATATATCATGTCCTGAACCTCTGAATATATTTTCTATCGCTATTATTTATATCCGTAATGGGATATGCAACAAATAATAGATCCACAAAATAGTGTCTTTTCATTGATCAAGATAAAAGACGTTAACAAAAGACATATCACAAAGGAGAAAATACAAAAAGTTTCTTTCACTCAGTTGGTGGGGTCATCAGATTAGCTATCTTCTGCTTCAAGGTTTGGAGTCGTTCTTCACGAGAATCCAGCACCCGTCTTCTAGCCTCCGCCATTCCAGATTCAGCATTAAATGTTGGCAAGGTCACTAGTCGGCGAGTGATTTCATCTTGATGAAACTTGACAAACTCATTCTTCTCATGGGTCAGAATGTCCAGTTGCTGAACTGCCGCTTGATGCTGTGTGGTCTCTTCTTCAAGAGCAAGTTGAACGATTCTCAACTCCTCTTGAAGTCGAGCAAACTCTGCCTTCAGATCAGCAACCTTCTTCTCTTTCTCTCCAGCAGTAGATGCTACTATATCCATATGAGAATCATACTCTGAAGACTTCGTGGCGAAAGTATCCAAGAAAGTCTTCAAATCAGCTTTCGTGACCTCAGCTTCTCGAGTCATCCTTTCGAACTCGGCATTCACCAGTGGCTCTACCTTCCCTCGGTTAAGATCTTTATAAATCTTGATTGATTCCTCTAGCTCATCCAGTACATGTTCAAAGAAAGCAGCCTGAGCTTCATCTCCTTGATCTCGGATGCCGTCGATCAGATAAGAAGTTGGACTTCTGACAGTGATGAAACCAACATTTTCTTTCTCCATTACCCTTTCTACCAAAGGTCCCAAGGAACTGAAGAAGAAATTGGTAAAAGAACCAACTACAAATTTATTGGTAGCTACTGCACTAGGTATAGCAGCTATTCCTACAGAAGCTTCAGCAGCAGATGCTTGTGAAGGCGGAAGTTCGGCTTCTTGAACATCGGCCGTAGCCTCTTTTGACAAAGGAGCCATTGTAGAGCTAGTTGCCCCTCCTAGATGTTCTTCTGCGGAACCAAGTAAACATCATCAGTTTGTTGTCACTAAGGGCTATCAAAATAAGATCAAAATGAAGGCAAGCTTACCAAAACTGGGTTTAGTGACAAGATTGTAATTTAATAAAATAGGCTGGAGCCTCGCGAAAGTAGTTTCAGACATTACTGCCTGACTACTTCCCGCTTCGGAGCCGCCAGATAGATGACGGCTGCCGCTGGCTATCGCCTCTGTTTGTACTATGTCAGTGCATACCGGAAGAATCGGAGAAGGTTGAATTTCTGCATGAATGAAAGTTAAAATATTAGTCATCTGATCTATAAATGAAGATTACTAAAATTAGTCAATACCTCTTTGATCGGTGACAATAGCTTTCTCCGGTGCTACTTCATTAGCAGCGTTCTTCTCTTGGGATGCATGGACAGCAGCATCCTCTTCCAAATTCAGATTGTCATCCTCTGCAGATGTTTCTTCATCATCTACACCCTCTTCTCATGCTTTCTCGCTATCACTTGCGTCGACTGGATCTATATCATCATTGAAGCCGAAGTCACAGTCTTCCAAGGCCTCGATCATCAGTCGATCTTCTTCGGCCCGACGCGATCTTGGTGTAGCTGGAAGAGGGGCAGTTTCCGTTGCAAGCGTAGGAGATTGTACTACTTCGACGGATGATCCCGACTCATTGATTGGGGTTGGAGTTGCAGTTGCTTCTCTTGCTTCTGCAGCCCTATCCTTTATCTCTGCGATCTCCTCTCTTGTCTCTGCAACCTGGTCTCCTTTCTCTGTACTGGAAGCTTCCTGCCTGGGCTCAGGAGTAGGTATAGGAGAAGGCATCATCACCCCGGCAACAGCACTTATCAGCGCCGATGTATGGACAGATCTTGGGGGAGTGGTTACTTTCTTTCTGAAAGCTAATTTTGTCCTGCGTAGAGGTTCTTCCGGAATCTCTACTTCTGCTGCGTGTGTTTTTCTTTGGATGGAAGTAGGGGTTGTTGCCTCTTCTCTATGAACCGACTCGGCCTGTTGCCGAGATTGCGAGCGAGTAGTGACTCTTTCTGAAGAGTCCACAGCGGTCTTCTTCTTTAAGACAGAAGAAGATGTTTCTTCTGCCTTCCTCTTCTTCTCCTTGATCGGAGATCTTACAACTTTCAGAGAGACACGCAGCGGTTCGTAGACTTCTTCGGGGAAGTTGGCTTCCCTTGAAGCTTCTAGAGGCGCATCAGCTGGCTCGTGCTCTTCATCATTACCAGGAAGCACCATAACAGGTGCTCCTTTTTTAAATCGAGTTGCCGTCGCAAAGCTGTCTGCTAGATTGAAGTTCTCAGCAAAAGTATTTGCTGATGTGTAAAAGATGTTGGCCCATTGGTCATATGGTTAAACTGATTTTAATAATTGATCAAACTCTGTCTCGATATATGGAGCTAGTCAGGATATCTCGGACTCTTGGACATGATCAAGAACGGCTATCTACTCAGTTCAAGACCGAAGCGTTGTTTGCCTGTTCGAGTCTGTATTTCTTTGAGCAATGTATTTTTTATTTTAATTGAGTCTAGGAATACTGTGTACACCGAGTCGTACTGGCAAATAGGCTATTCCAAAAAGATTTCAAACTGTTTTTAAAATGTCCTTAGTTTTGAAAAACATTCGTATTTACAAAAGCTCCAAAAAGGTTTTCAAAAAGGTTTTCAAAATTCCCCAAAAACTAATTTTAAAAACCCTAACCTAACCCTGACAGAACTCGACCAGAGTTCGACCAGAGTTCGGCCAGAGTTCGGTTAGTGGCCGTTTTGTTTTTGAATTTCTTGGAACTTGGTCCTCCTGCAGTTGCGAATTTGACCGAGATTTGCTCGAGTTCTGCCCGAATTCTGCCCGAATTCTGCCAGAATTCTATCTTTGGAACTCCTATAAATAGAGAAGGATTTCGATCATTTTAACTCACTCATTCACTTTCAATCTTCTATCTACTTAAAGCTTTCAGTCTTCCAAAGAGTTTTTCTCGAGCTTTAATTTTCAGATCCTAAGCCAGTTACAATCCTCTAGTCGATTTGCCAGTGCGGTGCGGTCTAGAAGTTTTAGAGTGATTGTAATCAGAAGGCTTGATAGAAGAATACCTCTTCATAATTGAAGTTGGACGAGTTCTTCGTATCAAAGCTCGCGTTGTAGAAGTTGCAAGGACTTCGTAAGAAAACTTGCGGTTTTGCCAATAGTGGATTCAACTGGTAGCAAGAGTTCTACCGACTGGATTAGTCCTCAACAGAGGGAAACCAGTATACATCGCTGTCTTTGCGTTTGCTTTCTTATCTCTGCCTTTACATTATTTAGTTGTGATTATTATTCTGTGATCTTGCTGCTAACATTTTTAATTAGTATTATTCTGCTGCCAACTCTATTCACCCCCCTCTAGAGTATTGTGCTTTACGATTTCGTTCCTACAATTGGTATCAGAGCCAGTACTGCAACTAGAGGTAATATATTCTGATCCCAATTGTTCCTACAATTGGTATCAGAGCGGGTGTTACAGGTAAAGCAAGGTAACATTGCAATTATTTATTCATTTAACTAATTGTTATATAGATCACAGCACAACACATGGTAACTGTGAAATTCACAAGTGAAGGCCAGGCCACAAACAGACCTCCACTGTTTGAGGGTACGAATTATACCTATTGGAAAACACGGATGAGTTTCTTCTTGAAATCACTTGACTTTGATTTATGGTCTATTGTTATTGATAGCTATCAAAAGCCGCCTCGTATAAATGTTGATGGAGTTTTAATTGAAAAATCCCATAACAGATATACAAAGGAAGAAAAGAAAAAGGCCAGTCTTGACGCGCGTGCTATTAACGCTTTATTTTGTGCTTTAGACAGAACTGAATTTAATATGGTGTCTATCTGCACAATTGCTAATGAAGTGTGGAAGCTTCTTAAAGTCACATATGAAGGCACGACTCAAGTCAAAGAATCAAAGGTCAGCAGGCTTACTCAAGAGTATGAGGTATTCAAGATGAAGCCCAACGAAACAGTTACTCAGATGTTCGAAAGATTCTTGGATATTGTAAATCCTTTGTCCTTCCTAGGCAAAGATTACAGTAACCATGAAAAGATTTGCAAACTCCTGCGAGCACTTACCAAGAACTGGATTCCAAAGGCTACTGCAATCATTGAAGGGAACGACCTCACAACTATGTCCCTCGAAGTACTCATGGGTAAGCTACTCACTCATGAACTGGAGCTACAAGATTTTGAAGAGCCTGCACCAAAGGAGAAGACGATCGCTTTCAAGGCTCATCACAAAAAAGCTGCTGAAGGTGATTCAGACAGCAGTGAATCTGATGCTGAAGATCAAGCACTCCTAGCAAGGAAATTCAAAAGATTCATGAGATATAAGAAGAAAGCCAAAGAAAACAATAGCAGCAACAACTGGTATCAAGATGATGCTGTCTGTTATGGCTGCAAGAAGAAGGGACATATGAAGAAGGATTGTCCTACAAACTCATCATCAAGCAAGAAGAGCAATAGGTATGAAAAAGGGAACCTGAAGAGATCAACATCACGGAAGTATGCCAATACCAGCATATGGCATAAAAGTGAAGCCAGCAACTCAGAAGTTGAACAATCAGAAGACGCTGCAAATGTATGCTTTAGGGCATCCGATCAGGTACTCTCTGAACCTGTAGTTGATACATATAATGACTTCACCTTTGAGCAATTAGGAGATGCCTTCAGTGAACTGATAAGTGATTACAGGAAACTGCGTTGCAAATATCAGACCTCTAAGAAGGTACTCAAAGAGTACAAAGGTGAAATAGGAAGACTTACAGACCTACTAGCTGATGTTAGAAATAATGTTAGTGAGTCTGGTGAGCTTTCTTCTATTAAGCTCTTATTACACGAGACTACCAAGTCATCTGAAGAGAAAGACAAGGTTATTGACCAAATGAAAGAAGAACTTTCTAAAGAGAAGAAAAGTCTTCAATGTGTACAAGTCAGAATGGAAGCACTCACTTTTGACTATACTAAGTTGTATGATACTTCCAAAAGATTAGAAATTAGGTTAGGAAAATAGCCTGAGACTGCTGCTTCCTACCCTAACACGTGTCACTTACCAAAAAATCGGAACATTCCCAAACCAAACACTGTCAGACCTAACCATATCAAACCTTTACCCCAAAAGGTTAAGCCTAAACAGGATTATAGGTATGCTTTCTTCTATACTAAAAAACCTAAACCTACCAACCATGCACATCACTCAGCTTTCAACACTCAACATGCACATTGTCATTATTGTGGCCTCATTGGTCATATTTCTTCTGCATGTAGAATCAGAAAGCTTGTTGATTTAAATATTTATGCATGGATACCAAAAGCTAATATTTCAGGACCCTACAAAAAATGGGTACCAAAATTTTCATCTGCAAACTGTTTTGTAGGTGGAACACCTTTCATATGGTAAAAGCAAATGGATACTCAACAGCGGTTGTTCACGGCATATGATCGGTGACGCTATATTATTTGCAACACTGTCGAAGAAGAAGAAGGAAGGTTATGTTTCCTTCGGTAATAACTTGAAAGGGTATATCATTGGTATCGGTGCTGTTGGTAAGTCTCCCTATCCTGTAATTAAGGATGTCTGTCTGGTTACCGAGTTGAAACATAATCTACTCAGCATAAGTCATCTAGCTGATCATGGTTATGGCATCAACTTTGGCAAAGACAAATGTACTATAGTTGATAGCTCAACTGGTAGTACTATCTTTGAAGGTATCAGGGAAGACAACATATATGTTTTTTATTTGTTGGAAGAAACTAACATTTCAGGTAGATGCTTAATGGCTAAAAGTGATGAGAGTCATCTGTGGCATATGAGATTCGGTCACGCAAATATGGACACAATCTCAAGATTATCCACGAAGAAGCTAGTACGCGGTTTACCGGACATAACATTCAAGAAGGATTCGGTATGCAGCCAATGTAAAAAGAACAAAGCTACCAAATCCACATTCAAGTCAGTAAACGCAGTATGTACTACTAGACCTCTACAATTGCTATATATGGACTTATTTGGTCCTAGCAGAGTTGTTAGCCTCGGAGGTAAGTCATATGCTTTTGTAATTGTAGATGATTACTCTAGATACACGTGGGTATACTTCTTGACACGCAAGAATGATGCATTATCCAAATTTGTCGCCTTTTGCAAGAAAGTATAGAATGAAAAAGGTTACATGATCACTCGTATTAGAAGCGATCATGGTGGCGAATTCGAGAATGCAGAGTTTGAGCAATTTTGTGACACACACGGTTTTGTACACGAGTTCTTCTGCCCTAGGACTCCACAACAAAATGGAGTTGTGGAACATAAGAACAGAACTCTATCCGAAATGGCCAGAGTAATGTTAAACCAGTTTAGTCTATCCAAATATTTCTGGGCTGAAGCTGTCAATACAGCTTGTTTTGTTCTCAATAGAGTTCTAATTCGACCCAAATCGAAGAAGACTCCATTTGAGTTATGGTTTGATAGAATTCCATCAGTTTCATATTTTAGAATATTTGGTTGTAAATGCTTTATTCTTAATACAAAAGACAATTTGGGAAAGTTTGACGAAAAGGCCGATGAAGGTATATTTTTAGGTTATGCGGCCAAGAGCAAAGGATACAGAGTCTTCAACAAACAAACTATGATCATCGAAGAATCAATCAACGTCACCTTTGATGAATTAAATCAAATGACTATCGATGACAATGACGAAGATCTAACTGTACCAAGCTCAACACCAGCTGATTATCAACCAAGCTCAGCACTAGCTGATCCTCCTAGAGAAGATCCAGGAACCAGCTACCTTCAGAGTCTGCCGAAAAGATTAAAATTTACAGCTGATCACCCAAAGGATTTGGTAATTGGTGATATTACCAAAGGTGTAAGTACTCGTACATCCAGTAGAGATATTGTTTCTAGTGTTGCATTCATTTCACAGCTAGAACCCAAAACCATTGATGAAGCATGTAGTGATAATTTTTGGATAGATGCTATGCAAGAGGAATTAAACCAATTTGAACGGAATCAAGTTTGGGAACTTGTTCCCAAGCCTATTGATCATCCGGTCATTGGCACCCGTTGGGTATTCCGAAATAAACTGAACGAGAATGGTTTAGTGACTCGTAATAAGGCTCGACTCGTAGCTCAAGGATACAATCAGGAAGAAGGAATCGACTACGATGAGACTTATGCCCCAGTTGCGAGATTAGAATCCTTTCGTATGTTATGTGCATTTGCATGCTTTCATAATTTTAAATTATTTCAAATGGATGTCAAGAGTGCATTTTTAAATGGTTTTATAAAAGAAGAAGTTTTTGTAGCACAACCTCCAGGTTTCACAGATTTTAAAAACCCTGATCATGTTTTCAAGTTGAAGAAAGCTTTATAGGGTTTAAAACAAGCCCCTCGTGCTTGGTATGATCATCTAAGCTCTTTCCTACTTGACAACGGTTTTTCAAAAGGCAAGGTTGACACTACACTTTTTATTAAGTCTTTTAATGGCAAGCTTCTCTTAATACAAGTCTATGTTGATGATATTATATTTGGATCTACTGATGAATCTCTTTGTCAAGAATTCTCTAAGTGTATGCAGAATGAGTTTGAGATGAGCATGATGGGAGAGCTGAAATTCTTTCTCGGACTGCAAATCAAACAAACTGACAATAGGACATTCATAAATCAAGCCAAGTACACAAAAGATTTGCTAAACAAGTTTGATCTGGACAATGTCAAACCTATTGGCACTCCGATGGCAACTTCAACAAAGCTTGATATTGATGAACAAGGCAAGCCGGTCGACACACGTAAGTATCGAGGTATGATCGGTAGTTTACTTTATTTAACTGCTAGTCGTCCAAATATTATGTTTAGTGTTTGCATGTGTGCACGTTTTCAAGCTAATCCAAAGGAATCACATCTGTGCGCAGTTAAGCGTATCTTTCGATACCTTAAGGGCACTTCTTCTGTTGGCTTATGGTATCCCAAAACTAAGTCCTTTGACCTTATTGGTTACTCAGATGCAGATTTTGCTGGATGCAAAGTTGATAAAAAAAGTACCAGCGGCACATGTCATTTCTTAGGCATGGTTTTAGTCTCATGGTTTAGTAAAAAGCAAAATTCTGTAGCCCTATCAACAACAGAGGCTGAGTATACCGCCGCAGGACGTTTTTGTGCTCAGATTTTGTGGATGAAATAAACCTTAGAAGACTATGATTTATTTTACACACACATTCCCATTTTCTGTGACAACACAAGTACTATTAATTTGACTAAGAATCCAGTATGTCACTCTCGTACTAAGCATATCGAGATCCGACATCATTTTCTTAGAGATCATCATCAGAATGGAGATATTGACCTTGTATACATAGACACTGAGAATCAATTAGCTGACACATTCACAAAACCTCTAGCAGAAGATCATTTCAATTATTTACGTCGAGAATTAGGAATTTTGGACGTCAATAATGTTAATTAATTTTGTTTTATGATTATATTTTTAATACGCAAAAACTGTGTTAGAGACAAGCCAATAAAGAGTCTGTCTGTCACCACAACTACGGTTGAAGCGAAGCGGTACTTAAGAGTTCCCCGGTGAACCTCCGCCAGCTGGGACAGTACTCCTACAGCTAATCTGAGACAGTCGCTGAGTAACAAAATTTAATCTATAAAATAATATTAATTATATTAATTGAAGGTTGAAATTACTAATCTTTGAATTAAATTTTTGAAATGAGTCAATGAAAAAGAAAGTGGCCCAAACCATGAGGAGATGTGATGATGATATATTAGCTGATTTTTGAGACTTAGCTATTGTCTACTGTACACTTGGAAATGCTCCGACATTCCAAGTTTCTGTCTTTTTATCCTTTTATTATCAGACTTGTACTGGATATTTATTGATGTCTCTTGAACATCTTTTTATCTTTATGGGATGCGTAGTTTATCTTTCACATCAGTTTATTTATTTATTTATAGCATCTTTATCTGCTTCTATATTATAAACTGTCTGAGACAAATACATGCCTGTGATGTTATTTTTTACTGTCTCTACCATCTGTCATAATTTTTTTATGTGTTTCTTCACTGTTTGTTACTTATACATTGATTGCGGGGGAGCTTTCTCTTTTGCAATTTTTTTGTTAAGTGACAACGGAGGAGAAATAAGGATCTAACATCTTTTGAGAAAATGCAGGATATGAACAATTTTACTTTACTATTTTTGATTTGATTCCAAGCTTAGATGTTATATCATTCATAGTTTGTCAATTATCAAAATGGGGGAGATTGTTGGCCCATTGGTCATAAGGTCAAACTGATTTTAATAATTGATCAAACTCTGTCTCGATATATGGAGCTAGTCAGGATATCTCGGACTCTTGGACATGATCAAGAACGGCTATCTACTCAGTTCAAGACCAAAGCGTTGTTTGCCTGTTCGAGTCTGTATTTCTTTGAGCAATGTATTTTTCATTTTAATTGAGTCTAGGAATACTGTGTACACCGAGTCGTACTGGCAAATAGGCTATTCCAAAAAGATTTCAAACTGTTTTTAAAATGTCCTTAGTTTTGAAAAACATTCGTATTTACAAAAGCTCCAAAAAGGTTTTCAAAAAGGTTTTCAAATTTCCCCAAAAACTAATTTTAAAAACCCTAACCTAACCCTGACAGAACTCGGCCAGAGTTCGGCCAGAGTTCGGCCAGAGTTCGGTTAGTGGCCGTTTTATTTTTGAATTCCTTGGAACTTGGTCCTCCTGCAGTTGCAGATTTGACCGAGATTTGCTCATCGAGTTCTGCCCGAATTCTGCCAGAATTCTGTCTTTGGAATTCCTATAAATAGAGAAGGATTTCGATCATTTTAACTCACTCATTCACTTTCAATCTTCTCTCTACTTAAAGCTTTCAGTCTTCCAAAGAGTTTTTCTCGAGCTTTAATTTTTAGATCCTAAGCCAGTTACAATCCTCTAGTCGATTTGCCAGTGCGGTGCGGTCTAGAAGTTTCAGAGTGATTGTAATCAGAAGGCTTGATAGAAGAATACCTCTTCACAATTGAAGTTTGACGAGTTCTTCATATCAAAGCTCGCGTTGTAGAAGTTGCAAGGACTTCGTAAGAAAACTTGCAGTTTTGCCAATAGTGGATTCAACTGGTAGCAAGAGTTCTACCGACTGGATTAGTCCTCAACAGAGGGAAACCAGTATACATCGTTGTCTTTGCGTTTGCTTTCTTATCTCTGCCTTTACATTATTTAGTTGTGATTATTATTCTGTGATCTTGCTGCTAACATTTTTAATTAGAATTATTCCGCTGCCAACTCTATTCACCCCCCTCTAGAGTATTGTGCTTTACGATTTCGTTCCTACAATAGATCGAATAAGTATACAGCATACGAGGGCCACGATCATTTCTTGTCGGCATCGAGAATGTCATCCTTGTGTCACGGGCATTGTAATATGCCCAAGCCCGGGCTCCATCAATTAAAAAACCTTTTCCCTGTAGGCATGTTATAGCATTACCTACATGAAATTGGTCATAACCGAATTGGCGTGTAAAACGGTTGGAAAGATAAGGCTCGAGATAACATTCATCTTCGAACCGGTACACCAAGTGTGATGGCCGAATTGTCCTCAGCCAGTCGAAAGCTGTATGGCCCAACGGCTGCATCCTCATAGAGTCGACGAGGTTTGTTGACATATGCTCATAACCAACTGGAGGGGGAACGCAATAAAAGTTTCATCCCTTGCCGAGATTCAGAGTTCGCCGGCAATCTCTCAAAGTGGTGTAGATCCACTTACATCTAGAAAATCTTCTTAAAAAGCTGCCGCCCACTGCCCCCATGTTAGGATTCATCAAAGAAGGATGGTGTAAAAGCAGCCATCCAAACAGGTATGTGTACGGCAGTTCCAGCCGAAGAAAACTTCCCTTCTCGTATTTTCCTCGAATCATCGAATCAACGAAGAGGCGGAGGCCGGCGTTCACCCTGTATGTCATTGCTGACAGCAGATCCATCCGGTAGCCGAAAACCAGACGGACAGCAGCAAATAGTACAGCGCGATAGAAGCGGTCAACTGTACTAGCCCCAGGAACGACATATCGTCGAAGCCAGTAAGTGAGAAAACCTGCCAGCTGGGCTTCCTTCGACATGGGCCTGTAGCCCATCCTCATGTAGATTTCAATGATGTCGTCTTTCTTAAAAGGAGGATATTGAAGATCATCCTCAATTTTGATATCCATATCACCATGCGTCTCCATCAGCTCTATCACTTCGCTATTGCTAAGTAGTCTGAAGAAGTTGGGATTGTAGTTTTCATGCTCTTTGGTCTTCTTCTCAATAATATGGTTGAGGAAAAGATACGGCAACCATTTGGTGGAATAGCAGGTGCCGGCTGTGCCACTCTTGTAATATAGAGAGCAAATCTAGTAGTGGCAGAGGAGTTCTTCAAAGACAGCTACCATATCGGCATTCTCCTGGCGCAGTCTGTCCAACTCATCGTTTGTCGGGACAAACTCTTCATAGGGGATATCCCCCATTGGCAGGTGAGAGATATACTTCATCTCGTGCAAAGCTAATCCAATCTCTCCGCGTGGCGTCATGAAAGTCCCAGTCCTGTAGTTGTATCTCTCCGCTAACGCAAGGAATAGATACGGATTAGGGGGAAGCCATAAACAGTGGCGTACACTGCATGGTACAGATCAATCTCCTTGAGCCGAGCTTCAAATTGGACCAATATCCAATTGGTTATACAGATCCATCTCTTATTATCCGGGTTCACAAGACCTATCAACCGCAGATCTTAGTCTGGATACCTTCCCTCCACCTTCGCAAACTCATTTACGAATATTGGAGTTCTCACTGGGAGCAGCATGGAAGAATCTTTCGGCGGGATGTAACCGGGTTTTAGTCCTCTGAGTAAGGAGCTATGATGCTCAGAGGAACTGTAAAACATATCTTTGTGGTCTGGTCCCTTCTTAACACAAATATTTCCCGCTCGGGTTTGCTGAAGCGGAGTTATGTCCCATTCCATTCTTCTGGGATAGCCCGCAAAAGCATATCGGGACAAAGGAAGGCATATGGAGATCTCTGGCAGAAGTATCGTCTTCTCGCCCCGCTGGAAGATTCTCTATTCCATGCAAGGCCTCGGCTGAGAATTTTTGTCAAAAGCCTCACCAAACAAGAATATAGGTTTCTTGTGGGTGACAACGTCAGCAGTCTGAAGAGGCTGTCCGTTCATCAGATACAGTAAAGTCTCATTATCTTGTGCGGTCAGGATAGCCTGCCGAGAGGACGGTAGGGCATACTGAGGAAATGTCACGTGCGAGAGATCTTCCTTGAATTCAGATTCAGCCAGAGATCCTGCAAAAACCTCATAGTTGGGATCTTCCCTGAGGTTAACTGCATCAATAAACATGGCAAAGATTAGTATATGCAAAATCAAAAAGTTTCTTCAAAAGATCATCAATTTGTGCTGTGTGAAACAAGCTATCAGATTGCGCCAGCACAGTCAGCTTGCGCAAGTTATCAGATTGCGCCAGCACAGTCAGCTTGCGCAAGTTATCAGATTGCGCCAGCACAGTCAACTTGCACAAATTATCAGATTGCGCCAGCACAGCCAACGTGCACAAGACGTCAGGTTGCGCTAACATACTTGCGCAATACATCAGTTTGTGCTAGCACAACCGACTTGCACAAATCGATGGATTGCGCCGAACATTTTGTCAGCGCTTTCCAAACGATTGCGCAAGAGTATAGTTTTCATAAAAATGAAAAGTATTTTATATGCAGCCGAAACCCTAAACAGGGTGGCGCAAATACCATCAATCTCTAAAAAGAGAGAGGTATGAAGGTCTGAAAGCATCAAAAACCCTAAAAAGGGGTTTCGATCATAGTTCATCATTCACCTTGAAGCGCAGGATGACCCGTCTCATGACGAGATACTCGTGGCGCAACACGAGTCGAAGGTTCGGCGGGGGCCTTTTCCTTCTCGGCAGCTGATCGCTTGGGTGCCATTTCTGTCGTCGACGAGAGGAAGAAGAAGAAGTCGGAGTATGGGAGGAGCTTCTGTCTCTGGAGAATTCGAAAGCAAGTAAAGGTTGAAAGAATGAAAAATGAAACTATTTATAGTTTCAGAAGTGTAACAGTCACCTCCAATTGCGCCACAAAAGACGGAGCCAATTCCTCCAAACGCGCAATCAAAGTGCAACTTGCGCAACTTGATTTTAAATTTGAAATTCAAAGTATTTTGAAACTTTGAAAATATTCAAATTTCGAAAACTTTGAAGGGGGTCTTGTATGTCCTAAAAATCAAGTTACATCTATCAAATAGGCAGAGAATTCTCAACTGCGCACCCTTCAAATGGACTGCACAGGAAATAGATTGCGCTACAAATCGAACGTGCGAGCTGAACTGCGCTACCACCAGAGCGCGCTACGCTGACGTGGCAATGCCATCATTACCTGACAAAGATCGGATCTTCTGACAGCCTGACAGCCTGAAAAACGAGGAGTCCGTTCGTTTCTTGTGCAGCACAGTACTCGAGAACAGCTGTATAACTTCAGCACAATCTGCCAGTCCAACCTCAGCGCAGTTTGACCAAGCCTGAATCCCAGCGCTTTTCAGTGACTAGAAGGAAGCGCAGTCTGAAGCTAGCGCTATTCAGTTAGCGCAATTCATCCAATAACTGACATTTATTACGTGGCTTACATGCCATCAATTGCTCGCCACGTGGCAACTGCCTGTACACGACCAAGCGCATTTCAATCAAACAATGCCACACGTCTGAATACAGTTAGCCCACGATCGAGCAACTGTCCAATAGGCCAGCGCAGTTTGTAGTCTGCACAGTCTGTTGCCAGCGCAGTTCATCATGCGCAATCCAGAATAACTACAAATTAGTTATTTCTAGAACTCTATAAATAGAGTTTCAAATCCTTCATTAATCAGATGATTATCAGATCATTATTATCATCAGAGATCAGGAGTTCTTGTCCAAGTGCTGCTGCATTCTTCAGAGGCTATCGTCTTCAAAGTTCACATCGTCCAAGGGATAAAGCGATCGTCTTCAGATCGGATTCCTATAGTTTTACTTTTCCAGAATTCAATTGTAATCTTCTTACAAACTTTGTGAAATAAAGACTTTTGTTTTTGCAAACAACTAGTGCCATCAATCTTACTAAGAATCTTATATGTCACTCACGCACGAAACACATTGAAATTCGTTACCACTTTTTGCGTGATCACCAGCAAAATGGCACTATAAACTTAGAATTTATTGACACTGATCATCAGCTGGCAGATTTCTTTACAAAACTACTATCCAAAGAGCATTTCAACTTTCTTTATCGTGAACTCGAAATTTTGGACGAAGCGGTTATTCATTAAAGTAACCTGCGTAAACATCGATTATGTCTTGGTTGCTTATGATGAATTTGCTATGGGTACAAGCCGAAAGGGTCCTTCTGACAACAAGGCATAAAAGCCTAAGTGACACGGTGCACTAGTCCTCAAGACTACCGCTAGCTGGGATCCGGCCCCTTCAACTACCCCATGGCAGTTTTACCATACTGAATTGTGGCATAACTCCTTGTTTATTACATGGTATACTTTTATCTATAACTTGCTCAATTCAAATTCTCGAACTTCATTTTATTCTTTCAATTCAGCTTTCACTTGTTGCAATTCTCTAGTTGGATCTCATATTTTTGCATATTCATACTTCCTTTCCTTTATTTTTAATCTATCATTATTTTCAACCTCATTTCAGCCTGATTTCTATTCTGGCCCTAGAAACCAGAATTCGGGCCGAACTCTGCCTAACACAGAGTTCGGGCCGAATTCGGTCTGGTCTTTTTAGAACCTCAAGCGGGCTCAGCCGCTGATCTGAAATTGATCCAATGGTCCAGATTCCTTTCGACCATTCGAACCCCTAAAATTATAACTGGGTTCTCCCTCTCTCTCTCCTCCATTGCCACCTTTACAACTTCTCAAAACACTTCCCTTTCAAACCCTAACCCTAGTTCTATCATCCTAGTGCATATTTCTTCTCCAAATTCAAGGAGAGGGTTTCTTGCACCATTCTCTTCCATCCTTCATCAACTTTTTGAGGTATAATTTCACTCTTCTCTCCATCTTAATTTCTTCAATTTTCTTTATTACTCATGGCTCCCAAGTTGTTTAATAGAGGAAAGCGGCTTCGAACCGAGGGTGCGTCCTCTTCGAATCCTCCTCTTCGTGTTGAACAACCTATTGAACAACCTATTCAACAACCCATTCACCCGTTGTTCAATCCACCTCGTCCTATTGACCCCAATGCGTATGATGACCGAATATTTGTGTCACTAGACGCTTCAAACAAATGGTTTAGTAATTTTTGATCGCGTACCGTGTTCGCGGGTCATCCTATTAACTTCACCATATTTTCACAATATGATTCCTTATTCCATGATTTATGTCTTGATGAACTTGTCACTACAAATTCACTTATCTATCTAAATGCCATTCAAATATTTTATTGTAATCTTACTCATGATGATACACGTTCATATTCACGTGTTGCTGGCATTGACATTTCATTTGATGACTTTGAATTGGCTGAATACCTTGAAATTCTGGAGCCCAACTCATGGGAGAAACTTGTCGATGCTCGCAAGTTTCAATTCCCCGATGGGTCATCCCTAGAAAGCTTCAAGGACGATTTGTGTACCCCAAACACACGTCCACGCAAGCTTTTTGCCAAATTTCTCAATCCTTACTTCTATGAACTTCATCGCATTGTCTTCAACACGATTCTGCCCAAAACGGGATCGACTGATGAGGTTACATATTTTGAGATCTCTGCTTTGTATCTTCATTTTCATGTTCCATTTAATCTTCCACGTACCATGATGGACTGGATGGTTAATGCTAGGAAGAAGCCAAAGTCTTTGGTTTATGCTCTCTATCTTCCTATGATTTTTCGTGCTTTTCATGTTCCACTTGATGAGTGTCAATTCCTCCCTGCCCCTGCCTTCCTATCTAAGGCACGACGGCTTCAGGCAGCAGTAGGCTCACCTGCTGAGTCTGAGCACTCCAATGCTCAGGCTGACGTACCTGCTCTTGGACAGGATGCGCCCCCTCCGCCTGCTACTCTTGAGTTGATTCAGACTATGCTTCGCGATCGGTTCACATTAGAGGATGATCGCTGGACCCAGCTTGATTACCGTACCACCCTGCAGATGAGTGCCATCAGCAACTCACTGCATGACATTCGGTACTCTATGTCCCGGCATCCTTCTATGCCTATTCCTATGGAGCGGGACCCTGCTCGCGATGGATACCGTATCGATGACCCTTGGGTTATACGCTATCTGGATCCGGATGCGGCTTTCATGGACCCTCGTCGTTCTTTTACTGATCCATCTGACGACGCTGGACCTTCACGAGCTCCGTGATGGATGTGGTCTCCTACTTGCTGCTGTTGGTGAGGATCTTATTTTACTTTTTCATGCACTATGGCTTTCTAGTTTATGTAGTTGCTTTTTGATTGTATTAGACTTCTCTATTATCTGTGACTCTTGAGTCACTTTATGTAGTTTATGCAGTTTATTATTTTTGGTGTGCTTGCCAGTTATTTTTATTTCCGAATTTTCTAGTTGTTTTTGATAAATGCCAAAAGGGGGAGAATTATTTGAATATCATATCATATTATATATCATATCATATTGTCTATCATATCATATTGTCTATCTGTGCTTTGGGAAAGGTTATATTTATCAGGACAAAAGAAGAAGCAATGTTTACGGGGGAGCTATTGCTAGTTCCGCATGGATTACGGGAAAGCTATTGCTTTTTTAAATGTGTCCAGGTATGAATATTGAATATACAAATATCATTTTGTCAATTATCAATATGGGGGAGATTGTTGCCACAAAATCATAGTCAACCAAATATTGATAACATTGACACTATGATACTTGTCATAATTCAATATGACACATCAAGACTAAAATCAGTTCAAGATGGACATCGGCTCCATCCTGCAGCTCACTCAGTTTTCAAGTCTGTATTTTTACTTTTATTGAGTCTAGATCAATGTAAACTGAGTCGCATTGAGCAATTTAGGTCTATTCCTATCTCCAAGCCTTAAACCAAAAGCTCCACCAAAACCAACTAGCCCATTTAGCCCATTAGAACCATTCTGTCTTCTGGAGACAGTTCGGGCCGAACTCTGCCTCCATACAGAGTTCGAGCCGAATTCTGTCCCCTAAATTTCAGGAACCTAATTTTTAGGGTTTGTTGTATGCTAGTTGTCCAACGGCCAAAAATTTGAATTCTTGACCCAGAATTCTGGCCTAGCTAGAATCCTATAAATAGGCCTTGAATTCTCACTTTTTCAATCATCTAATCTTCTCTTCTCTTCTCTCAAAAGCCTTATACAAGCCTTAACCTTCTCATCTACTAGACACAAGCTCCCTAAGCCACAAAGTGCTCAGTGCTCTTCAGTTAGGAGTTTGTGCAAGAGTTCAAAAAGTCGCTTGGAAAATTCCAAGCATCACCACTGCGATCTCTGTAAGAAGTTGACGTGCTCTTCTGAAGAAAAGGGACGGGGTGTAACTACTATTTCACAAATAGAGCATTTAATCCTGAGCTAGAGTTCTCAGGCCTGGACTAGTCCTCCACGAGAGAAACCAGGTTAAAATCGGCTATGTTTGCGTATGTTTTCTCGCTCTTTATTATTTCCGCATTTACTCTGATTATTTACTGTTGGTGAAAGAGTTTATTTTTTAATTGGATATTATTGTCATAAACTATATTCACCCCCTCTAGAGTTGCCTATTTGTTCTTCAGTAAAGTCATGCACTACCGTCGATGATTCTGCAATTCACGAAGCATCTACTGCATTGAGTTCGAGTCTATCTTATTTGCGGTCGACACACGAGATGCTATACGCATCGAACAATCGTCGATGACTTTAGTCTCGTCTTGATCAATCACAAAGTTCATGATCAACCAGTTCGTTCATTCTCGTATTATTATTTACAAAATTTTGATAGCGCGAGGCACACTCCATTTTGTATTCTCACATCGTGCTTACGTTTTCTTACGTATCGATCTCGATACGTCGTATCAATTTCGATAGCGTAAGGGACAACTTTGATTCTGTTTTAATGTCGACAACTTGCATTGCGTACGCAGAAGTTCTCCACAAATATTTCCGTACGTCTCGAATTGTTTCTCGATTCGTTGTATTCCGTTATACTTCGATCGCGTAACCAAGTTACCGATTTTTCCGACGTCATGTCCTCTAAGTTTCATATGATTTCGTTGTGTTCACAGTGAGTCTCGTTTCGACATAACCTACAATCTTTCTTAGGCGCGGCTATCCGAATCAACCAATGTTTTCATCGAAATCATAAGTCGTACGATTCGATTACACTTTGCATCGGCCAACATTTCTATCGAGATCGTAAGTAGTACGATTCGATTACTATTCGCATATTCTAACATTTTTGTCGAGATCGCAAGTCGTGTGATTCGATTATAATTTGTATCATCCAACATTTTCATCGAGATCGCAAGTTGTGCGTCTCATTTGTAAGTTCAAGTTTTTCTTCCCCGTCGATCCGATTATTGCTTCAAGGCATAATCGTTTCGCTAGTCTCGATCGTTCGACTGACTTATAAATTTTCGTCCGACGTATCATTCATTGATACGAGTACCCATCCTATCGTTCCAACCGATTATTGAAGAACACTTGTATCAACATACCGTCATACAAATTTTCAATCAAGTCTCGATACTCTCTAGTCCGTTGCGGACAAACCTTCCACCATTCTCACAACGCGTCGATACAATTCATCGCACAAGTGGTATATCATATACCACTCAGAATTGAGTCATTCATCGCATACGTGGTATGGCATATACCACTCGGAAATTAAGTCATTTCCCTCGCATCATACTCGGTATGAACCAACAATCTCTTCCGACTCACAATTTTTACCGTGATCATGCCGATCACAACCGTAACTTTTTGATCAATCAAAATCCGACACAACTCGGCCAATGTATTCATTTGCCAACACAAGTTCGGTGTGCAACCGAACGATTCGTTCTATCGATTTATGATTTCAGTTTCTTCCGTTGTATCTCGTACAATGATTTAATTCCCATATTTGTTGCACTCCGTGCAGCGATTACTTTGACATGCGTTGCACCACATGCAATAATTTACTTCCGACACGCATTGCACATCGTGCAACGACTTATTTCTGACATTCATTGCACCTCGTGCAACGATTTATTTTTCGACTTCTGTTGCACCTCGTGCAACAATTTATTCCCGACATTTAAAGTCAATGCTCAAATCTGTTCAACACATTCGATATTGACTTATCACTTTCATTGCAACGCACATTCACAATCAACTCGTTGCACTTCCTGCAACACATTATTTAAGTTTTTGCATTGGTGTAATCCAATATTCACAACCCATTACACTTCATGCATCGTTTCATTTCTCATTCAACATATTACATTGCAACAACATCTCAAATCACATTTCACAACTTGTTGCACTTGTAGCAACTAACTAACATTTCACAGCTCGTTGCATTCAATGCAACGAAACGTTTTACGACTTTTTCTGCAACATCATGTAAATTCGAAGTACTTGCGGCAACGTTATCCGACTTTGTATTAGACTTATTGTATGGAACATCCAGTGCGACATCGAGTAGAGTCAAGAGTGATTTGATTGGTGGTGGACAACTCTTTGGAAATGAAACAAAGCAAGCATCCTGAGAAAATTAAGCTTAGAGCTCAGATGCCAATTTATCACGCCGCGACCAGGAATCCACCCGAATCATCGTCCTCGCAGGGGGCGTGATGCCGCACGAGCCTGGAGTTGCGCTCGTCAAGGCAAGATGACAAGTTCTCAAAATGGTTATCTTAAATTTGATATTTGCAAACGGAAGAAAACAGAGTATACGAAACAATTCTCTTTATTAATAATGAACTAAGATTACAAAGGCTTTCAATAGCCCAACTGAATTTGCCAGATTGGCTACAACACTCAGGTTCTCTCTTGTCCACAAAGGATTTCACCGTTCCATACATCATGTCTTCTATATCTCGACTGCATCAATCATGTTGCAAGTCCGAGCGTCAATGCGATCGCACGCTTCAAACGCTACGCATTCCATGCCTCTGCGCGATCAAGCGAAACTTTACCGCGAGCAATCCATTCCCTGCACCCTGCATGAAAGCTGGTGGGAGATTAGTACGTTCGTCCTCGCATGTACTGACGAAAAGACCAACTATGTTCAATCATGTAACTTAGCTTATGATCTTTCTAGATTCTCCTTAGGGTCGATTTCATGACATATTCGAGAGCAGTAAAGCATGTTATCATGGCAAGCATGTTATTCGAATTGAATAGGCAAGCAGGCAAGCAATCTCGTGTTTGTTTCGTGATGCGACTTCTTACCAGCATAGACGCACTCGCCCTTGCACCGACGCAAGATGAATACGCCCCATTCCTTCCATGTCATGTTATAAGTGCTCTCTATGCAGGATCTATGTGTGTGGGACACATACGTGCCTGCACTTTCAACCCATCATTCCTTAACTATATGAAGGTTGTTGGCGTATTCGCGCCAGAATGGACTAAAGGTGTTTCTCTTTTCTTTTTCTTTCTTTCTTTTCTCTCTTTCTTTTCTTTCTCGAATTGGGTAGCCCGGCGCTTCACAGGTTGGCTTGTTGTCCCAAACAACCGAAGACATACCGTATGCATACCATCATTTACGGCTTTTCACATCTATAACCGGTTGTTAGTCGCCTTACAAATGTGCGTCCATCAAAGATTATATCCCTCCTAGACCGAACGGTCCCGGTGCCCCGACGCACCCGTTCGGAGGGAACGTTCCGTGCATGGAAGATTATCACAATTATCTCAAGTCTATTCGACCATGCAACGCACTATTATTCAAACAACCAAACATAGTCTTGAGTCTGAGACTCAGACTTTATCATCTCGTATTTCTTCCATTAACTTTCTATGTTATTACATTTCATACTTCGTTTCAATGTTCAATGGCATCATGCCTCAACTCAATGTTCGTCAACCGAACGACCCGAAAGTCCCGAACACCTTTCGAGGCATCATGCCACATCTGACAGTTCCGCCAACTACATGCCACAACTGTTCTCTTCGCAACAAAGCCATCTTTTATGATCTCGTGCACGTATGCACGTTTTGACACATTTATCATCTTTTTCTTCGCGTCGTGCACTTGCTGCACGCATCGAAGCCGTATTTCTATGTTCTATGCCTTAATATTCAATGTACATGGCTCGTGTACTAGGACACTCGCCTATATTTTCTTTCAATGTGCTAGCCTTTCTAACTTGTGCGCGAGGGCACGAAATGGCTCGTGCACGAAGGCATTCACCGAATACAGTTATCCCATGTTCTTACGGCTTGCGCACCGAGGCGCTCGCGTTTGCGATATCCAATGTTCCATAGCGACTCATGCATTTGATGCATGTTTCATTTCAATTCTTCTAACTAGTGTTCGACGCACACTATGATTTCTTTCGATCAGACCACGTCTGTGGCGTCGATAGGTTAACTTAGCATACAATGATACATTCTTACTTAGGCATGAAGGAGTAAAAAGAAGAGTCAATCCTCCTACCTTAACCGATATGCCTTGTTGTTTGTCGAGCCGATGCGGCTCGATTTCATATCTTTGTTGCACGGCCAAATCTTCTAAGTTAGCCATTCGGACACTTCTTGTTTTATTGAACTATTCGATCGATTTCGGCCTACCATGCCCAAGTTCCAGACCGTTGCAAGACGGTGGTTTGGGTTTTGCGGACCCGTTGCGAATGAAACAAAATGTCGACCTCTAATATTTCAGCGTAAACGAATAGCCTGCGCATGAAATAACCTAAAATCAATACTTGCATCGATTCGGACTTGCGCCTTGGTCGATTCGATTTCTTAGAATCTTCGAGCCAACTCAACGCACTTATCCTTCGTGGCAATGCAGCGCTTTGCATCGATTCAACTCGATGCATTCTTTGGGACAATGCAACTCTTCGCATCGACTTAGTTCGATGCGTTGCTCGGGGCAACGTAACTCTCGTATCGACTCGCATCGATACATTTCATTCGGTCAACGCGACTCTCTGAGTCAACGTCTCAGCGTAATGCGTCGTGCGAAGCGGGGCATTAAACTTGTGGTCAGGAAGGAGAAATACACTAGCTATGTGACCAAACCCAGAGATCAAAAATTCATGTTGATAGCTTAGGCCTCGCACCGAGCACACTGGCCCTAAGCCATACCATTATTTCTGTGCTCCTGTGCTTATTCCTGTACTTACCCCAGCCGGTCACATAGGCTAGTTGTATTTTAAATATTGTGCACATGTCATGTCTTGTACTTCAGGTTCATGGTTTACATTCTTGTACTTTATTTCCTGTACTTTACATTCATGTACTTTCTTGTTCTTTCCTGTGCTTTACATGTTCTCTTGTATATTTTTTGTAGCATGATGTTCTTGTTCATTACCTAGGACTGTACTTTGCTCTGCTCCTGACTGGATATGTTGCAGGTGTACTTGCAGGATATTGTTCTACCTCATGTCCAGAGCCCGGGATTTTAGCTGAGCAGGATGGAGACATGACTTAGCTAGAGGCTTCAGGTTTAGACTGTTTAGCTTTACTCCTAGATATTGTTTTTTTAGAGTTCTTAGCGTATTTCATTCCTGTAGACTCTGGTACCTTTACGTTATATGGACTTGTGGATTATGGTGATCTTTCTGGGATCGTTTATAGATGTTGTAATTTGTACTTATTCATATTGACTTGTTAGTTTCTCTAACTTGGTATAGCTTACTACGTTGAGTCTTCCAACGTAGGCTGGGCGTGTCTGACTCGTATCCGATTATTCGGGAGCGGGTCGTGACAAAAGCTACGCTCGGAGATCCTTTGATATAGTCTCGTGACGCGAAATTCTTTGAAGACAAGTTTGCTAGGGAAAAGAACATTTTTCTCGCAGATGTTCCACAGAACATTGTTGGTACCGAAGAAGCAAAGTACTTCCAAAGAAGTAGTCTAGAAGGTGGTTGTCATTGATGAGACAACACTTGAATCAGTATTCGTTAAGCAGTTAGCAAAGCAGGTGAGAAGGGCGAAAGACTTCGGAGATGACTTTATCACCTATCACATGTTGGCTGATGAGGCGATGAAGACCAGAGATGCGATCTTCTGGGAGAAGTGAGTCAATGGTAAGATTGACTCCATTACATCCAACTACAAGTGGGTGTTAGTTAATCTGTCTGAAGGAGCTAAACCTATTAAATCTTCGAGAAAAAGAACATAAAAGTTGAAGGAATGATGATGAGTTCGAGGTTTAGCTGGTTGCCAGAAGGGTTTGCTCAAGAACAGGAGACAGATGAGATTAACACATATGCTGTCATGGCTAAGATGTCAACTATCAAGATGACGATGGTTGTGGCTGCTATTCATAAGCTGTTATATCATCATATGGATGTCTAGACAGTATTTTTGGATAGAGAAATGACAGAATAGATTCACATACAATAGTCAGATAGATTTGTCATTTAGCGTCTTGAAGACAAGGTCTATAAGTTGGTAAATTCTATGTATAGTTTGAAGTACACTCACAATCTATGGCTCGAGAAGTTTGACCAAGCTATTAGGCCAAAAGGTTACAAGATCAACGAGACTGTTAAGTGTGATTACACGAAGTTCACTGATGATAGAGGAGTCATCGTTTGCCTCTAAGTGGATGACATAATGATTTGTCACTAGAATAAAGATGTTCCTCACGTCCATATTCAGTATGAAGGATATGGGAGATGCGGATGTCATCTTGGAAATATAAATAATCCAGATGGAAGTTGAGCTTGCTCTGTCGCAAGCTCACTACGTGGAAAGTTGCTCACACGCTATGGATACAGGATCGTCCAGGGATCGATACTACTTACAGGTGTGATCAAAAGCTGAAGCCAGATCCTGGAGAAGTGTTGGATAGTTGATGTACTCGAGCATCATTTGGAGTTTGATGTAGGCTACAAGTACCACCATGTCTGACATAGCTTTTGTTGTAGGCATGACGAGTCGATTCACCAGTAATCCAAGTGTTGATCTTTGGAAAACTGTAGAGAGAGCAATGAGATATCTCTCAGGGACTCAGAAGGATGCACTACAACGGTTATCCTGCAGGGGTAGAAGGCTTCAATGATGCTTGTTGGTGCTCAAAAGAAGAGAAAGAAGAAGTTACATCTTCTACATGGGTAGTGCTATTATATCGAGAAAGTTGAAGAAGCAGATCCATGGGTAGTGTTGCTATATCGAGGAAGTCAAAAAATATAGATCTTTTTCTTACTATGGAATATGAGTTCTGTTAGCTGCAGCCGATGAAGCAGAATTGCTTCGGTTATGAAGCAGAATAGCTTCAGGAGCTCAGGAAGGATCTTTCTGTGGTTGGTACGTAAATTCGGGTGATGCCGATGTATTGCAAAAATCGGACACGATCTTCCTGTGGTTGGTGCACAAATCCGGGTGATGTCGATATATTGCGACAACTAGGTGGCCGCAGTAGTGGCATTGGATGATATCTTTAATGATAAAAAGAGAACTGTGCAAATAGGGCACATGGCACTGAATGAGCGCATCAAGCGTAATCATTACAGTGGTTGGTGTTCGGAGTTAGAGAATCTGACAGATCCGTTCACTAAGGCCTCAAGTGCCAGCCAGTCGAAAACTGACAAGAAAATGGGCTTGACGAACCTCTGATATTGTGTCTCTGCAATCATACCATAAAGTTTTATGCTGATTGGTTCAAAAAAATCTACCATGCATTTAACTTTTGGTTCAAGGGAGGACCATTGACTGGAAGAATATCAGGTACAGTAGGCAGTCCTTTGGGATATTACGGGTTACGAATCCAGAACCACTGATTAGTGGACAGTCCTTTGAAATATTGTGGGGTTATGGACCCAGAACCACTGTCAGTGGGTAGTCCTATGGGACATTACGGGATTAAGGACCCAGAACCATTGTTGTCTACTGTTTATTATTTGTATATAACAAAGTCATGTGAGAGGATGGCTTGGAAGTCTTAATGAGTTCTCGGGCATTTGGGATGTCCGACGTGCTTTACAGAAAGCACGGGTAGCACAGCACTACAAAGGAGCGTAGTACTCTATGCTACAGTGGGATGACACCATATGAGGTACCTAGTGAGGGTAAACCTCAGCTTCGGGCCAAGTCATGGCGGCGTAGCACCGCACATAGACAAGTGAGCCTAATGTTGTAGAATGAAGAGTGGTAGGCAGCACTACAAAGAGGCTGGGCCTCATGTTACAGTGGTATGACACCACATAAGGCATTGCCTCGACTTCGCGAGCTACGATACGGTGGCGTAATACCGCAAGAAAGCGAAAGGCTTCATACTGGGTAGTTTGACACTACAAAGAGGCTGGGTCTCATGCTACAGTGGTATGACACCACTTGAGGCATTGCCTCGACTTCGGGCCGTGTCATAGTGGCGTAGCACCGCAAGGAAGCGAAAGGCTTTATGCCAAGACTCTTTAAAAGAACTCACCTAGAGTGTATGGATAGAGATATAGGCCGTCTCTTGAGAGAAATCTTGCAGACACCCAATATACATACACAGAAACCAGACTGGCACAGGACCTTTAATGTGCAGCCAGAATCATAGTTGATGTCTTTATGTGAGTGGGAAGGATTGCAGTTATGGTACAGAATTCAAGGCTTAGTCCAGTCTTGTCACCCCCATTTCCCGTATTTCGTATTTGTGCTCGTATTTGATTTTGGCACGTATTTTAATTTTCTCGACTTGCGGATTTTGGTTTCTCGTAAATGGGTTTTGGACCATGGCTTGGTTTTATTTTGTGGAAGTTGGTTTGGTTTGGTTCATCATGAGTGGAACACTTTAGCCTACACTCTACCCTCAACACAACACAACCACCCTCATTATATCTCCACCAAACTTTCTCTCTCCTCTTTACTCTCCATTAATTTTCTTCTTCTTCCTTCTTCCATACAACTCCCCAACCCATTAGGCAAGTGCACCTTGCCATCAAATAAGCATCACTTTTTATTTGTCCATTAGCTAGATTAGGCCATGGAGAACAACTTTAGAACTTGACATTTTGTGATTTGGAGTTTCCTTTGTTCTAGATCTAGGTTTTTACTATTTTTGGATTTATATGGTTTTGATCTATTTAACTTTGATTTTTGTAAGTTTTGATGCTTCCATGTGGAAGAGAATTCGATTTTACTCAAGTTAGAACTTTGAAAATCTAGATTTGGTTTTGATTTGATCAAGTTATGAAGAATTGAAGTTTTGAAGTTCTTGGAGTTCTTCTCGGGTTGGAGAAGCAGCCCTCTCGGCCTGCGCTCTTTAGCGCAAGGCCGATTGCGCAGCTCACCCTTTGGTGAACTGCGCACCTTTCTTCTCGGCCAGCGCCTTCATTGCGCATAGCCGATTGCGCCCGGCCTCTCGGGCTGAACCGCGCATCTCCCTTGGCGTACTAACCCCTGCGCCATCCATCCCTGCGCAACCTGACTCCTGCGCAGTCCACCTTCTGTGCAATCTATCCATGCACCATCCATCCCTGCGCAACCTGACTCCTGCGCAGTCCACCTCCTGCGCAATCTATCCATGCGCCATCCATCCCTGCGCAACCTGATCCCGCGCAATCCATCTGCTGCGCAACTCACCCTGCGCACTTGGCACCCTGCGCACTTGGTACCCTGTGCAACTCACCCTGCGCACTTGGCACCCTGCGCAGTGCATACCCTGCACAACCTACTTGTCTATGATGAATTTGTTATTTCTTGATCTTGGCTCTTCTATAGTCCTATATATATTGATATTGTATTAGATATTTTATGCCCATTTTATATCCTTACGCCTTTTGTCATGAACTTGATTTTACTTAATATGTTTGGAATGACTATTGTACATGGCATGGTATGACAAGGAACTAGCATAACACGACAGTGACCCGTAGTGGTGCACTCCTGACATGACCAACCTGACATGATAGTGGCCCGTCGTGGCGCACTCCTAACAGTACCCTGACATGAATTATCTTGATAACTTGATAGTGGCCGTGGCGGCGCACTCCTGACTTGACTTGACTTGATAACTTAACTTGACCTGCCTTGACACCGTGGGTGTTCCTGCTTGCTTGCTTGTACAATCCACTTGTCTTGTATTGCATCATGTCTAGGACGTGACTTCCTGGGTACCACGGCCAGGGACTCGCGCTAAATTGGATTAGGCTAACGATTAGATCAAACTAGAACATGGAGAATTCCCAATCACAGGCAATCTCGTTATCTGGGCGCTTTAATGGACTTGTAGCTTGCCGACGATTAGAGCACATTTCCAGCACACTGTCATGTGTTGCACCCTCTAAGTCACCTAAGGGTACATTTGTCTTCCGGGCAATGTACCCACCTATAACTCTCAACCCGCGAAAGGATAACTGGATGGTCTGCAGGGCTTGGGACTGGAAATTCTCACTTGCATCTTGTTAGTAATTAGGCTTGTGATAACCCTAGTTAGTTAAAGTAGTAAGCCGTAGTACTTGTCTGGCCGATTGTGAATGAATGGTGTCCAGCCTTGTCTAAGTCTTGTCTAGCTCCAGTACCTGCTATCTCCTGAGCATGTTTGTTTTACTTATCTCTAACGATAAATGGGTAGAGACAGTGAGCTATTCAGGCGAAGGGGTACAATCCCGGTCCTTGTTTGGTTTAAGGATTGTAACCTGGCTCCCGGAATGGTTCCACGTCCCTAGTCGTTTATCGCCCTGTGTACTTTATTACTTTTACTTTCCTGTTATTTTTTATGTTCTGATATGCTGGCTTTTGTTCTTATTTGTGGCCTCCTTTGTGGCACTTGCTCTTTCTGGGGGTTTGACCCAGCTGGTTTTGTGTGGCCAGATTTCGGAGCAGCTCCCGAGGATCTACCAAGCTTCCAGCCCAATGGTGACAACTAGACGGAACCCGGGCCAAGAGTGGGTTTTCCTTTTTGTTTCACCCACTTATATGTAAATTTATTCTTTTGAGGCGTTTAGCCGACGAGCACCTGTTAGCTCGATGCACATTTACTTACTGTCTGCCTACGGGCTATAAACATGATTAACAAATCCTAGGGTTGATCATGTACGACTGAACTCTTGCTAGTCCTATCATTTTGTACGACTAGCTTCATGATCATCCAATATGTAATATTTGGGACGCCTTATATATATATATTTGATGCTCTAACATCTTGTAACTCTGTTAATTGCTTGAGATTGAGACAATAGGCTTGACCTTAAGAGACTGCTGGCTTGTAGTAAACCCTCATATCTAGACAGCCGTGACCGTATAGTTGAGATGTATTCTATTTCAATATACGTAGCTGGCTATGTCTGCCCCCGCTCTCCAGTATTCTGGTTCTGGGGCGTGACATGGTTTAAGTGGTGGCCCATGCAGGTCTTGTCAATCAAGAAATGTGGGGGTTTACCGAATAGATGTCTCAATCAATATTCGCCCTTGATCTCTGCTCGTATCTTCAAATCCCTGAGATTCTTGACCTGATCACATGCTTGTATCATTGATCTGTCCTGGTCCTTCCTTACTGTTCCCTATGTCGTCTTCTTCAGCGGCATTACTCCCGGACCTGCCAACCAGCCAGAGGAAGCTCGACAAGCACCCCAGCGCCAGGAAGATCAAGCTCAGCACTCTGGAGTAGCCTCCCGAGTTATGCTTCCCGGAGGCTCGGAACCTCCAGTTCAGGTAGCTCCGCCCGTTCAACCAGCTAGACTGGATGAGGGACCTTTGGTAGGGCTTATTAGAGAACTGCTTGCATCCCAAGATCGTCGAGGCGATGCCTTGCACCAGGAAGTTCATGATACACTAAACCGAGGAGGTCCCCAAGGGAATCAGGCGGCCAACAGTTTCAAGCGCTTGAACCCTCCCTTCTTTGACGGCAGTGAAGATGCGATTGCCGCAGACGCTTGGCTTCAGGATACCGAGGTGGTTCTAGAAGCAGCTAGGACACCTGAGAATGAGAAGGTGGCGGTGGTACGCCTACAGTTGTTAGACTTGGCTCGCGATTGGTGGGCGCCTCAGGCCATGGGGTTAGCGGCACCAGTCACTTGGGCGACGTTCAGAGAGAGGTTCCAGACAAAGTACTTCGATGCGGTGGCACGGTATGACCTGCAGACCCGGTTCACCAACTTGAAGCAAGGAGGCAGGACGGTCGATGGCTATGCGACCGAGTTTTCTAGGCTGAGTAGGTTCGCCCCCACCTTGGTGGCAACCGAGTTCGATAGGGCTCAGCGGTTCCAGCAAGGACTGCACTTAGAGATATTATTGGCTGTGGAGCAGTTCGAGCACCAGACGTTCGATGCAGTGTTGAAGACAGCAAGGAGGCATGAGTATACCTCCCGGAGAATTGTGGACAGGACCGGAGGCAGGAAGCGGTCCCACAACCAGATGCACCAATCTTCAGCTCCAGCCCCGGCAGCTAGGGGTATAACCATTGGAACTCCGAGGCGGGCGGCCTCAGTGACGTCGGTTCAGCATTCGACCCCGACGTACCCGCAGCAGCAGAAGCAGAAGCAGTCTTCCGCGGTGGGATGTTCGTATTGCGGGAAGCCGGGCCATGTAGTGGCAGAGTGTCGTAGGGCACAGGGATTGTGCCTGGCTTGTGGAGGAGCAGACCACCAGATAGGGACCTGTCCGAATAGGGGAGGTCCATCATCATCCAACCTTTCTAGTTCTTCGGTGAGAGGACCAGCCCCAGTTCCAGTCCAGCAGCAGCAGCAGCAGTACCCGAGGCCATTGTTGCCTCAGGCCCAGGCCTTTCAGCAGCAGAACCAGCAGCAGTTCACCCAGGCTCCAGCACAGAACCGACAGAGGGGTTTTCAGCAGAGGGGACCCGCAGCTAGAGGTCAGGCTATGATGATGACCATGGAAGAAGAAGTTGCACCAGGTGAGGTAGTGGCAGGTACTATTCTCGTCAACACCTTTTCAGCATCTGTATTATTTGATTCTGGTGCATCGCATTCATTCATGTCTGCACGATTCGCGACACGGATAGGGTTGGAGCCCGAGTCATTATCAGTGAGGCTCAATATACTTACTGGTAATGGTCTTGTGGGAGTAGGTCGAGTGTTTTCCTCGTGTCGGATCGTAGTTAGCGGTAGAGAGTTTCCCGCTAGGCTCATAGAGTTCCCTATGGCAGACTATGATGTAGTCCTAGGCATGGATTGGTTGAGGAACTATTATGCTAGGATAGACTGCCATGCTGGCAGAGTTGTCTTTAGTATTCCCGGAGAGCCAGAGTTTTTATTTTCCAGAGGCGCCGTAGAGCCATCTCCTCCAGTATTGCGGATGGCAGTAGCAGCAGTGCAGTTGCCCCGGATAGTTGAAGAGTTTCCAAATGTCTTCCCAGAGGAACTTCCAGGGATGCCACCAGAGCGGGAGATCGAGTTCACCATCGACTTGATTCCCGGGACAGCACCAGTATCAGAGCGAGTCTACAGAATGGCGCCTTCAGAGTTGGAGATTTTGTACAAGATGATTGAAGAACTCAGGACCAAGGGATTCATTCGTGCAAGTGGATCGCCTTGGGGGGCCCCGATGCTTCTTGTGAAAAAGAAGGATGGTACGTCCAGGCTATGTGTTGATTACCGTACCTTGAACTCAGTGACAATCAAGAACAGATACCCTCTCCCGAGGATAGATGACTTGTTTGATCAACTCAAAGGGGCTTCAGTTTTCTCGAAGATAGACTTGCGGTCAGGATACCACCAGATCAGAGTCAGAGAGCAAGACATCCCGAAGACGGCGTTCAGATCTAGGTACGGGCATTGGAAGTTTCTAGTTATGCCCTTTGGAGCGACCAATGCGCCGGCAGTGTTCATGGACCTCATGAACCGTATTTTCATGCCTTACTTGGATCAGTTTGTGATAGTGTTCCTTGATGACATCCTGGTCTACAGCAAGAGTGAAGCAGAGCACGAGCAGCATCTCAGAGTTGTCCTCCAGATTCTCAGAGAGCACCAGTTGTACGCCAAGTTCAGTAAATGCGAGTTCTGGCTCGATCGCATTTCGTACTTGGGTCACATCATTACCAGAGGAGGGGTGGAAGTGGATCCCCAGAAGATTGTGGCTATCGAGGCATGGCCAGTACCCAGCTCAGTGGCAGAAGTTCGCAGCTTTCTTGGATTGGCCGGCTACTACCGGCGGTTCGTCTCTAATTTTGCAAGGATTTTAGCGCCGATGACCCAGTTGACCCGCAAGGATGTGCCGTTCGTTTGGACAGCAGAATGTCAGGAATCATTTGAGAAGTTGAAGCGAAGTTTGATAATGGCTCCCATTCTCACCCTTCCAGATGGGACCGGAGGATTCACAGTTTATTGCGATGCTTCAGGCAGAGGATTGGGGTGTGTTTTGATGCAGCATGGGAAGGTAATTGCTTATGCGTCACGTCAACTCCGTGATCATGAGAAGAATTACCCGACCCACGACCTGGAGCTAGCAGCAGTAGTGTTTGCACTTAAGTTGTGGAGGCACTACTTGTACGGAGACAGGGTGGAGATTTTTACAGATCACAAGAGCCTGAAGTATATTTTCACCCAGAAGGACCTTAACATGCGGCAGAGAAGATGGCTCGAGCTACTGGTAGACTACGATGTGGATTTGCAGTATCATCCAGGGAAGGCCAACGTTGTAGCGGATGCGTTGAGCCGGAGAGCCGGAGTCTACCTTCTAACAGCGCAACCAGAGCTATTGGCAGATCTTCAGAAGATGGAAATTGAAGTGGTTCTTCCAACCAGCGTGGCATTGATGGCCAGTCTACAGGTTCAGTCTACCATAGTTGAGAGGATCTGGACCGCACAGTTAACAGATTCCAAGATTCAGCGGCTCAGAGCAGAGTGCGAGGCAGGGAGAAGGCCAGAGTTATGTATTCATGAGGATGGTACACTTCGACACGGCATGCGTCTTTGTGTACCCAGTAGAGATATCAGACAGGAAGTCATGGCAGAGGCTCACAGTTCGCAGTATTCCATCCACCCAGGCAGCACGAAGATGTACAGAGATATTCGTCAACACTTTTGGTGGAATGGTATGAAGAGGGAGATAGCCCGGTATGTCTCTCGATGTTTGGTTTGCCAACAGGTCAAGGCTGAACATCAGAGGCCAGCTGGACTTCTTCAACCTTTACCGATCCCAGAATGGAAATGGGAGCACATAACCATGGATTTCGTGACTGGGTTACCCAGATCTCCGACAGGCAGAGATGCTATTTGGGTCATTGTGGACAGGCTTACCAAGGTGGCACACTTTCTTCCATTTAGAGTTGGACAGTCAACGGCACAGCTAGCAGAGATGTATCTCAGGCAGATCGTCAGACTTCACGGAGTGCCAGTCAGCATAGTATCAGACAGGGATACGAGATTCATATCGCACTTCTGGCGCAGTCTTTATCAAAGTTTGGGGACTCGTCTCAAGTTCAGCTCAGCGTATCATCCGCAGACAGATGGGCAGTCAGAGCGTACTATACAAACTCTCGAAGATATGTTGCGGTCGTGTACCCTTGACTTTGGTGGTTCGTAGGAGGATCACCTGCACCTGGTGGAATTCTCGTACAACAATAGTTTCCAGGCCAGTATCCAGATGGCACCCTTCGAGGCTCTGTATGGTAGGAAGTGCAGATCCCCGTTAGCATGGGACGATGTCGGAGAGAGGCAGATGCTCGGTCCAGAACTGATTTCACAGACGGTTGAAGTGGTCAGGAAAGTCAGAGATCACCTCCGAGTTGCTCAGGATCGCCAGCGCCATTGGGCCGATGCTCATCGGCGTCTCTTAGAATTTGCCGTCGGCGACCATGTATTCCTTAGGATCTCGCCTACCCGCGGTGTCATTCGTTTTGGCGTGAGGGGAAAGCTTAGTCCTAGGTATATAGGGCCGTTTGATATTCTGGAGCGAGTAGGCGATGTGTCCTATCGTCTCGCTCTTCCGCCGTCGCTAAGTGAGGTACATGATGTATTTCATGTATCCCAATTAAGACGGTACATCCCGGACCTGAGCCATATCCTAGATCATTCGGAATTGGTTGTTGGTTCCAACCTTTCGTATGAGGAGAGGCCCGTGTCTATTTTGGACCGGAGGGAAAAGACGCTCAAGAACAAGACTATTAACTTAGTTCGTGTTGCTTGGGATCATCACTCTCTAGGTGAGTCAACGTGGGAGCGTGAGGACAACATCCGATCGCGATATCCCTACCTGTTTGACTCGTGAGGTATAATATCTTTCTTATGCCTTACGCTTTCCCTTCCTTGCTTGCATTGTATGATTGTATGATTGAACTGCTTAGTGTAGCTTGTCTGTGCTTAGTATAGCTTGTCGTGGCAATCTCTAGCTCCTTGATTAAATTCTGAGGACGGAATTCTTTGAAGGTGGATAGAGTTGTCACCCCCATTTCCCGTATTTCGTATTTGTGCTCGTATTTGATTTTGGCACGTATTTTAATTTTCTCGACTTGCGGATTTTGGTTTCTCGTAAATGGGTTTTGGACCATGGCTTGGTTTTATTTTGTGGAAGTTGGTTTGGTTTGGTTCATCATGAGTGGAACACTTTAGCCTACACTCTACCCTCAACACAACACAACCACCCTCATTATATCTCCACCAAACTTTCTCTCTCCTCTTTACTCTCCATTCATTTTCTTCTTCTTCCTTCTTCCACACAACTCCCCAACCCATTAGGCAAGTGCACCTTGCCATCAAATAAGCACCACTTTTTATTTGTCCATTAGCTAGATTAGGCCATGGAGAACAACTTTAGAACTTGACATTTTGTGATTTGGAGTTTCCTTTGTTCTAGATCTAGGTTTTTACTATTTTTGGATTTATATGGTTTTGATCTATTTAACTTTGATTTTTGTATGTTTTGATGCTTCCATGTGGAAGAGAATTCGATTTTACTCAAGTTAGAACTTTGAAAATCTAGATTTGGTTTTGATTTGATCAAGTTATGAAGAATTGAAGTTTTGAAGTTCTTGGAGTTCTTCTCGGGTTGGAGAAGCAGCCCTCTCGGCCTGCGCTCTTTAGCGCAAGGCCGATTGCGCAGCTCACCTTTTGGTGAACTGCGCACCTTCCTTCTCGGCCAGCGCCTTCATTGCGCATAGCCGATTGCGCCCGGCCTCTCGGGCTGAACCGCGCATCTCCCTTGGCGTACTAACCCCTGCGCCATCCATCCCTGCGCAACCTGACTCTTGCGCAGTCCACCTTCTGCGCAATCTATCCATGCGCCATCCATCCCTGCGCAACCTGACTCCTGCGCAGTCCACCTCCTGCGCAATCTATCCATGCGCCATCCATCCATGCGCAACCTGATCCCGCGCAATCCATCTGCTGCGCAACTCACCCTGCGCACTTGGCACCCTGCGCAGTTGGTACCCTGTGCAACTCACCCTGCGCACTTGGCACCCTGCGCAGTGCATACCCTGCACAACCTACTTGTCTATGATGAATTTGTTATTTCTTGATCTTGGCTCTTCTATAGTCCTATATATATTGATATTGTATTAGATATTTTACGCCCATTTTATATCCTTACGCCTTTTGTCATGAACTTGATTTTACTTAATATGTTTGGAATGACTATTGTACATGGCATGGTATGACAAGGAACTAGCATAACACGACAGTGACCCGTAGTGGTGCACTCCTGACATGACCAACCTGACATGATAGTGGCCCGTCGTGGCGCACTCCTAACAGTACCCTGACATGAATTATCTTGATAACTTGATAGTGGCCGTGGCGGCACACTCCTGACTTGACTTGACTTGATAACTTAACTTGACCTGCCTTGACACCGTGGGTGTTCCTGCTTGCTTGCTTGTACAATCCACTTGTCTTGTATTGCATCATGTCTAGGACGTGACTTCCTGGGTACCACGGCCAGGGACTCGCGCTAAATTGGATTAGGCTAACGATTAGATCAAACTAGAACATGGAGAATTCCCAATCACAGGCAATCTCGTTATCTGGGCGCTTTAATGGACTTGTAGCTTGCCGACGAGTAGAGCACATTTCCAGCACACTGTCATGTGTTGCACCCTCTAAGTCACCTAAGGGTACATTTGTCTCCCGGGCAATGTACCCACCTATAACTCTCAACCCGCGGAAGGATAACTGGATGGTCTGCAGGGCTTGGGACTGGAAATTCTCACTTGCATCTTGTTAGTAATTAGGCTTGTGATAACCCTAGTTAGTTAAAGTAGTAAGCCGTAGTACTTGTCTGGCCGATTGTGAATGAATGGTGTCCAGCCTTGTCTAAGTCTTGTCTAGCTCCAGTACCTGCTATCTCCTGAGCATGTTTGTTTTACTTATCTCTAACGATAAATGGGTAGAGACAGTGAGCTATTCAGGCGAAGGGGTACAATCCCGGTCCTTGTTTGGTTTAAGGATTGTAACCTGGCTCCCGGAATGGTTCCACGTCCCTAGTCGTTTATCGCCCTGTGTACTTTATTACTTTTACTTTCCTGTTATTCTTTATGTTCTGATATGCTGACTTTTGTTCTTATTTGTGGCCTCCTTTGTGGCACTTGCTCTTTCTGGGGGTTTGACCCAGCTGGTTTTGTGTGGCCATATTTCGGAGCAGCTCCCGAGGATCTACCAAGCTTCCAGCCCAATGGTGACAACTAGACGGAACCCGGGCCAAGAGTGGGTTTTCCTTTTTGTTTCACCCACTTATATGTAAATTTATTCTTTTGAGGCGTTTAGCCGACGAGCACCTGTTAGCTCGATGCACATTTACTTACTGTCTGCCTACGGGCTGTAAACATGATTAACAAATCCTAGGGTTGATCATGTACGACTGAACTCTTGCTAGTCCTATCATTTTGTATGACTAGCTTCATGATCATCCAATATGTAATATTTGGGACGCCTTATATATATATTTGATGCTCTAACATCTTGTAACTCTGTTAATTGCTTGAGATTAAGACAATAGGCTTGACCTTAAGAGACTGCTGGCTTGTAGTAAACCCTCATATCTAGACAGCCGTGACCGTATAGTTGAGATGTATTCTATTTCAATATACGTAGCTGGCTATGTCTGCCCCCGCTCTCCAGTATTCTGGTTCTGGGGCGTGACAAGTCTTGTATCATGTTGTTATTTAACCCATGCGGGAAGATTCAAGTCGTAGCGACATCTCTCCTAATGCATGATGGATAGTCACCGTGGGGAACGCTCAACCCATATATTGAGATATGTAGGAAGATTGTTAGTATTTTTGCCTTTAGACTAGGAATGATAGTCCCACATCGGCTACACCAAATGATGAGTATCTCAATATAATGCTTTGCTTGTGTTGAGGTATGCACATGAGGTGTGGTAGGGCACTAGTGGGTGCCATGTGGGAGTATTTTTCTAGAAGAAAAAATGATTAATTCCAACAAGGAAGCAAATTATTTTTTGTCGTTCAGACTCGGACTCGGACACGGACTCCAGGATGCCTCGTGCATGCACAAGCGTGTTCGGGGGGTAGGCGTTAACTGGCACACAACTATGCTGATTGTGGGATGATCTAAAATATAAAACTCTATTTTTGACCCGCATCGGATAGGAGAAAATGTAAAGTCTCACTCCACTCTATAAGAGGCACCAAGTAAAAAGCAAAGGGAGCCGTTGAGTCCAGGATGCCCATTCGAGTCACAAAAAGTTGACTAACGAACGTTCCAGAAGTTCTTTGATAACTTGCTGGTTCCTGAAAGCGGATCGTATAAAGGCGAATATTGCTTTGAGCAACAGTGATTTTCATCACCCTAGCAGGGCTGTTGAAATATCCTCTTTCTTTTTTCTTCCTTCTTCTCCGAGTGGGCTAAGGAAATTAGGAGAGCAAATTTATTTTGCAAGTATTCTCCGAAATCCTAAAAAGTCAAAACAGAAAGCAAATTTATTTGCAAATAGATCTCTGCATCTGAAAGTTGCTATATCAGAATAGAGAGCAAATTTATTTGCATCTAGATCTTTAAATTTTGTTCGTTCTTCCGCCTAGACCTGTTTCGAGAATAACATTAGGGACACGATAAACCAAAACTCTGACCAATCACAATGTGATCAGAGGTCTTGACCAGATCAAATGGTTCCAAACAAATGAACATAATAATAATAAAAAAGGCGTAATCGGGAGGGAAAAAAAAAAGCAAGATACACAAAGCAATCTCCTGATGGATTGCAAAACTGAGTAACTACTGTACTTTAGTTTACACATAGGCTCCGATACGAGATACGACACGAAAGAAACTAGAATATTTTCTAATGTACATCCATTTTATCTTTCGCTCTTTAAACTTGCAAAGCCAGTTAGCTACTAACACCATGCTTTAATCATCGTCATTCTGTGATTCCTCTTTTACAAGCTTGATCATATCATCAATCCGGAGAATCGCTATAGCTGCCCCAGTAGCAAACTAGCACCCAAAGAACAGACAGATACAAGATTGAGTTCAAATGTCAGCACAATGCAACGTTTAACATAAATATCACCTACTCACAGCACAATCATTCAGCCCGAAAGAAAAATATAATACCTGAATTATCTTTAGTTTGCTCATTGGGGCTAGACCTTTCAAAATAGGAATAGAAAATATCAGCAGTAAAGTCCACATGGGAACATAAATCGTAATAATTAAACTGCATTCGCGATAAAGCTTGACTAGGACTGCTATCTGCAGTTGCGGAGCTTTGTGAGGACTAAGACCATCTCCAATGGTGATTTCTAAAAATTGAGTTCTTATCCTACTTGGTATTGTACTTTAAGAATATTTCTATCCTAGTTGGAAGAGTTTCTACATAAAAATTGTAGACATACAAAAATGTTCTCCAATGGTTCTCCATTTCTATCCTATGTGTCACATAGTAAAAGGACCAATTTAATGGTGTGAGGCCCAATAATAATTGTCATGAGACCATCTCCAATGGTGATTTCTAAAATTGAGTTCTTATCCTACTTGGCATTGTACTTTAAGGAGATTTCTATCCTAGTTGGAAGAGTTTCTATATAGAAATTGTAGACATACAAAAATGCTCTCCAGTTCTCCATTTCTATCATATGTGTCACATAGTAAAAGGACCAATTTAAATGGTGTGGGACCCAATAATAATTGTCATGAGAGATGAGAATTTCTATGAGAGTTTCTACATGTAGAAACCCTCCTAGAAAGTTTTCATCCTACATCATTGCCACCTAGGATAGAAATGGTGATAGAAATTACCATTGGAGAAGTTTTTTCTAAAATGGATTTCTTCCATAGAAATAGGGAAGATAGAAACCCCATTGGAGATAGTCTGAGAGAGAAAAGAATTTCTATGAGAGTTTAGAAAGTTTCTATCCTACATCATTGCCACTTATGATAGAAATGGTGATAGAAATCACCATTGAGAGAAATTTTTTGTAAAATGGATTTCTTCCATAGAAATAGGGAAAATAGAAACCCCCATTGGAAATGGTCTAAGGGGATCATGGTTCCCACCCCATCCCCATTCCCCCCCACCCCCCACCCCCCCCGCCCCTATCCCCCATTTTTTTCCTTATAAAAAAAATATTAAAATTTAGATATTACCACCTTTAAAAATACAATCTTGCCCTCCAAAATATAATTTGCCCCTATACTTTGCCTTTCAAAAAATTTAGTCAAGCTCTGCCACTATCTATTTGGACTCGAGGACATGTACTTGGCCCTGCACGCGACCCTAGTTTAACCAATCCAGGCTTGGACCTAATAACATAGTTTGTAGTATCAGCCGATACCGATTGATAAGGCCGATACCGATACGGTTTGGCATATCCCGATCTGATATCAATATTGACTGATACCGACATTGTGGATCTCTTTTCGGCAAAAAAAAAATGAACGAAAAAGACCAATCAATAAGGGTGTAAAAGCAAAGTAAGATTGTAAATGCATGTAAAAAAATAAAACTTATCTATAACAAGTAGTCCAATCAAGGCATGCAACGCAGCATACACAAAGTCCTGTATGCTACGCTGGACATCGCCAAAAAAAGAAGTAAACCAATCGACAATGATGACTACTATTTCGTTTAATTCCAAAATTTCTAAAAAAAATACTTAAAATTATATCTAAATATATATATATATATTTTTTCTAATTTTTTCCTTCTAATTATTTGTTTTCCGAGACCAAAAAATCTGATATTCTAATCCAAAACCGACGTTGCTGCCGATACCGTCGCTTCCGATACTCATAGGAATGGTTCGATACCGATACCGATTCCGATGCCGCGAACCTTGCTTAACAGTGGGCAGCAGGATCTAGTCTCCAAATGTAGACCCAGTCCTCAAAAAGGATAGTCTCTGCATTCACATAAATCCTACCCGACTCGGACCTTGTTCCGATGCAAAAGGTTGAAGACAGAGTATGAGTTATAAGGTTTTAGTCATTCCTGTATATATATTATAGTGGAATAACTAGACCTAGCAAAAAGGACAAACCTGACCTGCATTTTTAGCCAATGGGTAGGCTGCACTTTCTATATAGAAAACCTGGAGCTCTATGGGTAGCGGTCGTGGCTAAAACTTGGACCAAAGGAGTTAAGGGTTCAGGTCTACCACTACATATGTTGTGAAAAGCGCGTTAGGACGTCTCGCTTAATAAAATTTCACCCCAGAAAAGCAATTAGCGCTTAAGTGCGCTTAGGTGTCGCTTAGTAGAGCCTCGTATCGCCTAGTAAAGCTTAGGTGTCGCTTAGTAGAGCCTCGTCTCGCCTTAGGCGCCTCGCTTAACTTTTTTTTTTTTTCCTTTGATTTTTTTCCTTTGATTTTTTTTTTGATAAGCTTAACCGAATCTTTTGTTATTTACATAGTTGGATAGTTGAAAATCTTTAAGTAGGAACTTTAGAGAGACAACTTTTATGTTTGATGGTATTTTAATGACTATGTAGTATGTATGCATTGTAGTTTGCATTTTGATTCTAGTATTTATATTGTTACTTTGCTTGATTGATAATTGGTATTGTTATTCATGCATACATGCATATACTAGTAGGATTGTATGAGAAAATATTAAAATTTATGTGTATATATATTTTACATGTAGGAGCAAAAAAATAGTGAGGCGCTAACTAAGCGCCGCTTGAGCGCCATTAAGCGAGGCGACAGCCTCGTCGTCTCGTCTCGTCTCACACTTAATACAACATAGACCACTACACAGACGACCTGATAGCAGCCCTAGGCTTGACATTCTTGAAGTTATGTGTGTATATGCAATTTCATTGCACTAGGGAGCAGTGTTCTAAATGACGGTCGAGACGTCCGCCTGGGCGGCACCTAGGCGCTAAATGGTCGCTCTCCACACCGCTTTTGTCCTGGCGGTGGAGTAGGTGGCCAGCGGAGGTTTGGCGGTGTAGGCGGACGTCTAGGCGGAGCAATAGCCGATTAGATGTTTTCGCAAAACAGTTTTGCAAGCATTATGGACTTAAGGTTCACTTTTACAAGACTGAATCTTCATAAGTCTTTATTCTACAACTTAGTTATGCATAAAACATCCTTAAAATATGCATATTATGCAAGAAAATAGTGGTAAAATAGTAAAAAGATGTCCATATCAAACGTCTAGGCGGTAGGCGTACTCTCTCCGCCGCGCACCCGCCTACCGCCATTTAGAACCTTACTAGAGAGTTGGGGAAGAGGGGTGCTTTGGCAAATTCTGAAAATATTACAACAGATCGCATGATCAGAATAAGAAGTTACAAGTTATAACCCACACAAGTATAATACTTATTCCATTCCACCTTCCAACACCCATACCCAATCCAGACCTCTTACAATCATTCACAAAACATAAAAAACACCACTAATCTCAAGAAATGAAAATAATCTCACCTTAAACAGACTTGCATATCAAATTTTGTAAAGGAATTTGACAAACTCAAAATTAATCATGAAATCTACACACGATCTAATGATAGTAGAACTGGACCACCAGATCCGAGAGCAATTGTGATCTCAATATGAACTCCTCATCAACATCTTTCCAAAATCCACCGGCAAGTATCATTGACTAAGACCTCGGCGACGCCGTTCATATAGGACTCGAGGTTAGAGAAAAAGAACGAGGCGTGGACCATGGCATCACGGTTGGGGGTATCGAGGGTAAAGCGGCTGTAGTCGAGGGATGGAGAGGCTGTAGATGGGAGTCTTTGTTGATGGCATCCTCTCTTGGATGAGGAGGCTGGATCTTACGGGAGACGAATGAGTAAAAATAGATATGGGAGCGAGAAAGAGAGACATGAAGGGAGATGAATGAGTAAAAGCAGATATAGGAATGAGAAAGAGATACACTTGGAAGGGAGGTATTGGAAATTGGAAGAGAATAAATTTGTATACAAGAACCACACACACTTTCCGAGGTGCGAATATAATAAGTGGAAATGAATGGGAAAGAATCCCATGTGTTTTAAAACCACCATTAACAGCCGCGTTTCAAATCCCAATTGACTAACACATGACTACCAAACCACATTATCAAATCCTAATTGACTAACACCTGGTTCTAAAATCACAGCCTGTGATTTTGAAACCCATATTGACTAATCCCCTATCAGTGAATTTTTCTTGCATCATACATTGCATACTAGAGGCATTTTTGTTGTGTTTACAAAGGATAACAGCACAGATAAAAGTACCAAATATATAATATTGAAGTTCTCAAATAACTATTCCACAGAAGGTAATCCATTACCTCGAAAGTTGTTGCTTGTCTGCCTTTGTTTCTATGGTGATAAGCTCGAAGTTTAGCAACTAACTCAGTTGCATCTTTTGCAGCATATTGGCAGCAAGTACCTGCAGCATAACCAATTTATCCTTGTAATATAATTATAACAAACGGCAACAACAAGTATATGAATGCAGTAGCTAAATACCATAGGTATAACCAGAAGAGATTCAGCAAACTCTGCAATAGCCAACTGCTCTCTAGAACCCAATGTTGTAGCAAGATATTCCAAGTACACAGACAATGCAGTTCCCACAGCATCACCACCAGCAACAATCTGCATCATCAACTCATAGGGGTAATTCTTATATTCTCAACAGATGAGTACAAATCAAGATTATGTTAGTATATCATGGGACTGAAATAAACTCCTAAATCAAGTAAGCACAGGAATGAAGCATAGAGGTTTGCAGTTAAAATGGGACCATCACAACTGTAATCTTTATTGTCCTTTGGAATATATAGAGCCCATTTATATAAGAATGTTCCATGTTGTATGACGTTTGCTTACATCAGGGATCAACATTAAGTCGATAGCTTTTTGAGATAGTTATGGACGAGACTACTAGGCATATGTAGGAGAATGTTCCACTTCCATGGTGTATGATATTTGCTAATGATATTGTGTTGGTAGATAAGAGTAGAGAATTGTTAGATGCTAAAATAGAGGTATGGAGAGAAACTTTGGAATGTAAGGGGTTCAAAATTAGTACGACAAAAATAGAGTATATGAGATGTAACTTCAACCAAGGTTCAAAATATCGGTATCGGTATCGGTATCGGACATTTTGTATGAGTATCGGCGGTATCGGATCGGAGTATCGGATTTTTGGTATCGGCGGTATCGGCAATATTAAATAATTAGTAAAAAAAAAAGAATTTTTTTAAACATATTTAAGCATTATTTAAATATTTTTAACTTTTTTAATTATTATAATTGATTATTCGTACTAATTACTATGTCATTAATTGATTAAATAATTATTAAAAAAATCAGAATTTTTTTAAACATATATCGGATTTTTGGTATTCGGCAGTATCGGCAGTTTTTTTAAGTTTTTTTAAACATAGTCATCCTTTGTGATTGGTTTAACTGCGATATACAAGATTACAACTTTTCTTCATTTCCGTATTTTTAGTTTCAATTTTACTATGTCATTAATTGATTATTCGTACTAATTGAATTTTGTATTGTTTTATTACTACAGGTTCAATTTTTGACGAATTAAGAAGCATAAAGGGAGGCACAAGAGATTAGAACAATGCAAATGGCTGGACGAGACAAAAGTCACAAGACCCATTATTATATAATTAATAATTATATTTGTTCAGACATTTTTAAAATTTATGTAAATAAAAAATTATTTATAATTTTATATCTAGAATTTTAGTTTTATGCATTGTTACAAATGGTTACAATATAATCCATGATCCAATTATTTTGTTTCAAAATATACGGAAATAAAATTAGCTACATGATTTATTTTGAATTTAAAATTTCAACAAAAAACACTTGGCCAGAAAAATTTATTAGGACTCTGGCCTATCCCTTTCTTTTTATTTCATGAATAAAAATCTTTTACAATATGTATGAAGTACATGTCATAAAGTGTACAAATAAAAGAATGAATACAAAAAATGAATATAAAAAATGAATACAAATGAATACAAATATATCACTAAAATGGTTCGTAATTATCGTAATCGTCCCGATATGGTTGTTGGTTATAAGGATAGTAGAGATTGATATCTGTATTATTGAAAAAAAAATTCATGTTGAGGCCATCAAATGTAGAAGGTTGTTCTGCGGCTTCTGCCTCTGGAGTATTGTATGGATAATAACTTGTAAATGAACTATCATATGTGGTGTTGTAATTGTCCGAAGGAGTAGGCACATCATGATAGCTAGATCCTCCAGCATATACATCATCCATACGGTGCTCTCTAGGTTGATGATCACTTGACCAGTCTCCAGAGTATTCATGTGACTGGTCTCCAGGATTTTCATAGTCATGTGACTGGTAAACACCAGTCGGGAGTGTAGCTCCATCTCCTCCACTATCAGTACTGTCGTCTTTTTCGCTGTCGACCTGTCGAGATGGTACATTTGGTGTTTTCTTTCTTTTTTCAGGCCTTCAAGCATTTGCGGCAGTATCTTGTGGACCGATATCCAAGTTATCATCTAACCATTCATTTTCTCTACCATCCAAGACTGGTGCTTCTTTTTCTCTAGTCCAAGCTGTGAGTAGATCTTGATCGTGAAATATCTCATCCAAATCTATAACATTTTTGATTATCTCCTGATCTTTGTACATTTCGAACCCTCAATCTCATATTATAATGGACGAAAACCAGTTTTTCTAGTCTCGTCATTGTAAGTCTATTGTGGGGACGAGTATGGATGAGAGAAAATGTTGTCCAGTTCCTTTCACAATTGGAGGAGGACACCGTTTGACTCAGGATACGCACAGCTAATCGAGTCAAATTTGGAGCATCCTCCCTAGCATATATGGACCACCACTCAGCTACAAAAGTAATAAAATATGTTAGTTTCTGTAAATATTTAACTTTACCTAATAAATATTTTGAAGCATCCTCCCTAGCATATTTGGAGCATCCGTCCATCTTTTTTCCACAATAATTGCATTGCACCTTCCTCCTATTTCCTTCAACACACTTGCCATGGTTCCAACCAACATCCATTTCCTCCACCGTGCGACTTTTCGGCGCCATTAGATAATCCTAAAAATGAAATAAAAAAACGTTACATACAATAATAAAAAACGTTACATGCAATAATAAAATATATATATTTTAACTATATATATATATATATATATATATATATATATATATATATAGTTAGTAAGTTAGTTAGTTAGTTAGATACAATTAGTTAGTAAAAAAACAAAAAACAAAAGTTAGTTGAGTGAAACAAAAATAAACAAAAGTTAGTTATATATATATATGTAAAAAAAAGGACGTGTATATATATATATATATATATATATATATATATATATATATATATATATAAAAGAACAAAAGTTAGTTGAGTAGGTACAATTAGTTAGCAAAAAAAAGAACAAAATAATATATATATATATATATATATATATATATATATATATATATATATATATATATATATATAGCTTACATACAAAAAAAAATAAAAAAAAAATAAAAAATATATATATATATAGCTTACATACATATGTAAGATATAAATACAATTCTATGCCATATTAAACACAAAAGTTGAATTGAGCTGCTGGTTGGTGGTAGAACTCTTGAGTGCTGAGTTCGGGAGCACTCCGGTTCGAGCATTCATTTACGCAGTTCTCTTTTTTTTTTTTTTAAACCCTATATGTAACGGTTGGGAGGAGAGAGAAATTTCAGATCTGAAATTTTTCTCTCCCCCTCTCCACCGCCAGCTCCGAACTCGGGGCCGCCTCCACCGCCTCTCTCCTCCACCGGGTCAAAGGAGATGGGGAGGAGAGAGGCCACCGCTCTCTTGCCAGCCACCACTCCTCCAACGGCAGCGGCGAAGGCGGATGCGGCGACTGCGAAGGCGGCGACTGCGGAGGCGGCGACTGCGGAGGCGACGACGGCGAAGTCGACCTCGGTGAAGGCGACGGCAAAGGGAACAACCTTCGAGGTAAGTTCTGCACAATTTCTTCTTCAAATTTTTTTTTTTGTTGTGGTGGTTGTTTGATGCTTTGATCGGCCAATTTGGATCTATTTATAGAAATTTCGTATGAACTGTGTGAATTTTTGCATTATTGGATTCTCTGTTGGATTTGACCTAAAGTAAAGCTTGCTTTTTTTTTGTCGGAGATTCTTCGTGCTTTGTCTGGAGTGGACGCTGAAAATGTTAGGGTTTCGGTTCGTATCGGCCGGTATCGGTCGGTATCGGACTGTATCAGCCCGATACGAACCGATCCAACAGCTTTTACTGCGTTCTCGGCCGATACCGATAATTTGCCTGCGTTTCGGATCGGTCAGCGCCGAATCCGATCCGATACGGCCGATACGTATCGGTATCGGCCGATACTTTAAACCTTGACTTCAACCCAAAGACAGAGAGAAATGGGAGGGGAGGGGTACATTTAGATGGCCAAGAGATACCTAATAGTGATAGATTTCGATATTTAGTATTAATCATTCATCATGACGGAGAGATTGAGAAGGATGTCATGCATACAATTAACACAAGATGGTATTTGTAGAGATTGATTGATATGTTTTATTGATAATCTCATAGGCTTTATATAGCCTTTACATCATGGAATATCCTGTGGCATATTCTGGCATCTCAAATATGTCCTCAGGATATTCTCATACTAAATATAACATATTCTCTTACTAAATATATCAACACTCCCCCTCAAGATGGGCGAAAGATATTCACTAAACCAATCTTGTCACATCCTCTCATCATGCTGATAGAGCTAAGCCCCTTGGTCAGTCCGTCTGCTACCTGATCTTTGGTTGGAACGTAGCCTAGCTCTAGTAGTCTTTTATCAAGCTTTTCTTTCATGAAGAATCTGTCAATCTCGATATGCTTGGTCCTGTCATGCTGCACTGGATTGTTGGCAATACTAATAGTTGACTGGTTGTCACACCATAGCTTCATCTTGGCTCCCTGGTCCAGCTTTAGCTCCGTCAGCATATTCTTCAACCACAATAGCTCTGTGACTCCCAAGGCCATAGCTCTATACTCTGCTTCAGCTGTTGATCTAGCCACCACCGACTGCTTCTTACTCCTCCAGGAGACCAAGTTGCCTCCTACAAATATGCAGTATCATAATATGGATCTCCTGTCGTCAGCACAGCTAGCCCAGTCAGAATCATAATAACCCTCGATGCTCACGTGATTATTTCTTCTGAAAATCAGTCCCTTCCCGGAGGCTCCCTTCAAGTACCTCAGAATCTAGTACACTGCGTCCATATGACCCTTCCGGGGGTCATGCATGTAGCGGCTCACTACGCTGACCGCAAAGCTGATATCAGGTCGAGTGTGGCTCAAGTAGTTCAAACTTGCCCACCAATCTCTGATATCTATCCCGGTCACTGGTTCTCCAGTTTCTGTAGGAACCCTAGAGGGGGGGTGAATAGGGTCAAGCTAACTAATCAAGCACTTAGCACAAGCTAATTGGCAATTTAAAAATATAAGTGCAAGAGAAGAAGCAAACACAATACCGACACCCGATATATCCTGGTATCCTCCTAAGAGGCAGTCCAGTCCCGGAACTCTCTCCGGCTTTAATCCACTATTTGAGCAAATAGTTACACACGAATTTGGATCCGAAGAACTCGCCAACTTCTTACACAAGAGCTTTAATCCGAAGGGCTCTCCGACTTCAACTGAGAGTTTGGAAACGAAGACTCCCCAACTTCAACCGAGAGTTTGGATACGAAGACTCTCCAACTTCAACCTTTCACAATAGGTTTTGATCTCCTTATACAATAGGATGAAGATCTCACTTTTCAACTCAATAACTCTAACACAATTTGTGAATGGCAAATGAAAGCTTTGTAGAGTTGTTTGTGGATAAGCTTTGGTGGTTTGGAAATTTTTAGACTCAAAGCATCAACCTTGAATGAAGGGGTTCACGGCTATTTATAACCAAAGCTTGAAAAGAAGCCAAAGGCAACTTTTCAGTCACGAACCGGCATACCGCCGGTATGATCCGGCATACCGGCGGTATACCGGTCTGGAATTACAACGGCTAGAAATATAGCCGTTGGGATCATTAATGGCTGAAAATCCGACCGTTGGAATTTCAACGTTTCGGAAGCGGTATACCGTCGGTATGGACCGGTATGCCGTCGGTATGCCGGTTTTGTAAACAGAAACTTTCTGTGAACGAAAACCGGTATACCGTCGGTATACGCCGGTATACCGTCGGTATGTCGTTTTCCACCAAAAATGATCCTGGGCTTATTTATGCCCTAGCTTTCGATTTTGCCATCCATTTCTTGTGTTTACAATAATTCCTAAGACTCATTACAGACTCCAGATATACTTAGGCAGGTGCAGGCTTCTTCAGAGTCTTGAATGATGATGGCATGGCTTGGCTTCTTCCTTTGATAGGTGCTGGCTTTTTCCCTTGGCGGCAGCTGTCCAAAGATATCCAGTTTGTGAAAACTGGATACCTTTCGGGGGCTTCGCCCCCGAACCCCCGACGAGGGGCGCTGCCCCCTCGACCCCCGTCCGCTGACCGGGCAGCGGAACCCCCGGTGCGTGGCTCCAGAGATGTCGTCGGGTGGTTCAGAGAAATCTTGTGGGATCCGTCGTCTTTGGCCCACCATGATTTCTTCATTGCATATGTCCACATTGATCTTACTTATTGCTTTTCTGCATGTACATGTTAGACGAACAAAGCAATATACATAGTAGCAAGTATGATAAATTAAAGCACATTAGGACTATGCAAAGTTTAAGTATAAGTGCTAAGGTGATGGCATAAATGTTAGTGATATCATAATGATTAAACTTAATTGAATGACCACAATCAAAAACATAGTTTTGATTTTGGCAACCCAATTAAATTTAAGATAGATAAGCTCATATCACTAAGATGTAAACCAATGGGCACATATCACCAAAGATATAAGTATAAGTAGAAATGCTATAGCGATTGTATGAAGATTAGTGATAAAGAAATGCTAAACTTAACATATTAACCATATTCAAAAATATGATACAATCATTGGGCCAACAATCTCCCCCTTTTTGATTATGGCAAATCGGTTAAGTTTAGTATGAACACAATAGATGCATGTATCACTAATATACAAAAGATATAAGCAATATCACTAAAAGCATACTACGTAGATTACTTATAAAAGCATACTTAAACTTACTTCTCCCCCTTTGACATGATCAAAAATAGGCTCCCCCGTACTAAGAGATAAAATGAAATCAATCTCAAGCATAGAAATCAGAGCATGGGGAACTTATAGACAATCATGATCAAGATATACTAATGAAAAACAATGGGAGAAGTGCGTAAAGACAAGTGTATAAAACTACATACCAAATGTAGAGTAAAAAAAATTGCTTGTCAAAACACAATATGGTTGGTAAAACTAAAAGTATTTGAAAAACAAGAAATAAGTAGTTTACCAACTTGAAATCCAAGGAAAAAATCCAAAACACAATAGGATATGAAATATTGCTCCAGTTTTGGAAGAGAACTATGAAATAAGGGATTTCAAACAAAAGCCATGAGGAATAGATAATTACAAATAATAGATACCAATTGAGATATGAAATTAAATAAACTTGATACCAATTGAAAAGATGTAAACTTGAAACATTGATCAAAGAAACCATTAATAATCATAATTGTCCACAAATAAATAGTGGAACAAAATAAAAGAATGATCAATGTAAAATATTACAATTGATATAAAGTAATCTCATTATTTGCAAGATCTATATGCTTATCCAAGTTCATGCATTTGAACTCAATTACCTTATCATGCTATATGAATACCCTTTAGATAAACATGAAGGTAAAGGATAAAAATACTTGAGAAGGAGAAATTCAGTCGACTTGAATGCTCCCCCTCAAAGTACTACCTAAGTAGATAAAAATCATGAATTTTGGATAAGTCCTCAACAAGGAAAGCCAGATCAATTAAGCATGAAAGAAAAGCCAAATCAACGAAAGCATAATATTCATCAAGATAAGACCTGAAAGTTAATAATAGCAAGATGACATATTTAACCCATATGAAAGAGAGAGATAAGATAATAAGGACAATCACATACACTCTCATAAACCCCTCAAAAATAAAAATATCATGACCTCAATCAATAAGATATGAAATAGAAGAAAATATGGGTCCATGATGAACTAGGTATACGACATATTAAAGGGTATAAATAAATAGAATCAATTGATTTGCTCCCCCCTCAAAATATGCGTATCTAGTTCCAAAGCACTTATAGCATAAAATAGATAACTACAAGATCTAGGGGTAAATCAACTATAGATTTCTCCCCCTTGCTCGATGCATATAAGGCTTCAATATCGTCAAAAGGCGAAAAATATCATCTTTAGACAAGAAGAGATAATCAATTAATAGCCACTAAAGATGAGAAATCAACAGAATATTCCAATAAAGTACATATAATCAAAAGATGGCATACATTAGTCTATATAGAAGAATCTCATATTTAAATATGATAGATCAATGTATGTAATCCTTTGAGAAAATGTCATCATGAAAAAGAATAAAGTCAATTAAGAACAATCATGATGAAAGACATAATATAGCTCAAAAAATAAAATAAAAATGAAACTCAAACATCATGTCCATGATTATCTAATTAAGAAATAATCAACCAATTTATTGCTTTACATGGACTAGGTATGTTTTATCACATATGTACCCATCAACCGGGTAAAATCCAAACTTTGCTACTTCTAAAAGAAAGACCAATAAAGTTCAAATAGCAAAGGTCATATGTGATAAACCATGAGTACTCAAAGTAGAGTAATAAATTGACTTGACATTTACAAAATTAGATAGTTTAGGACTACTCAATCATTAGGATCATTCATAGAGTAAACAATGAATAAGCATGATCCAATGATAAATATTATCAAGAGAAAAATCAAAATCCATATTTATAAAGAATCTTACAGATCAATGAAGAATATGGAAAAGAGTCAATCTCAAAAATGATCACACATTCAATCTAAAGAGATGTAATGATAATACGATAAAATCATGACTCAAAAAGTGAGAGAAATTTAAGAGAGACTTGCTAATGACTAGTATGAAAAAAAAGGTTAAAACAAGGAATCACAAACCTCTAAGAGAAAACAAGATCTAATAAAGAATTTGTAAAACTGGTTTTAGAGATCAAGCATATCACAAATCTTGTTTTTGTAAACTAGCATATCATATATAGATTGAGGTATAGGAATATAGCTAGATGTGTGAAAGTGAGCCAAAATTATATAGCTTAATAATATATCACAAATAAGCAAACTATATAATCCAAATAAGATTAATGAGGGAAGCCATTAACAAGATAAATGTGCTCATTAAATCTTAAGTCACTAATACTAAAAATACTTGCTTAAGCAAAGAGTTGACAAAGAGGAAAATACATTTTGAATGAACAAAATGATTTATAGACTCTTTACTAAGCAAGGATAAGAGCATAAGATGATAGTCAAACAAAAATTTACTAGACTCTTATCAAAATATGGCCAAAGAGATATTCAAGAAACCGTAATAAAGTAAATCTTTTTGCCAAGTATTGAGATTAACCCAAGATAATAAAATGATAGATCGATCTAGAGAATACAAAATATTATAGCCATTATGAAATAAGTGTATTCTCTAGAAATAGGAAAATCTCAACATAAAAGCTCAAACCATAGTAGCTAAAGTCATGAGAAATATGATGTAACAATTACAGGTATTCTCATGTGCTACAAAAACATCATTGGACAACAATAATTCAAAAAGAAGCATAAATCCAAGGAATGAGCAAAGAAGGATCATTAAGATCAAGAAAGCTAAATGCTTAAGATATCAAGAAGTACATTTTTCAAAGAGCTTTCATAGTGCACCATAGTATATAATAGAAGATATCGATTTGAAAATGTGCACTAAAAACGGAGGTAAATATAAAAACAAGACAAAGCACAAAACCATGTGATTCTTAAAAGAACTTCCATAAATAGTCAAGTGCAAGGCATAAGCAAATATTCTCTCTCAACATCCTAACTTAAAGGTATAAAACAAATAAATATCAAAAGTTAGGAATCACTAATATATATGAAACTATATATATCACGAATAGGCATACATGAAAAGATCAAAAACCAATTAAGAACATGTATCCATAATGCCAACCAAAAGTCAAGAAGATATCATCAAAAGAAGACTTTAAGGAAGAAGCTAATTGATTCAAGAAGCATAAATTTGGTCAAGTGAATCAATAGCTAAGGTATGAGATAAGCACAAGTTTGAAGGTAACAAGTATATTTAAATACTCTTCAAGTCAATATAAAACTTTAGCTTAACTCATATTCCCATATTAAGATATTTATACAAAAATATAAATCAACATAAGAAATACATGATCTACATGTAAATGTAAATATAATGAATATAGTCATGTATCCTTAATGAATGTTTGAAAAACTATCACAAATTCAAAACACGTATAAATAATCTTTAATAGGCAAAGACATAATTGATTCATAAAAGGTTTAATCAAAAAAAAAAAACATGAGAATCAATAATGAATATATTATGTGAGCACAAGTTTAAAGTGAAAGTATAAGTATATACTTGTCAAGTGATAAGAAGCTTGTGCTAAACATATATATTCACAAATACCGATTAAGATAAATATGACATATTAAAAACAAACCGGCAAGAAGTAACTATTTCAAAAACTTTAAAGACGGAGAGTTAAAAAAAACCATATTAACTCAAATCAAAATCAAGCTCCTATGGACTAGAGTGATATGCATGCTTTATAAATAAAGATTAAGAGTAACAAGCATGCATAAATCAAATGTGTCACACTTAATAGAAAATGAGTGATAAACTACATAGTGTGAACTAATCATTTAAGCCGAGTAACTAGTCATGCTAGATAAAAAAATTAATAAGAAAATTAACTAAGCATGCTAGTATTAAATCTCACATTGATTTATATAAGAGACAACTAAAGGACATCAATGTGAGCTAGTCGCAAAGCATCAAGAGAAACATGCTAGATTCTACCAAAATAAACTATTTAAAGAGAATCGTTTAGCATGTTACCAAAGTGGCTCTAGTGGCCACACTTGTGTTGGTACAATTGCTTGAAAGATGACCTTTGAGCTTTGCAACCACCAACACGCTCCTTGGTGCTATGTCCCGGTAAAAGAAGCTCCACCTACAACATTAGGCGAAGACTTTGGTATCCAAATAAACTTGGATCCACATTTATTAGCTTTAGGGACCCAAAGATATCCACATTTATTTTCCCTTGGCGACAGCTGTCCAAAGATATCCAGTTTGTGAAAACTGAATACCTTTCGGGGGCTTCGCCCCCGAACCCCCGACGAGGGGCGCTGCCCCCTCGACCCCCGTCCGCTGACCGGGCAGCGGAACCCCCGATGCGTGGCTCCAGAGATGTCGTCGGGTGGTTCAGAGAAATCTTGTGGGATCCGTCGTCTTTGGCCCACCATGATTTCTTCATTGCATATGTCCACATTGATCTTGCTTATTGCTTTTCTGCATGTACATGTTAGACGAACAAAGCAATATACATAGTAGCAAGTATGATAAATTAAAGCACATTAGGACTATGCAAAGTTTAAGTATAAGTGCTAAGGTGATGGCATAAATGTTAGTGATATCATAATGATTAAACTTAATTGAATGACCACAATCAAAAACATAGTTTTGATTTTGGCAACCCAATTAAATTTAAGATAGATAAGCTCATATCACTAAGATGTAAACCAATGGGCACATATCACCAAAGATATAAGTATAAGTAGAAATGCTATAGCGATTGTATGAAGATTAGTGATAAAGAAATGCTAAACTTAACATATTAACCATATTCAAAAATATGATACAATCATTGGGCCAACAGTTTCAGCATCCAGTTTGAACTTCTGGTCTATCGGTGTCGTAGCTGGTTTGCATCCCATCATCTATGTTTCCGTAAGCAGGTCCAGTGCGTACTTCCTTTGAGAAAGAACAATTTTCTCTGTATCTCGAGCAATCTCAATCCCAAGGAAGTATCGAAGAGGGCCAAGATCCTTCACCTCGAACTCCTTGCCAAGCTTTCCTTTGAGTTGGGCGATCTCCTGCTTATCATCGCCTGTGATAATCATATCATCTACATATACAGCAAGCATAGTGATGTGGTCTCCACTTCGTCTGAAGAAGACAGTATGATCAGCATTGATCCGTTGATATCTCATCCCTATCATTGCTCTCCTGAACCTGTCAAACCATGCTCGAGGAGACTGCTTCAGTCTATAGAGGGACTTCTTCAGTCTGCAGACCTTGCCTTATGTCTGTTTGGTGCCGAATCCTGGTGGTATCTCCATGTACACCTCCTCCACTAGATCCCCACGAAGAAATGCATTCTTCACGTCCAGTTGGTGTAGCTTCCACCCTCCATTGGCTGCCAAGGAGATCAAGATCCTGACAGTGCTCATCTTCGTCACTGGTGCAAAGGTCTCGTCATAGTCGATGCCGTACGTCTGACTGTATCCTTTTGCCACCAGTCGAGCTTTGTAGCGCTCAACCTGTCCATCTGGGTTTTGCTTCACAGTGAAAACCTATTTGCATCCGACTGGTCTTTTTTCTTCTGGCAGGCTCACCAGCTCCCAAGTGTGGGTTCTTCTCAAGAGCTCCCAACTCCTCGTGCATCGCCGCTTTCCACTTTGGATCGTTCTTGGCAACCTGCCAATTGTTAGGTACAGTAATACTATCCAAAGATGCTATAAATGCTCTATCAGAAGAAGAGATATGATCATAAGAAACAAATTTAGCAAGATCCCAACCATATGTCCGGAGGATTTCCTGCATTACTGCGAGTAGTCCTTCGTATAGATAGTGGTGTGGAAGAAGTATGATGAATGATATCACCTGAGGAGGATGGTGGTGTAGATGAGGAGGATGGTGGTGTAGGTGTCTTAGGAGAAGGGACAGACACGGGCAAGGGACTTAGCACTGGCACTGTGGGTACTGGTCCTACAGTTTGCTTCTCTCTCCTGCTGTAGGTAAGTAACTCCCCCTGAGCCGTAGGCCTAACACTTCTCATCTCCTCCCCCTGTTCCGTTTTACCTTCATGTTCCTTCTCAACCATGTCTCTATGCCAAACTTCTAAATCGGTTACCACCAAGTCCATCTCCCTCTCTCGCCTTATACTGGTAGTATTAGGCGTGTTGTGCGAAGTTCCCTCCTAGCAGTAATATGGCTCATGCTCCCGGAAGTGGACATACATACTAACAAATTTCTTCTTCTCTACTGGACTCCAGCACACATACCCCTTCTGAGTCGCTGAGTAGCCCACGAAGATGCACTTGACCGCTCTAGGGTCAAGTTTTCCAACTGATGGTCTGTTGTCCTTCACAAAACACACACATCCGAACACCTTCAGTGGAAGTATCCCACTATTATTGTCTTGTAATACTTCACATGGAGACTTCCATCCCAGGACTTTTGAAGGCATCATGTTGATAAGTTGAGCTGCTGTCAACACTGTATGTCCCCATAGATTTTGTGGACATTTATGTCGATCATCATACTTCTTGTGGTCTCCAGAAGGTGTCGGTTCTTCCTTTCTGCTACTCCATTTTGTGCTGGTATGTATGCACAAGTGGTCTGATGCTGTATGCCGTGTGCTGACAAGTACTCTGCAAGCGTCCTGTTGGTATACTCCGTGCTATTGTCAGACCTCAGTACCTTCACCACTGCATTGTACCGAGTCTGGACATGCTTATGAAAGTCCCGAAAACAAGCAAATACATTACTCTTGTTTTTCATCAAATACAGCCAGGTGACACGAGATGCACAATCAATAAAGGAAACAAAGTACTTATACTCATTCATAGTGTTAGTAGCACATGGACCCCAAACATCAGAATGTACTACCTCAAAAGCAAAAGAGCTATTATGACTAGTACCAACATATGAGCTCCTAGTAAGTTTTCCTAACTCGCATGCATCGCATACTAATTTCTGTTTATTTGATTTTGCATACATCTCTGGATACAACTTACTTAGAGTATCAAAGGAAGAATGTTCCATCCTCCTATGATGAAGTATCAAAGTATCTTCAATCCTCTGTTACAGCTCTCTCATTCCAGCCTTCTCTGCCATAGATACCAATGCTGAGTCCAGTCCTTCTCGATCTAGGTACCGCAGTCCCTCATGCCAGGTGTCGGTCCCAAGTCTTCGTCCCGTCCCTTTCTCCAGGAAGATCACCTTAGGAATATCAAAAGAAACAATGCATTTTAGCTGGAGAATTATAGAACTAATAGACAAGAGACTGACTGGAAAGGATGGAGCATGTAACACATTGGATAATCTTACTGAACCTGTACAATTAACGGTACCCTTACCGACCACTGGTTGGAAAGTGCCATCTGCAGTCTGAATGGTGTCTGCTGATGCTAGGTGTGTATGAAGAAAACTCACTAGCGTTCCCGGTCACATGCCGAGATGCTCCTGAGTCGATGATCCAGTCTGACGGCTTAAGGGAAGACATAGATGCAAGAGCGAGTGACTTGTCAGTACCTTCTGATGGATGGGCATACATAGCGGCGTTGCCTCCAACGAAGAATGGGGTGGATGTGTCTCCTTCGGTGGACGCTCTCTGCTTTCTCTCCAGCAGGTCCAGCAGTGCCTGATCCTCCTCAGTAAATGTGCCACCAGCTCCTCCATTCCCTTCTGCTACCAGCAGGTTTGCCCGATAACCTCCTCGGCCGCCTCGTCGGCCTCCTCGACCACGACCACGTCCACCATATCCTTGTCTACGTCCACCACCTGAGTCTCCCTCCTTAGGTGGTTTGCTACAAGCATACCGATGATGGCTCATCTTCCCGCAGTTGTAGCACTGCCGATTGTGTTGCCAGAGCTCTCCCTTGGGTCCTGTGTCGTCCGAGCTAGTAACCACTAGTGCTGACTTTGCTTCGGGGGGACCACCTGTAACGCCCCAGAACCAGAATACTGGAGAGCGGGAGCGTACATAGCCAGCTACGTATAACGGAGTGGAATCCACGCCGCTATACGGTCACGGCTGTCTAGATATGTGAGGATTTCACTACAATCCATCAGTCTCTTAAGGTCATAAAATAGCCTATTGTCTCAATCTCAACCAACTAATAATAGTTACAAGATGTCAGACCACCAAATACACAATAGTAAGGCGTCCCATACATTACATATTCGGAATGATCATGAAGCTAGTCATTACAAAATGTGAGGACTAGCAAGAGTTCAGTCATACATGATCAACCCCCGGGGCTTGTCAATCATGTTACAGCCCGTAGGCAGACAATAAGTAAAAGCTGCAATCGAGCTAACACTTGCTCGTCGGCTAAATGCCTCAAAAGAATAATTTATAATATTACAGTGGGAGAACAAAAAAAAAACCCACTCGATGCCCTGGTTACGCCTGGTGGTCACCATCGGGCTGGAAAGCAGGGAGATCCTTTGGTGCTGCTCCGGTATCTGGCCATACAAAACCAGCTGGGTCAGACCCCAGAAAGAGCAAGTGCCACAAAGGAGGCTTCACTTAGGACTAAAACCAACAAATCATTAGCATTCAACATGTAAGAAAATAATAAGTAACACAGATTGAGGTTTGTGCACTACCAATGCACTTGTCCCAATCAGAGAAAGTAATTAAGTGAAGCATCAATGACATAAGACAACTGGAGAATCATGCTAAATAAAATATAGCTGGGCAATGTATGAAGAGAAGACGAAGGTACTATTCCGGAAGCCAGGTTACAATCCTTAAACCAAACAAGGACCGAGATTGTAACCCTTCACCTGAACGGAACTTAGTCTCTGATCATTTATTGCTAACGGTGACAATCATTAAGGGAAAAAATGAGAGAGTATAATGATAAAAGTGACAATGAAGAGTATAATACGCTAGAGTGACAATAGAGTACAATCATTATAGTGACAATCTGGAGTGACAATCATTATAGTGACAATCATTATAGTGACAATCTGGAGTGACAATCATTCAATCATTCTGGTACAATCTTGCAATCAATCACTTCTAGACAATACTATACTGAACTAGACTCCATCCAATCAATCACGGCCAATCATTGCCTACGGCTTTCTACATTAACTAACTAGGGTTATCACAATCCTAGTTAATAGCAAGATGCAATGAGATGCTCCAAGTAGTCACAGGCCCTGCAGCTATCCAGGTTATCCAGGCTAACATTATAGTGACAATTTAGAAAGTTCAATCATTAAAGTGACAATCAGAGAGAGAGTACAATACACTGGAGTGACAATAGAGTACAATCATTATAGTAACAATCTGGAGTGTCAATAGAGTTTAATCAGTAAAGTGACAATAGAGGGTGCCCCACATGACAGTGGGCTGGAAATGTGCCCTACTCGTCGGCAGGCTACAAGTCCAAACATTTGCGGCCGGAATAACGGGATCGCCTGTAACTGGGGAACATCTCTTCATGACTAGTGAATTATTCTAATCATTAACCTTAGTTTATTTCAATATGTACCCCTGACCGTGGTACTCAGGGATCCATGCCCTAGACATGATGCAAGACACACTGGTTCATTTATCAATACATTCGCAAGTCACCCACGGTGTCCAGGTCAATGTTACATTATCATGTCAATAGAGCCGTCGCAACGGCGCTCAATAAGCTATGCCATTCACTTATCTGGAGTGCACCACCACGGGTCACTATCAAGTTGTGCACAGAATTCAATACATCAACCATGCTATGCTCACATCGTGCTCATATCAATGTCGTGTCAAAAGGCGTAAGGATATAAACAGGAAATACCATGCACTAAAAGAAGATGAAATAAAACATAATGCAAATAAGTGCCAAGACTAGACTGCGCATGGGCAGCCAGGGTCAGGTTGCGCCAGGGTTAGATTGCGCATGGGGTTCAGAGGAACAGGTTGCGCCAGGGTTAGATTGCACTGGAGCCAAGCGCGCTGAGTTGGATTGCGCAGGGAATGGGTTGCGCAGCAGATGAACTGCGCTGGAGGATGGGTTGCGCTGGAGGATGGGTTGCGTTGCGGATGAACTGCGCTGACTGGGTTGCGCTGCGGTCAAGTGCGCAGAGGAGCGTGCGCAAGTCGGCCCAGCGCTAAAGAGCGCTGGCCGGGGGTAGTGATTGCGCAATCCGGCCTAGCGCTAAAGAGCGCAGGCCGAGGGGGAGCTAGCGCAATCCGGCCTAGCGCTAAAGAGCGCAGGCCGAGGGGTCCTCTTCTCCATCTGGCCGAGAAGAACACCATGAATTCCGAAATTTCAAATCTTCATAACTTGACCAAAATAAAACCAAATTTGGATTTTCAAAGTTCTAACTTGGGTAAAATTGAATTCTCTTCCACATGGAACAATCAAAACATGAAAATGAACAAGTTTTATAGATCAAAACCACCAAAATCCGAAAATACTTCAATCCTAGATCTACAAAATTCCAAGCTCCAAATGGAGAAAATCCAAGTTCTAATGTTACTTAAAATGAGCTAATAAAGCTATTAGACAAATAAAATGTAGCCCTCAAGTGATAGCAAGATGCAACTTGCCTAGGTTGGTGGTTGGTGGAGAGGAAAGAGTAATGAGGAAGAAGATGAAGAAAATAAATGAGGAGAGAGAGAGGGGGAAATTGATATTTATGGTGGTGGTGGTTCTCCATGTCAACCCAAAATAAACCAAGTCAAAATAAACCAAGGTGAACCAAGTCAAGGCCAATAAACCCTCTCTCTAGCAATTTAAACCAAATGAACCATGAAATAAACCAAGCCTCACTAATCCAAAATAAACCAATGAACCATTAAAACCAATTGAACTATCAATGCCAATTAAAACCAAGCCAATGCAAAATAAACCAAGATAACTAATCATGACTAAATAAAATATGGGTCCAAAACACGTATATGTATACTAAATACGTATCACGAATTTGGGACATTACACCACCTGTCCCCGCCTGTAGTCTGATGCGCGTCTCCTCCTGGATCATGGCTGAGATAGCCTCCTCGAGACTAGGAATCTCTGGTTGTGCGAGGAGTAAGGCTGTCCTTTGTGCGAATGCAGTATTCAGCCCTTTGAGAAATTTCATCGTCCTCTCCTGCAGACACACATGTCTCTCCTTGCACTTTGGGTCCCCGCAGCTTGCCCGTTTTGAGGAGTGATCATAATCCAGTCAGAGACGCTCCAACTCTGTGGCGTTCTCCTGCACCGTCTTTTCTCCCTGTATAGTGTCGTCAATCTCTCCTTTTATCTGGAAGATCCGTAAGTTGTTCCCCACACCATCATAGGTTCTTCTCAGCTTCGTCCACACGTCTTTCACCATCTCAATTCCATCTACTGTGGAGGCAAGAGACTGGACTAAGAAATTGAGAAGCCAGATGTAAATCACCATATGAGTGGATTTCCACTCGTCGCGTCCTGTCGAGCCCTCGTCCGGCTCTGTCTTCTCGCCCGTCAAGAATCCCTCCAGGTTCTTTCCTGCAAGGGTTCTTCTCACCCGCCGTGACCAACTCAGATAGGTGGCTGGTCCGTCCAGCTTCAGATCGATGGAGGGTAGTTCCAACTTTGGCGGCATTAGTGTCGTGCTCTCACCAGCCGACACCTTCATCAACTTCATCAACGTCGTCACATCGTCAGCATCCAGCTTCTTGAGGATCGCCTCCATCGATGCTTCTTCTCCGATCACGGCACGCTTGCTCCACGACTCACGCTCGTCCTCGTCGTCCTCTCCTAGATCCGAACATGTCTGATTTCATCGGATCTAGGCATCGGCATCTCCTTCGTCCTCGTCGTCTTCTTCGTCTTCGTCGTCCTCCGATGGAGGTGCACACAGTGGCAACCACAGCGGCAGCAGTCAGCCGCGGCAGCGGCAGCGGTGGCTGCAGCAGTAGCGGCAGCGGGAGCGGCAGCGGGAGCGGCAGCGGGAGCGGCAGCGGGAGCGGCCACGGGAGCGGCCACGGGAGCGGCCACGGGAGCGGCAGCGGCAGCGGGAGCGGGAGCGGCAGCGGGAGCGGCAGCGGGAGCGGCAGCGGGAGCGGCCGCGGGAGCGGCAGCGGGAGCGGGAAAAGAAAAGGGGTTAGGGTTTTGGTGGCGGCTAGGGTTAGGGTTTGTGGAAAGGTGGCTTTGATACCATGTAGAGATTGATTGATATGTTTTATTGATAATCTCATAGGCTTTATATAGCCTTTACATCATGGAATATCCAATAGAATATCCTGTGACATATTCTGGCATCCCAAATATGTCCTCAGAATATTCCCATACTAAATATAACATATTCTCTTACTAAATATATCAATAGTATTCGAGAAAAGTTATAGATGGCGCAAATTGAGAACAAAATAAAAATAAAAAATCGTCTTAGGTGGTCTGGACATGTGCAACATAGACAAATAGATACTCCATCTTGGAGGAGCGTTAAGATAGTAACTAAAGGAGCTGCTAGGACTAAAGGTAGACCTAAATGAACATGGATTGAGATTTTAAATGAGAATATGTTTTTTGCTAGTATTAGAGAGGACATGGCCTTGGGCGAATGGAAGAAAATGATTCAAACAGCCGACCCAAAATATTTAGGATAAAGGCTTTGTTGTTGTTGTAAGATCTTGCTCATACAAAGAATAAGAGTATGAGAGGCCAATGAGTTGTACCAATATAGGAGGTATAGCTATAATTGGTGCATATATAATCCCAAACAGTACCATAATATTTTCTGATCCGGATGATGATGGGTCTGCGGTACAAAGATGGTGCATCCATTACGGATCACTTGAGTGAGTTTCAGGGCGTAGTGGACCAGCTATCCTCGATGGGAGTCAAGTTCGACGACGAGGTTCAAGGACTATGGCTGCTGTGAACATTGCCAGACTCGTGGGAGACCGTACGAGTATCTATGATCGCTTCTGCTCCAGAGGGCGTGGTCAGTCTGGAGTTTGCCAAGAGCGGGGTGCTGAATGAAGAGATGCGGAGACGTTCTCAAGGCACTTCATCCACATCCCACCACTCAGAGGCACTAGTTTCAGAGAGCCGCAGAAGGGGCAAAAGCAAGGGTCCAGGTGGTGGCAGAGACAAGAGCAGAGGAAAGTCCAAGGGTCGGTACGAGGACTCGGAGTGTTACCATTGTGGCAAGAAGGGCCACATCAAGCAGAACTGTTTCGCTTGGAAGAGAGAGAAGAAGGGCGATAAGGGAAAGCAAGATGAGAATACTACAGCGGCGGCCTCGATACATGGAGGCGATGTGATCGTCGTAGGTGATGAGGTTATCACAAACCTCGCCTGCGATGACAATTCTTAGCTGGTGGACTCAGGGGCTTCAGCGCACGTATCTCATAACAGGGCACTATTTGCCACTTACATGACAGGCGACTGTGGAGTGTTGAAGATAGACAAAGGAGATGTGTCGAAGGCGGTTGCCATTGGAGATGTGCATTTGAGGACGAAGACGGGTGCAGTTCTTGTTCTCAAAGATGTTCGTCATGTCCCTGATATCCGTTTCAACCTGGTATCGGTTGGAAGGTTGGATGACGAGAGATTCTTCAGTCTCTTCGGGAATAGTAAGTAGAAGCCTTCCAGAGGTTCGATAGTGATTGCCAGAGGAAGCAAGAAGTCCGGTCTCTACGATATGGAGGGGAGCGCACAGGGGGAACAGGAGGTGAACGCAGTCAGTGATGCGTCTACCGAGTTGTGGCACAGACGGCTCGGCCATATCAGCGAGAAAGGGATGAGCTACTTGGTGAACATGAAGGTGATTACAGGGCTCAAGTAGAACTGTCAAAACGGGCCAGGCCCGTTGGGCCGGCCCGTCCCGCCAATAAAAAAGGTGGGTTGGGCTATACATTTAGAGGCCCATTTCGCAGCGGGCCTCGGTGGGTTGGCCCGTGCGGGCAGCGGGCTTGGGCGGGGCGGGCTAGCCCGCGGGCTTGCTGCTGCAGTGTTGTGTAAAATACAAAAACGTAAATGTGTAATAAGTATTCCTTTCCTGTGTAATATAAAGGCTGGCAATAATTTCGTGTGTAATATAAAGGCTGATTGTTGAAGCAGTGAAGCCAGGCCACCCACAACTATTTCACTTTCAGTAGCCGGCCCTAACCCTAGGTCCTCTCTCTCGCTCCACACCAGCCGCTGCAGCCGGCCCTAACCCTAGGTCCCTAATCTAATTCCTTCGAATCCTTCCTGAGTCTCCTCTCTCCAGTCTCCTGAGTCCTGAGTCCCGAGCGACTCCCCGAGTCCGACTCCCCGTCCCGACCCCGAAGGCCGACTCCCCGAGCGACTCCCCGAGTCCGACTCCCCCGTCCCGACCCCGAGCGAGCATCCCGACCCCGAGCGAGCATCCCGCCTCCCGACTCCCTGTGAAGGAAAAATATTCCCTTGCGTAGATGTTCTTTCATTTTGTCCTTCAAAAATCCTTGGTCTTATTTTTCTTTGTTTGTAACCTTTTTGTGTTATGAAGCATGACCTTTGAATGCCAGAGTGCTTGTAATAAGCTCGAGGAATATTTTGTGAAGTTGGAAGCTGCATCTGCAAAGTTTTTTGTACTCTTCTTTAAGAATTTGTTCCAAAGATGATCTGTGTAGAAATTTTGCAATGTGATTGCAAAATTTTGTACTCTTCTTTAATATTTTGTACTCTTCTTTAAGAATTTGCTGCAAATGTGTGGCAAATGGTGAAATGGAGCCATTCTTAATTTTTGTTTTTGTGATGGCATTGGTGAAGCGGGCTGGCCCATCTGGCCCGCGGACCGCCGGCGGGTTGGGCTGGGCTGGGATTTTCAGGCCCGTTCAAATGGTGGGTTGGCCCGCCCCGCCCCGCTAAATAGTGGATTATGGTAGGTTACGGGCCGGCCCGCCCCGCCGGCCCGTCCTGACAGCTCTAGGCTCAAGTCTACAAAGTTGGAGAAATGCACGCACTGCTTAGCTGGGAAGCAAAATAGGATATCTTTCCAAAGTCACCCAAGTTCAAGAAAGCCGGCGTTGCTCGAGTTGATTCACTCGGATGTCTGCGGTCCTATGAAGGTAAAATCTATTGGTGATGCTTCTTACTTTGTAACTTTTATTGATGACTGTTCCAGGAAGGTTTGGGTCTATGTCTTAAAGACCAAGGATCAGGTGCTGCCCACTTTCAAAGAGTTTCAGGCCTCTGTTGAAAGAGAGATGGGCAAGAAGTTATTGTGTGTTTGGTCCGACAACGGCGACGAATACATTGGTCCATTTGATGCGTATTGCAGAGAGCAAGGGATACGACACCAGAAGACTCCGCCCAAGACACCTCAGCTCAATGGTGTAGCGGAGCGCATGAACAGGACACTGATGGAGAGGATGCGGTGTTTGCTTTCAGAAGCAAATTTGCCAGACAGTTATTGGGGTGAGGCTCTTCTCACAGCTGCTTATGTTATTAATTTATCTTCTAGTGCTCCTTTGCAGGATGATGTGCCTGACAAAGTATGGTACGACAAAAAATCGTCATACAATCACCTGCGAGTGTTTGGTTGTAAGACCTCCGTTCATGTACCGAAGGACGAGAGGTCCAAACTTGAGCCGAAGACGAGACAAGCGTCTTTGTCAGCTACGGTCGGAATGAGTTTCGCTATAGACTCTACGACCCAGTGGGAAGAAAGCTCTACAGAAACAGGGACGTAGTATTCGTCGAGGATCATACCATAACCAACACTCAGGATTCCGAGACGCCTTCTGAGGCTGAAGAATTGCCTGAGTTAGAGTCATTTTGCTTCGAGCAATTTTCAGAGGACATCGCAGAGGATCCAGTTATGGGGGAGCCAGTGCATGGAGTTGCTCCCAACCTTGATCATCATCCTGCTGATGGTGGTCAGGGTGTCCCTCAGGAGGATGAGCATGCCGGAGAGGCAGTTCCTGAAGGGGATGAGACTGTTGGTATACAGCCAGCACCAGTAACTCCACTGAGAAGGAGCGACGGAGATCGTCGACCATCTACGAGATACTCACCGGGTGAGTATGTGCTACTGACTGACAGGGGAGAGCCCGAAAGCTTTGCAGAGGCTATGGAAGACGAACACAGGCAGGAGTGGATGCAGGCTATGTAGGAGGAGATGAGTTCCTTACACGCCAATTCCACTTATGAGCTGGTACGGTTGCCAAAGGAAAAGAAGGCTTTGAAGAATCGATGGGTGTTTAGAGTGAAGCAGACGGATGATGCTACTCGTCCTCGATACAAAGCGAGGCTGGTAGTTAAAGGCTACGGTCAGCGAAAAGGCGTGGATTATGATGAGATCTTTTCGTCAGTCGTCAAGCAGTCGTCTATTCGGGTGGTGCTAGCATTGGCAGCCAGTTTCGACTTGGAGGTCGAGCAGATGGACGTGAAGACGACATTCCTCCACGGTGATCTTGAGGAGGAGTTATACATGGAGCAGCCAGAGGTATTCTGTGAGAAGGGCAAGTCACATTTGGTCTGCCGGTTGACGAAGAGCTTGTATGGTCTGAAGCAGGCTCCAAGGCAGTGGTACAGGAAGTTTGAGTCGTTTATGGAGGAGCATGGTTATGCACGGACGACGTCGGACCATTGCGTATTTGTGAGATACTTTGCCGAGGATGATTTCATCATTTTATTGCTCTATACTGATGACATGCTATTAGTGGGTCGGAATGCCACTAGGATAGCGGAGTTGAAGCACCAACTGGACGTGGCCTTCTCTATGAAGGATTTGGGTGCAGCAAAGACTATTCTTGGGATGGAGATCAGCCGAGAGAGAGAGTCCAAGCTGCTACACTTGTCCCAAAAGAAGTACATTCACCGGGTATTTCAGCGTTTCGGGATGGACGGGTCGAAGAAAGTGAGTTGTCCCCTTGCGGCTCACTTTAAGTTCACTGAGGAGCAGTGTCCATCTACCGAGGACGAAAAAGAAGATATGGAGCGGGTTCCATATGCCTCAGCTGTGGGAAGCCTTATGTATGCTATGGTGTGTACGAGGCCAGACATCGCTCATACAGTTGGCACAGTTAGCAGGTACCTTTCAAATCCTGGAATGGTACATTGGAGTGCGGCCAAGTGGATTCTACGATACCTTCAGGGCACTGCTGATTGGAGACTTTCTTTTGGTGATAACGAGCCGAAGCTGGTTGGGTATACCGACGCTGATATGACTGGAGATGTAGACACGAGGCGATCGACTTCGGACTATGTAATGATGTTTGCTGGAGGAGCGGTATCATGGCAGTCGCGGTTGCAGAAGTGTTGCCTTGTCGACGACAGAGGCAGAGTACATTGCGGCAACGGAGGCTTGCAAGGAGTTGCTGTGGATGAAAAAGCTGTTGCAGAAAATGGGACTGAAGCAAGAGCAGTATACTTTGCTTTGCGACAGTCAGAGTGCTATCCACCTTGTGAAAAATCAGACCTTTCATAGCCGGTCCAAGCACATCGAGACTCGGTATCATTGGATACGGGATGTGGTTGAGAAGAAGGACGCGATACTTGAGAAGGTTCATACTGATGACAATGGAGCGGACATGCTCACGAAGGTTCTACCAAGGGGAAAGTTTGAGTACTGCATGCGGATCGTCGGGATGACGAGTTCCTCCACCTAGTTGTGAAGGGGGAGATTTGTTGGAGTGGGTAGGGTTCCCAACCTATGTGAAGAATATCCCAGAGTGCGACGAGCGCCATCCGTGTGTCGGAGAAGCTCGGGGAGTGCATGAATCCTATTTTGGAACATATATGGTAAAAAAATATATGATTGGATTTCCATATTTACTTTGATCATATATTTTTGATTGGACCATTCATATAGTAGCTTTCCATATAATTGGGCTTCCAATTATGGCAAGCCAATTATAATTTGATTTCCATTAAATATATGATTGATGCATATTGAAAGTTTCTATATATATTGGCCTTCCATGTATGGATTACCAAGGGCTTATAAAAGGGTGATGCATGCTAGTTGTAAACTCATCTCAAAACAAGAGTGCTTTACAATTTTTGAGAGAGAGAGAGAGAGGATTAAGGACTATTGTGAAGGAGAGATTGCTTCGAATAATTTTTCGGCATCTCTTGTTCTTCGGAGTCCGCAATCAAAAAATTTCTTCTTTCAAGTGAGTTGTGGTGATCCGTGTTGGATCGGGAGGAGCTTGTAGAGGGTGTATTCTCTTTATTCCATTAGTGGAGGTTCTTCAGGGTTGGACTCCGATCGTCCCGTGGTTTTTTCCGTAAGGGTTTTCCACGTCAAAAATCTTTGTGTCTGCGATTGTGTTTGGCGTTTTTGGTTTGTGTGTTTTTGCTCGGTTCTCTCGCAGGACTTTCTGGTTTGGGGGAACGGTTTCCGCGCTTCGTTCCCAACAACATGATGTCTAGGAATGTTGCAACATACTCAGGAATGCTACAGGTGCTTATGCCACAAATGGAATCCTCACGGGAATCTCATATTCCCAAGTAGCATGGGAGAGCACCAAAAGCAACCTTTGGCTACATGATTACAACATCAAATGAGAAGATGATAAAATATGTGGGGTGCAACTTGGACGTGAACATTCTAGAAATAACAAAAAGAGTTTGACAGCAGAACTAGTTTAAAATTCTGCTACAAACTTCCCGTTTAACATACCCCAAAGTTTTCTCTGCAGATAAGCATGTATGCATATAAAGTCATCAAGAGACTTCAAAAGAACATAATCAAAACAAAGAGAAGAAACCCTCACCCGTAGGCTATATTTGGTTTCAAGATAAAATGGGAGAAAGAAACAAAAAATGAAAATGAAAGAGAGAATTAATGGAAAGGAAAAGAAAAGAAAAAGGAACATTTTGAGTGTTTGGTTAGTAAGAAATTTGAGAAGAAAATTAAAGAAAGAGGGTGAGAGAGAGGAGGGAGTGGAGAGAGAGGGAGAAAAAGGGAGTAAAGAGACAAATATGGAGAGAGACTGATAGAGTAGAGAGAAAATTTGGGAGGGAGGGAAAATCTTGGGGGAGAGAGAATAAAATCTCACCATTTTGGGAGAAAAAGATATAGGAAAATCAACAATAAATAGGATTCCTTCATTTTTATTTTTATATTTTACTTTCTTTTTCCTTCCTACCAAACATGACAATTTCTTTTTCTTTTTCCTTTCTGCTTTCCCTTTCTCTCAAACCAAACACAGCCTTAACAGAACACCACTTTCCTCTCTTTTACTTTGTTGCTGGATTATGTTTAAGATCAATCATATTCTTTGTCATCGTCTGCATGACCAACTGGACTTGTTACCAAAACACCAAGGATCAGGACGAGTTTCTTTATACTTAATCATACTGATTTGCTTGAATACAGGTGAAGGTGCCAACCAGCCTTAGCATCCACCAACAGATTGAAAGACTCTTTAGAACACTCACTACAGTCAAAAAGCACCTCAACAAGTATTGAGCCTCTTTGCCCGTCACTCAAATCATACATATTGCAATTTAGAATTGTAAGTTTACACATAATAAAAAAAATCAACAACACATAAAAGATAGTGAATAAGCAATCAACTTGTTGAAGAAAATAGAGTGCCAAATGCAGTGATTTGATTGTTTGAACATATATTACCAGTTAGAGATGATTGGTACAAAGCAGCCTGTGAAATGTACTTAACTACACATATTAGCAAAATTATGTTTAATGCAGACGAGTATAAAACATACCACAGTTCCACCAGTTGCCTTGGAAACATGACGCAGATCATCCTTCCTGACACGCCTCACAGCAATTGCCCCAGCCTCGACAAAATACTGAAATAACATTTCACTATATATATATGGAAAAAAAAGAAGGAAGAAGTACATAAACAAAGTTCTCGGACAAGTGCAAATTATAGGGGATTCAATAAACAATATAACTTTTGAAGTTAATTTAAAATTCACCAAAATTTTGGGCATGTAACATTGTGCTACAGTCAGGAAAACAAGAAAAGTAGATAAACTATGACTCAATCATAATAGGCTAAAATATCATTAAACCTCCCTAACATTTCAAACGAAATGTTTGCCCTTTCCTAGTAGAAAGTTAGGTGGTTACTAATATTTCTCCGATCAAAATAACTTGAAAAAACAGATTGAGATATATAGGCAAAACCAACTAGTTCCCTACAACCACAATGTTCCATTGAATAAATTAGGAATGTAAAAGAAAGGAACTATTAGGGAGCCCGCTCAACCACTTTAAAGTTTGTGAGATGAATTTGTCAACCACGACCTCAAGCCTATCAAGGCTCATTTAGTAAATTAACCCAATCCTGTGGATAGAAGTATTCAGCCCATGAGGCTCACGACCAGGCTCATTTACATCAATCAAGGTTTAAAAACTCAGTTTCGGTTCCGGAGCTTCCTATGAGTATAGCTTCTTTATTGGGTGGGTGGGTGGGTGGGAAAGGGGGTTGAGGAGGGGGGGGGGGGGGGGGGGGGGGGGGGGGGGGGTGTGGTAGTTTTTGTGTTGGTTTCAACATGTACTTCATAACTCGATTTATACATAACAACAACACAAAAACTTTATCCCAAATTTTTGGGGTCATCTGTTTGAATCTTCTTCTTCTATTCGGCTCTCTTACTGGTCGTGTACTCTGTAGCGCTAACAAAAACAATATCTTTCTTTAACACTTCAAACCATGTTTGTCTCGGCCTACCTCTAGTTCTAGCGGCTCCATTAATTACTATACTGCTCCTCAATACGAGAACATCTATTAATCTGTGTTGCAAATGTCCAAATCACCTAAGACATCTTTTTTCTCAACTTGCCCTCAATTTGCTCTATATCTGACTTCCCATGAAAACACTCATTAGTTATTTCTTATCATATTCTTCAATGTATTGCTACTCAGCCATATTAGCATTATCATTTCGATTCCACTAACTTTTTGAACATGTTTCTTAATTACCCAACACTTAGATCAATAATTCATGTTTTGGTGTTATAGCAATCTTGTAGAATTTTCCTTTCAAACTTCAAAGGTATCTTGATCACAAAGTAATCCAGAAGCACTCCTCCATTTCAACAATCATGTAAAAATTATATGCATGACATCATTCTATAATTCTATTTTATTATCTCATCCTTCTCTATTCTCATCTACCAAGTACCAATACAATATCATCATCAAACATCAAACTCCATGAAACCTACTCCGGAGTATGTCTAGTAATTTCATCCATAACTACTGAAAAAAGGTAAGGAACTATGGACTTAAATTATCATTGATTTATGAGATTATTAGACTTTCTTATTAGTTTGCTAGATTAAACCATCAATTGGGCTAAAGCTCATGAACTCATAAAAAATCTCAATTGAACAAGCCTAAAATCTGAAAAATCTCAATTATGGGCTTAAGCTTGTTTATATTCAAGCTAAACGAGAGGCTCGTGAGCAAAGCTCGAGCCTGAAAATATTATTGTGAGCCAATCTCGAATTTAAATTTTAGGCTCATTCCAAGGCTCAGCTCAATATTTCATATTTCCTTAAAGAACACAAGGCGAATAGGGAATGGTCGGTCAATGGTAAGCTCGTTTACACCCTTCATTGCAGATAAGCGCAATTGTCCAGGAGGAGGATACCAGTAACTGATTTATGCCTGCGATGTATCAGAAAAATACCATCACAAGCCTCCAAAATGTAACAATCTTACGATCACATAAAAGCTATTATATTTAGGGCACTCCTTGTCAAACCCCGCTTCCGGAGGAGCGATCATCCTCGCTAAGGCATGACGTCTCGTGAGCCTAGATTGCACTCACGCAAGACGGATTCCATAATGGCCTATTACAGGCTAAGCGACTGGGTCGTCGTACAGAAGTCCCGAAACAATAATATTGAATAAATAGTATGTCGCCAGCGAAAAGTGGAAACAATATAAGTCATTCAAATAGCTCTTTACTGATTCTGAAACAAAGATTACAAATGGGACACGAGGCCAAGATTACAAGTCGCTCAAGCTCACTCTTCTCTCTGTTTACAAGTCATTCTGCTCTCTCTTATCTCTCAATACAACATAATGAACCAGCGGATGTTTCAGAAGGCTATGTCCATACATTATGTCTCGTATAGGTGAAGTCTTCAATGCGGTCGCACGCCTCGAAACGCCAAGGAACTCCATGCCTCAGCGCGTCCAAACGAGCTCCGCCTCGACAAGCAGGTACATGTAACATGCGCATAAAATCTGTTAGGTGGTCAGTACCAACCGTACTGGTAGTGTGAGCTCCTCGTCCATCCATACAAAACCAACACATTCATTTAGTTTGTGCATCATATTCCTTTCTGATTGTCTTTCTAATCTTGCCTTAGGATCAGTTTTAGGACAGACGCTTGGTCTATTTTGTGTCTCTAGACCATCACCGTGCTATCACACCGATAACTTTCTTATCCTTGTGCCTCTAGACCATTCTCGTGCCAACAACATCAACTTATCAACTCGTGCTTGTCTTTCGGCCCATATTTGAAACGCAACAACTTGGCCGTGCCATAAACTCGGTGCATGCTTCAACATCGAGGCCGTGCCTCACAACTTAACATGACTTAACCAAACTTGCCTTACGGTCCTTCTTGACTTAACTCGAAACGATTCAAATCCCAACATATGCAATTCTGAGTAAATGACTCAATACTCGACACCACATTTCGTGTCGAAGCACGTGTCTTTACTTATAGCCAAATTTTAGGCTCCATACTGGTGTTGCATAGCGTGTACACCTTCTTGACTCAATTTGTGCCGTGCTTGCACTTTCTTGATTCGACAAACACCGTGCTTGCGGATTGCCGCTCAGCACACCAACTTATCTATATGAAAGGTCACTGACAATTCAAGCCATCTTGGACATATAGGTGGTGCAGACGAGACCCTTGTAGCCAAGGGTAGCTAGCCCTGCTCAAGTCCTCGAATCATCGCGGCGTGTTCTTGCCTAACTACCTTGCTTCCCTCCTAGGCCGATACAGTCCTGTGGCCCCAGGCTACCGAATCGAGGGTGCGAAACCTTGTGCACAAGTTGTCCATGACCAAGCACCTACAGAACTTCTAGACTCAACGTAAATGCATGGCCTAACTGTCACAACTTACTTCCTTTGCTTCACTTCTTTTCTTTTCATACTTCTTTGCAGAGCCCAAACCAGAGATTATCTCGGCGACTGACCTACAATCCCGACATTTTTTTTCCTCGACGACTGGCCTACAGTCCCGACATTTCTCAGTGTTTCCATACTCTTATTGACTCAACTCATGAATGACTAATTGATAGCCTTCCAGCATAACTTGAACAAAACATGTTCCATACGTGCCATAGACCGTGGCATACTTTTCATTGAACCAATCATGGTTTGTGCCTTAATTCCATTGTGTTATGTGCGACACTGTTGCCCAAGTCATATTCTATATGACGAGCCTTGAGACCGTGGTGTCACGCCCCAGAACCAGAATACTGGAGAGCGGGGGCAGACATAGCCAGCTACGTATAATGAAATAGAATCCATCTCACCATACGGTCACGGTTGTCTAGATATGTGAGGGTTTATCTACAAACCATCAGTCTCTTAAGGTCATAAATTATCCTATTGTCTCAATCTCAACCAACTAATAATAATCACAAGATATCAGATCACCAAATATACAATTGTAAGGCGTCCCAAACATTACATATCCAGATGATCATGAAGCTAGTCGTACAAAATGTAAGGACTAGCAAGAGTTAAGTCATACATGATCAATCTCGAGTTGCCAATCATGATTACAGCCCGTAGGCAGACAGAAGTAAAGTGCATCGAGCTAACAAGTGCTCGTCGGCTAAACGCCTCAAAGAATAATGTACAATAGAGTGGGAGGACAAAAGAAACCCACTCGTTGCCCTGGTTACGCCTGGCGGTCACCATCGGGCTGGAAGACAGGTAGATCCTTTGCTGCTGCTTCGGTATCTGGCCATACAAAACCAGCTGGGTCAGACCCCAGAAAGAGCAAGTGCCACAAAGGAGGCCACAAAATAAGAACTAAAGCCAGCAAATTAGCACAATAATATAATTACATAATAAGAGACAGTAATTTAAGAAAAACATGATAGCTGAATATAAAAGACAATCTTGTACAGAATCGATAAAAGATAGAACATATGGAAAAGCATGACAGGATGATATACGATAAGATAACCATGGAACTATTCAGATAACCAGGTTACAACCCGTAAACCAAACAAGGACCGGGGTTGTAACCCTTCGTCTGAACAGAACTTGGTTTCTCCCACCATTTATCGGCAAGGTGAATATAAGAAATCAAGATATGTAACAATCTTGTATAGGATCAAGACAGAACTAGACAGATTATACCTCAACCAACAATCACGGCCAAGCAATAAGTACGGCTTGATACTTTAACTAACTAGGGTTATCACAGACCTAGTTACTAGCAAGATGCAATGAGAATTCCAAGTCCGGTTACCTGTTTGTTACTACCTGAGTGATCCCAGCAGGAAAAGAAAAAGATAGCAGGATATTGCAGACACACTGTAGTAAGATACATGTGTCCTAAGGTACCACGCTCGACGGCGGGCTGGAAGTGCGCTCATCTCGACGGATAGCAACAAATCCCAAGTATATATATATATAAGGCCGGGACCTAAGGGGCAACGGGTAACTGGGAAATTCTCCATGAACAATTTGATCAATCTAGTCATTAATCCTAGCCATATTCAGTATGAATCCCTGACCGTGGGAAACCAGGGATTCATGTCCTAGACATGATGCAAGACAAGACAGGTTCATTTGTACAAACACATTCACCCACGGTGTCCAGGCCATTTATTCTTGTCAAGTCGTGTTAGCCGTCGCAACAGCATTAAGTCAAGTCAAGTTACAAGCCAAGTCAAATCAGGAGTGCGCCTCCACGGGCCACTATCAAGTTCTCAAGATAAATCATGTCAGGGTACTTGTCAAGAGTGCGCCACGACGGGCCACTATCAAGTCAGGTTGGTCATGTCAGGAGTGCACCACTACGGGTCACTGGCAAGGAGATCAGAGAACACCAGGATCATAATTCACAGAAAATCCTGAAAACCGAACTAGTCATATAACCAATTACTCGAAAATCGTGTTAGGCCGTGTCGGATCAAGATAGTCGTGCTGTGTTGAACAGATCTCAGAAAAACCCAATCCACAAAAGAGAAACCAAGTCGAGAAATAAAACCAATACTCCAAGAGCCAATAGGTTAAGCAAGGGGTCAGGGGGTTGGGCGTACGCGCAAGAGCACGCACGCAGGGGGAGCATACACGCAAAAGCACGCACGCAGGGGAGCAGCGTACGCACAAAAGCACGCACGCAGGAGAGCAGCGTACGCACAAAAGCACGCACGCATGGGGAAGCGTACGCTCAGAACATGCGTACGCTCAAGTCAGGGCACGCTCAAGTCTGCGTACCAGGGCACGCTCAAGTCTGCGTACCAGGGCACGCTCAAGTCTGCGTACGCAAGAGACACGCTTCCTGTACCCAAGTCTGCGTACGCGGCGCTAAAGAGCGCGCGCAGCTCAGTGGCGTAAGCTAAAAAGCTCTGCACACTGCTCACTGTCTTCTCCAAACCAGCAAGAACTCCATGGTTGAACCCAAAGCTTCAAAAGTTCATAACTTGGTCATCCGAACTCCAAATCCGGATTTTCAAAGTTCCATCTTGGGTGAAATTGAATTCTCTTCCACACAGAAACATTAAAACTCATGAAAATCCAACTTAAATAGATCAAAACCATGCAAATCCGAAAATAGAGAAAACTTAGATCTAGAACAATGGAGACTCCAAATCACAAAAAGCCAAGTTCTAATGTTGATCACCATGTCCTAATCTAGCTAATGGACAAATAAAATAGGGTTCTCATGTGGTGGCAAGGTGCACTTGCCTATGGGTTGGGAGAGTTGTATGGAGGAGGAGGAAGAAGAAGAAGAAGAAGAAGAAATTTATGGAGGAAGTAATGAAGAGAGAGAGTGTTAGGTGGGAATTATAAAGAGGGTGGGTTGTGGTGGAATGAAGGTGGAGCATAGGCTAAGGTGTTCCAATACACATTAAACCAAACCAAACCAACCCAAACCAATTAAAACCGAGCCATGTCAAAACCCAAAATACGAAAAATACCGAAATTCCACAAGTTGAGAAAAATGAAAATACATGCCAAAATCCAAATACGAGTATAAATACGAAATACGGGAAATACGGGAGATGAGGGTGACACGTGGGAACATGTAGCTAAATCAAGCCGTAGAACCGTGGGACCGTGACGTGCTCAACTCGAACAACCGTGTTCCTTGAGCACCTTAACCCGTGGCATCTTTTATAGCACTAAATGTGAGACTGTGGGACGTTTTTGCTATGACAAGCAATTGGATTATGAGGACAAGCCTGCTATGACTTAGATAGCCCGTGGCATAACTTTGCCTATCTCAAGCGTGCGGTTGAAAGACCCAGTGCCATCTTTGAAAACCATCATGGAGAACATCTAAGCAACATTTGACACTTTTTTCATGTTCTACACACATACTTGACTCAATGGGATTATTCCCTTAGCTACGTGAATTCATCTCTTTTATTCAAGCCTATTCAGTGCAATAAAAACTTTCATTTTATTAGTGTGAAGGCCAAGCTGAGGCAAGTTCATCGAAGCCACCCACCTGAGCGAGGAGTTGCCTCGGCCGAGCGGGACTTCGAGCAAGCCGTTGCATGGCTAAGTCCAAACGCCGTTGCATTTCGGTTCCTCCTGTTAAACTGAGCAGAACGGGGCATTACACTCCTCCTACAAACTTAGGATCACACAAAAGCTATGATATTTAGGACACTTCTCCCTACAATTCATCATGTCCATCCGTGTGTGTCACGCCCCAGAACCAGAATACCGGAGAGCGGGGGGATGACTCAGCCAGCTACGTATTACGGGTAGATGAATACCGTATAATACGATCAATACTGTCTAAAAGACAAGGGGGTGCATACTACATGAAAGTCTCACTAGGGTTACTCAACATCTATTGTCTCAATCATTCAAACAAGAAGCAGTAATAGAGAACATGTAAGATAAAGCAGTAAGGCGTTCCAAAGGCTCAGTCAAAATGTTCTTGAGATCTGGCTTTACAAAATATAGCCAGATGATATGACAAGGTATACACAATCGTTATCAGCTGCAGTCTGACTTAGTTATAATTATGTAAAAGTAAGTGCAAGACAGTCCGACCAACATGTCGGTGCCAAGCGGCAAAAAGTAAAGTAGTAAAACGAGCAGGGAAGCAAGGAACCCACTCGTGTCCTCCTGCGATCATCCCTCTAGTATTGACCATCTTGGAGGTGGAAGTAAACTGAGCCCTCGGGAGCTGGCTCTAAATCTGGCCATACAAAACCAGAGAGGTTAGACCTCAAATAGCAAGTACCACAAGGAAGCACGATATGAGGAATTAAAATCAGTGATAAGGGTTAAGAATATGGTAAGTAGGTCTCTGCTTGCTACTGGGGTTCACACAACATCACGACACTTCAAGCCAACTTCCCAACCAAACAAGGACAGAAGTTGACCTGTCATGCCCTGACATTCTGCTCATCTCAGTAGTTAACAAAGTAGGTATATTACACAAACAAATCATTTTAAACGGCAATACAACTGTTGCGGCTTGCTAACTGTAGGTTCCAAGTTGTCTTGGAAACATGCAACAAGGAATTCCTCAGTTCTTACAATGTACAAGCAAGACTAGTCTACCCAATAATCAATTGCACCAATCATGAATTAGACGTGTCCCAGCGGGATGTCCGTCATCAATATATATATATATATATATATATATATATATATATATATATATATATATAAACAGATACCACTCCCTGCCCGTGTGGTAGGTTTGCAGTATCTGTGGGAACCAGCCGGCATGTCGGGGCACTATTTGTCCCGAGATGGCTGCCATGTAAGAACTCGAAAATCCATTCTCTCCATGCAATCGTTATTTTATTTAACTTAATAGTCCCTATGTTAATTAAAATCTCATGCCGCGGATCATGATCATTCAGAATGAGTACTTTCGTACAGAGTACGATATGCATAATTCTACAACGATGTCCGTGCGGTTAGGTTGTAGGTCTTACATAGCGTAATGCAACAATCAAACCTAGCCACGGAATAATCATGCCTTGACTGTAAGGTACACATGCTGCTTTTGTAGAAAATAAGTTAAAGTTTGCACGTATCCATATGCCAATGTTCGGGATCGGCTAGTCGATTGCAATAGTTCATGGTTAATATATGAACGTGTCTCATTCAATTCGCTAAGACGACTAGTCAGTCTTTTAGTTCCAACTAGGAACGCATGATCAATCATTTAGTCAAGTTAACCATCAATGTCAATTCGTGACAAAGCATGAAAGTCAAACTAGTATTTAGTATGGTCGAGTCTATAACTCTCAGGGTTAAGTTCCAGTCATACTAGGTATCCATAAACCAATCGAGACACAGTGCACACTCCACACAACAATATGTATTAAAATATTAATATCATGATTATATCGAGTTCATGTCAAAAAGGCGTAAGGATATAATAAGGGGTGCCATGCGCCCAATAAAGGCGAATCTAGGACAATGGATGCCAGGGCCATACAACGCCGGGCAAGGGGGTAAGATACGCTAGTGCTAGGAAGCCTCCGGGCAGGGGAGTACGCCAAAGGAAGTATGCATAAAGGAAGTACACGTGAAGGAATACGCGTAAAGAAATATGCGTGAAGGAATACGCGTGAAGGAATACGCGTAAAGGAATATGCGTGAAGGAATACGCGTAAAGGAATACGCGTGAAGGAATACGCGTAAAGGAATACGCGTAAAAGAATATGCGTGAAAGAATACGCGTAAAGGAATACGCGTAAAGGAATACGCGTGAAGGAACATGCGTGAAGGAATACGCGTGAAAGAATACGCGTAAAGCTTGGGTTACGCCAAGGCAGAGTAGACTTTGTTTTACGCGTAAAACAATATTGACTTGCATAATCCATATTTCACGTTGACACGAATAAACGTGGGCGTAGAGTTTGATACTACGCTGGCACGTATAAACGTGGACGTAAAGTTCCTCCAGAACTCCAATTTCCATAAAACCTTGAATCTAAGCCAAAATGGGACTTCTATAGATCAAAATGGGGTATAACACAAATCTCAACAACCTGGAACGATCAAAACTTGAAAATAAAGAAATTCGATAGATCAAAACCACCAAAATCCGAAAATGGTAAATTTCTAGATCTACAAAAATAAAACTTCAAAATGCAAAATGTCAAGTTCTAAACTATCTTAGAATCACGAGAGGAAGATAATGAACCCAAAAAAATGGGTTCTCATGTGGAAGCAAGATGCACTTGCCTAAGCTCTTGGTAGGTGGAGAGAGTTATGAGGAAGAAGAAGGAAAGTAAATGAGAATAAGTGAAGAGAGAGAAAGTAGTTGGGCTTTAAATGGAAATGGTGGTAGGTAGGGAGTTGGGTTCATGCTGAACCACCCTAAACCAAAACAAACCAACCCAAGCCGAACGCAAGTCAAAATAAACCAAAAGCTAAGCAAAAGCAGAAAATAAAATACAGAAAAATAATTAGCATAAAATTAAAGGAATTAAATACAGAACAAATGCATGATAAATATTAAATAAATACATTCAAGCAGTACACGTATTAAAATACGTATTCTGGGAACGGGAAGTGACAGTGTGCCACATGTGCCCATCTGAGTATGCACTTGTGTTCTTTATGGGATCATAAACATTCCATGATGAGAAGTATCATGTCCCTACTTGGCAACTACTATAAGGTTTCCATCTACTAGCCCTTTTTGTACTTAAATTCCTATAAATAAAAAGTTCAAAACACAAACTGAGCCGCATAAAATGTTCATGTTAAAGCTCTCTATACTTAAAGAAATATACATAGCCATGTCCTTGTGTCATGGTTTCCATGTCAATGACAACTCATCATAGGATAAAAGCCAAGTTACCAAAAAAAAAAATACAGCATTAGACCAACTTTTAGATATCCCCTCCTTTATTATCATATTTCCATGTTAAACCACCGACACTTTTTGAACATTAACCATGGTGCTTTGGATGGTTTCCGTGTCAATGACAACTAATCATAGGATAAAAGCCAAGTTAGCAAAATGAAACAAAAAAAATACAGCACTGGGCCCACTTTTAGATATCCCCTCCTTTATGATCATATTTTCATGTGAACCACTGATACTTTTTGAACATTAACCACAGTGCTCAAGTAGAACAAAAGTGATACTCCTACAAACTATCACCAATAGTGACTTCATAAGAAATTAATTTCACCATCTTTGACAGTTGAAAATAAGAAGACTGTCTTGTTCACAGTCTACATGCTAATCAATAACAATGACTCCATCTAGGAGATTCCAGACAAGTAGGTGAAAATAAATTAATGTCACCGACTCAGCACTACACTTCCTTTTATGTTTCTAATGAAGCTACCTGACAAGTGCAAGAGTGATCTCTTAGAACACCCCCACTGGAGCAGTCTCTTGGTCAAATATGTTATATATACCTAACTTGATCACAGGGAAATAGCCATTAAATATATCAACCCAAATGGAATAATTAGAGATATCAATGGGGTTGAATATGCAACAGATTCAAAAGAAATGAAGGTTGGTATGAACATATAATTTCTTTCTACGAGTTGTATGGATAATGGAAATCAAGAAGATTGAACGTGGCATAGTTTACAAATAAAACAACACAAATAAACAAGAATGACATGCCTTTAGTGCCATATCATCAATTCCCTTTGTAGTCAGTATGACATTTGTTCCTGCCTTTAGAAGCTTTTCAATTCGTTCTTTCGTTATATCGGCCTCTCTTCAAGAGGGGAAATATAAAACCTATATAAGCCTCATTGTGCAAACTAGAAAAAAGAAGGAAAAAAAAAAAGATGATCATTGCATGAACTAGCCAAGGATGAAGACATTTAAGAGGTAGTCAATCCAGTTACACTGAGACTGCATAATGCTAAAACAATATAGAACGCAAAGGGAAACTCTATAGCTAAGGAGACATTGGCACAAACTATATGAACAACTACGGTAAAGGAGAGGGTTGATTTAAATAACCCACACAGGTACTTCATGTTATACAACTCAACTAGAGTTGTAATGAGCTTCATGTATTTTAAAGTCCTTTGACCACACATCAGAGAGTTGCAAAAAGTCAACATTCTGTGACAGAATTTCTGCCTTGCCGATGCTAGGAAGTTGGTACAAATATAGAAAACAAAAGCAACAAGAGAAATCTGTTTCTTTGATGTGATATTATCTATCAATATGTGTACAACTATATATTAAGTCAAGGAGGAAATGCAACAAAAGAACAACTGGCACCTACAACAAATGGCTTTTACAATATACAAATTAATAACTAATATAATACTTAATATTAACAAAAAAAAAACTTAATATTAATAAATATAACTCTTGAAATTGTTCTAAAATGAAGAGTACTGTGATTAGTTGTAGAATAATTTAGCTGAAAGGTAACTGGTTCATTTATAAGAATTCTAACTCAAGGGATATTGGACTTTCAAAAGTATCTTGTAGGTGTTTACTTCAAGTTTTCTTGAGAAAAATGGTAAAAGGTTGTCTATGTGATACTGAACTTGAGAAAAGTATCTTGTAGGTTTTTAATTTTAAAGAAATCTAGATGACATTGTGAATAATTGGATTATTTCATTAGGGCTCTACACCAAGAAATATATAGGATACAGAAAGGTGGACAGCTACTGGCAAATGACAATTGGATAATAGCTAATAAAGGAAAAACATAAAGCATTCATAAAACACCCTTCTAAACTCCCCACGAGTCCAGCCTGGAGAGGAACTGTAGAAACAACAAAGAGAATTGCAACATCTAAAACAGTGAGAGAGTGAGTTGTGATATTCTTGGGGGTGGAGAGAGTTATGGCCTTCTAGGCCGCGAGAGCATGAGTTGCTGTCATCATTCGCGTCGACAGAGTGAGTTGAGTTGTGGATATCTCGTCGGCTGCAAAGAGAGTGAGTTGCAATCATCTTGGACAGAGAGAGGGTTGAGGCCGTCATGGGCTAGGAGAGAGAGTTAAGTTGCCCTTCAAGGCGGCGAGAGAGGGACTACATTAGGAATAGTTGGATTAATTCCTCGGAGCTTTAGGCCAAACAATATATAGAAGATACAAAAATGGAAAGCCATTTAAGAGTTGTCCAACAGCTAACAAATGACGGCAATATAATAGCTAATAAAGGAAAAACATGAAACATTCATAAAACACTTTCTACAAGTTGGAGCTTAAATGACAATTAAGTCTAGCTTTGATAGAAACTTCTAGAAACAAGAAAGAGAGTTGTGGCTATCTTGCCAACGAATGAATTGAGTTGAGCCGGAGCCATCGAGGCAGTGAGAGTGAGTGCTGAACCCGAAGAAGAGTAAACATGAAGTGCTCACAAGTGGACCTTTGTTGTCACTGCTACTAAAAGTCTCCGCAAAGTGGACACAGAACTCAAGTAGCAGCACTGTTTACAAGTTGGCCGAAGAGAGTTGAGACTTGAGAGTCGTTAACTGGGGATGACAACTGGGTCCACAAAACTAATGTGGCCAGAGCTAAAAGACTGGCATGTGGGCCAAGCCCAAGAACTGTGTCAGATTGGATCTTGACGAGTGGGCATGCCAGTGAGTAGTACAGAAGTGGTCTCACCTAAGGGGGATGTTGAGAACTAGCCACGTGGGGGGAGTTGTGGCTTATAAGAGAGAAATGAGCTTACTGTTGGCAGAAGGGCAGAGGAGACTCTAAGCTCGGTGCTCCCATTAGGAGAGGGGAATGGTGCAGACAGTTGACGACGAATAAGTTGATAGGAGGAAACCAAATATTGATTGTCCAAGAAGATGGACAATAGCCCTGAGTCAATAGAGTTCACTACATAGAGAAGACAACGTGAGGCATATGAGGCTAGGAGAGAGGGAAAGGTGCTTGGCAATGATCAGGTCAATTCTCGCCTCCTTCGTCTTTGGCTTGTTTTCCTTCTTTGTTTTTTATTGTTTTCGTGGTTGTATCTGGAAGAGAGAGAGAGAGAGAGAAGGGGGGTGCTTGTTCTGGAAGTGAGAAAAAGAGAAAGTTTATGGATTTCTAGGATAAAGTACTTAGATCTCGACTTCAGGCGGAGATGATTCTAGGATATAGTGTTTCTTCTGTGATTGGCGGCCAGGACCTGTTTAGGTCAAGAGCTAGGGTTAGTTTCTTTTTCTTTTTGATAAGGGAAGATGAAAGGTCCAAGAGCGAACCTATGGCTCTGGTAACATAAAGAAATCTACACTAGATTGGGAATAATTTGATTAATTCATCGGGCTCTAGGCCAAGCAATATATAGGCGAGAGAAAAAAAAAGGACAAATATGTAAGAGTTGCGCAATAGCTAGCAAATGACAACAAGAGACGATATCTAACAAAGCAAAAACATAAACCAAATGTAAACCAATCTTCTACAACCAAGGTTCGCAATATCGGCCGACAACGATACATATTGGTCGTGTTGTATATCTTTTCCAATCTCCGACCAATACCCAATCGATACTGATCGTGATACTGGCAATGTAGACAATAATTTGACCATTCCGAAAATCAACATGTTATAGGTGCTGAAAAAATTCATCGACAAAAAGGGGGCGATTACCATTTGTCGAAGTTGTATATATCAATTCACAATATTCATACATCATAATACTATTCAATTCAAAACTGTACGTTTTGGGGATGTGTTGTCTAAAAAGGTAAACTTAACAATAATATCCAACAAGTAAACATAAGATTATGCCAAAATGTATTAAATCTTTTTCTAGATTTTTAAATAAGCTTTTATGATTGTTCAGCTCTCTGAAACCAAGAAATCCGAAACCACCGAAACTACCAGCACCACCGAAACCGAAACCGATACTCATAAGAAGGGTCTGAAACTGATTGCGATACCGATACTATGAACCTTGTCTACAACTTCAAATTTGATATAAAGAATAAGAGCTTGTTTGTTTTAAGGTTTGCTTTAAAGATTTATTATAAATGCATTATTTTTGTCATGCTCTAGAGGAATACCATTCTAATGGGGAAAGACTGGGATAGTAAATCATCTCCTTGTGGCAGTTAATAATAACACTAGTTTCTAAAGAGTTAAAAGTGAATAATTAAAAAACTCACCTTTGACGTATTTTCTCAAGCTCTCTAGGATCAGAAACTAAAACTTGGACACTCATTTGCATTTTTGTCTTTTGAAGATTAAAATCAAGACGAGCAATCCTTGCCGGAGCAACTCTCATAGGCATTCCTTGAGCAGCACGGCCTGTATTTAAAGCATATCCATTCAACAAATAGCTGTCTCTGGCACTTTTCCCATGAGCTTTCAAAATATTTACACCCTGTAAGAAGATTAAGAAAGGCATGAGAAAAGCAAATACATGGTGCAAGCCAAACGTGTCACCATGTACTAAAAAAATGAATATCAGATAGAATGAACACGCCGGATCTTTCATCAAAGAACAAGTTGAAATTAGCAAAATGACATCAACATCACCTGTGCCATCTTGTCATTACAATAAAAAATCATCAACCCTACTGTAGCCAAGTACCATAGGAGTAAAGATTAAAAATGCTTTACAGTGAGAATAAGAGAACCAAGTAATCAAACATTTGATTGGAACTATGCAAATTTCTTCCCCCTCAAACAGCACATTTTGTTAAAATTTCCTCCCAGCAAGCTAATCTCAAATTAATGCTGGCTTTTGAAAACCAAAGGAATATGACAAAATAAATTAAAGTGGATGACCTACTCAAGTCTTAATGAAGCTTTTACTTGTTCCTACCAAAGAATTTATTTCAGCATGCCTGAGAAAAAAAATTCAGGATAGCCTGACTTAGACAAAGATGTGAAGTACTAAATGAGAAAACCCACATGAATTTGGAGTGGTGAACCACAATCAAGAGTGGAAAAACAAAGACATGATTTCACAGGGTCTAGACTATAGAACTCATCATGACATAAAAAATGATTGGTAAATAGTGAGATGGATTGTTCAAGTGAAACAAATATAATTGTGGCATAGAAAAAAAAAGTCTTGTGTATTCCATATGGCGTCGGGTCACAACAGATGCAGATTGGTTTAGTTAAACAAAAAAAAATCAGCTCCTAAGAGGTAATAACAGATCACATAACATATACCAGCTACAGATGTCCACACTCTCTTCCAGATTTAGCCCAAATGGGGAACCCAAGGTCAGTAAAATTGAACCATGCACACATGGTAAAGAGTTGCTGGTACATTTTTGTGTATGTGTATAGTCCTTCCCACCATCAAAGATCTAATAAGATTGCGAACTTGCAAATACAAAGTGCTAAGGTTGAATACCAATTCAGTTTGTTACCTATGAAATTCAAAGGTTACAATCTGGCAATTCTGACCTCAAAACATGATTTGCTAGAAGATAAAATTTAACAGCTAAAGTTCATAACAAATAAAACAAACAAGGAAAGTTCAAAAGGCTAATAGTATGAGGTATATTATGCAAGTCTATAATGCTTGATTTATCTAAAAAAAGGTCTATTATCCTTGATTTAATAGCTTTGTTACTCACATCATATAAGCTAGAACAGATTGATAATGTGACACTTCTGTAAGAATACATACCTTAATTGGGTACTTAAATTCGCCCCTTCCATTTGTAGTCTTCACTGCTTGAACTGCATCTACAACCTATTGAACAAGTTCTATCAGCTTCAGTATTAAATTGCACATGTAGGAGAACTCAATTATACTGACTGGAAATTAAACTAAAGACAGAAATAGTCTCAAGTTGATAGCTCCTTAATCTTGTCCAAAGTTCCAAATGACATGCTGATAGAAAAATTACTAGGAGAATAAAGATGAAGAACCAAATGGAAAAGTGTGCAAGATTTGAAATCAAACAAAGTAAATAGTACATAAATATGTCCTCCAAATCACCATCCATAATCTCCCTAATCAAAGTACGTTTCACCAAGGCAAAAGCAAAAACCAATCTGGCTGCAACATAAAGCAGGCTAACCTAGAAACTAAATTGAAAGAATATTTTTAGCTTACACAAAGTCAGCATTCAGCATTAACCTGAACTTGAGCACTCCTATCAAAAATCAGATTTTTACAACATACAAAATATAAATTTAAGGAAGTTCAGTGCATTTGCAACATATGTTATCCGTTTTAACTCAAAATATCACATAATGAACAGCTTTTATGTCTAAAGGTAACAGAATGAACAGCTGCATACACACAACGAATATAGACAATACAGAACAGTAGCAGTCTTATGACTTCTAGTAAAATGTAGCGCTAAAGCTTACCAAACTTGCAAAGAAGTCGCAGTCACCGGCAATTAGTTTTGAGGACATGGTTGTTTTGGCACAATTTGTAAGAGAATCCTTCCCAAGCTTCTCAACCTAAATATGAACACAAGAAGTTGATTAAAAGGTTGAATAGGCCTCCCTTCAGAACAGAAAGATGCCAGCAATAAACAAACATGAAGCACTGCTTATTAAGTCATACAAACCTTAACAGCAAGTTTTTCATCCACATACTTGCACACTTCCCTCATTGCAAGCTGGTCACAAGGGGAAAAAGGCATAACCAAAAACGTCAAACATACAACTAAGCCTTCAATTCAAAATTACCCATCAGTCACAAATCCCAGTTAGAGTAGTGAACATTTCACTCGTATCTTATTACTTAATATGATGGTCAACTATAAAAGTCAAATACACTTGATCTCTGTTTCTAGTAGTTTAATTTTGAACACCCATCATAAAAGTACTCTCAGAAAAAGACCCAAATTTCAGATGTCATGTGATAGAGAACCTCCCCACTCTTCATAAGATATATTAAAATGAAAAGAAAATGGAGAACTCAACAGTTGTGAGCAAATAGATTAAAATATCAAAGTTAAGATCTTACCCTGAAGCCACTGATTATAGATGTTGGGTGAATCTTGTTCATCACAAGATCATTTGCTCTCTGTAGAAGAAACCAAATAAGTGGATTTGCAACAAGAGTCTGTCATGGGAAAAAAAAGAAATAACACAACTCTTAACCAATGAATATAATTACATTATCACCTTGAGCAATTCTGCAGCTAGAATGACAACAGATGTTGTCCCATCTCCAACCTCTCGGTCTTGAAGTTCAGCCAACTCTACAAGAACCTGATACTCAAGAAAGATCACGCTATCTCGATCATATTATTCCAAACAAGGACCACTTCCTTCTCACCTTGGCTGCTGGATGTTCAACTTATATCATCCTCACTATGGTTGCGCCATAGTTGGTGATGGTCACATCACCAATGTCATCAACCAGCATCTAGTGATTCATCATTAAACCCGTCAGTTATATAGAAGCTTTAGAAATAAATAAATCCTTCCAATTAAACTGCAGTCAAAAGACTGCTCATTTTAATAAAAGTTTCAAAAAAATGGTCATTTTGTTTACCAAGCCTCTAGTAAGTTAAACACAGAGTTAGGATACACCAAATCTTTGGTGATTCTGTAGCCCAAAAATTTACAAAAAGTTGGAAATTTTCAACTCAATAAGGAAACATTTGAAGTTGGCTACCGAAAAGAATCGAACTTTGGTTCAATTAAGGTCATACTTGTTAGCCCAATGATTGTATCATGTTTTTGAATATAGCTAATCGATTAAGTTTAAGATTATGATATCACTAGTATTAATGCAATCACTATCATGTTGGTACTTAAACTTAGCATTATCCAAATATGTATTTGTTACTATGCATATTGTTTTGTTAGTCTAATATTTATTTGCAGAAAAGCAATAAGCAAGATCAGATATGGACATATGCAATGAAGAGAATATGTTGTGTCAAAGACAACGTTATAGCAAAAGATTTCTCTGAACCGCCTATGGCATATCCGGAGCCTCGCAATCGGGGGTTCCGTTGCCCGGTCAGCTGACAGAGGTCGAGGGGGGCAGCGCTCTTGTGAGGGTTCGGCCCAAAAAGTATTCAGATTTTCAGATCTGTTTATCTTTAGACAATTGCCGTGAAGGAAAACTTGTCTTCAAGTCTGCTCAAATGTCAGAAGATTGGCATCATCAAAGTGCTCTTGGTTTTCACATTTCTTCTGTATTTTCTATTTATTTTATAGACCAATTGTACATCGGGTCGCATTGGCACCAAGAAGCCAAAACCATGAAGCCTAAACAACATCCTAGTCCACCAAACCAAACTGGCCAAAAACCCACAAAATCATTCTGGTCTTACAGATACCGAACTCGGGCCAAACTCGGTCTCCTTGACCCACTAACCCTAGTTTCTCGTTCCTCCAGGAGAATAGGGTGCCAACGTTCGAATTTATAAACATGGGTTGGGGGGGGAGACCGAACTCTGCCTGAACTCGTTCCCCCTGCTAGCCTATAAATAGACCTTGGGATTTCCAATCTTACTCTCTCAATCATCAAGCAAATCACTTTTCTATCTATTCATTCTGAGCCTACACCTTTTCTTCACCAAGAAATCAACTCCCGACCTTCAAGTGTGCTAAAGTTGTAATTTCGATTAAGAGTCTGTTCGAGTTAATAAAGCTTGGGTTTTCAAGTATTGTCTCTACACTTGTTCTTTGAAGTCGGTAAGCTCTTCGGATCAAAAGCTTGTGGTGTTGAAGTCGGTGAGTCCTTCGGATCAAAGCTCGTGCTTGTCTAAAGTCGGCAAGCTCTTCGGATCAAAGCTCTTGGTTGTAAGAAGTTGGCGAGCACTTCGGATCAAACTCGTGGTGTATGCTATTTATTCAATAGTGGATTAACACCGAGCAAGAGTTCTCGGAGCTTGACTAGTCCTGCACGAAAAAAACCAGTATACATTGCGGTATTTGAGTTTGTGACTTCTTACTCTGTATACTTTCCATACTTGTTATTAATTTTTAGTTGGTAATTAGCATTAGTTTTATTGGGTAAATTCTGACACACACTCTATTTGCCCCCATTTAGAGTTGCTTAGGTTGTCCTTCAATACTTTTATCAATGTATGCCCCGTATAAATAGGCCAAAGTACTTGGTTCAGTTCAAATTTTTAATTCAACATATAGGACAGAAACAAAACGAACTTAAGGATTCGAAGTACACAATTTTCTTCTGCACTGCGTCATGTAGGTGCAAACAAAATAAAATGCAGTAGGAAAACCAAAGCAGTACCGAATTAGCCAATCTCAAACTTATATATTAAACACATAATTAACCAACCATGGAGATCGATCTCAAAATTATATAAACAGTACAAGTTCAAGTCTTTATGCAAATAAATAAATTGTAACGGTTAGAATATATCAAATCTTTGCTGATCACGTAGTACAAAAAATTTCACAAAAAAGTTGGAAGCTTTCAACTCAATAAAGAAACATTATAAGTTGGATATCGTAAAGAAATTAGCTTTGAATCAATTAAGGTTATACTTTAGGGAATTTTTGACTCTCGTCCCACTTATTAATATGAATATGTACTTACATCCCCCTTTTTGTGTTTATTAGACTTATATCCCACTTTTTGATGTAAGTCTAATAAACACAAAAAGTGGAATATAAGTACAAATTTATATTAAGAAGTAGGACGATAGTCAAATGTTCCCTAACTTTTTATCAACCTAGGCCGAGTCGGAACAATGGATCCATATACAAAATGAAGTTAGTGTTGGAGCTTTTCCCTTGACATGTAGAGAAGCTTGCTCTGAATATGCCTAGTAATTTTAGTCCCACATTGGAAAAGCAACATGAATAGTATCTCAATATATACTTGGTATGTAGTTGAGGTGTACACATGGGGTGGTGACCCTAAGGAGGGAACCATGTGGGTGATTTTACTAGGAGGTAAGGATAAGACTCCATGGTAAAGCTTAATGTTTTTTGTTCTTGAAATTTATTCCATGGGAACTAAGCCCCGTAGGGGCTTAGCGACTCGGACTCGGGCTCATGGGCACATGAGACGTAATGTGGCGTTTTGTTGGCGCACTTTGCACTTAGCACGTCAACATCGTCGCTAGGCGCATAGTGCGTTTAAGTTGCGCTCATTGCACGAGCCTCTTGCGCAGCCGTTCGTGCGCCAGTTCGCGTTGTCCGATCGTGCGGCCAGATGGTGTTCCAGTTGGCGTGACCAGATGGCGCATGGCGCGGCCTGATCGCGCGGCCAGATGGCGCGCCAATTGGTGCGGCCAGATGGTGCGCCAGTTGGTGCAGCCAGATGGCGCGCCAGTTGGCGCTGCAGTTGGCGCGGCGGTTGGTGCGGGATGCACAGTGCGCGTGTTGCGCATGTGTGCGCGGGAGCAAGTGGCGTCATTGGCGTAGTGACGCATTTAGCGCGCGCTGTGCGCCAGTTTGCTCAGATCGTGTCTGTGCACGATTGAGCAGTTACAGAATATTCGGAACAGTTTTTTTCTACGTCCCGAACATTTTGCTAACTAGGCAGTTATAGTACGGCCTATATAAGCTTCTTTGCTCTCCTACACAAGTGTTCAGAACACAATTCCTTACGAATTTTCAGAGAGTTCAAGAGAGAAGAGAAGTGCACTAGTGCCACTTAGCGCAAGAGTTCGCGCCATCCGAGGAGTCAGAAGAGCGGAGTGTTCCGAAGTTCTCCGTCGAACTTGCTTATTCCTGGAAGCTGTTCGTGTGGGGCGAATCAAGCTTTGAGCACCGGTGATCATTCACCCCAGCAGACCATCCTCTCCTTCTATCCACTTCTACTCGTTCTGAACGAGAATAGTTCTGATCTAATCAGAAACTGTTAATAGACAATCGATGTTGTTGCTGACAATTCATTTGTACCTTCTTTTTAGAAGCACTACATTTGAATTCATTTTCCAGAATCCTCCAAGAATCTCTGTCATGCACCTTCTTTGAAGTTTTGCTACGAAACATTGTTTTTACAATCGTTTCATTTCTCAGTTTTCTATCAAAAAATTATGCCCCGGGACTAACATTCTCAAAGCTTGATTTCACAAGCTGAAAAACTTTCATGCTTCACTAATCAATCCTAACTTCACCAAGTTAGAGCAATTTGATGGAGAGCACTATCAAGTCTGGAAGATGAAGGTTACTCTTAATCTTTAACTTTTTGAAGTTGACCACGTGTTAACCGAGGAAGAACCTACTGTTCCAGAAACTGGATCTGCAACCGCAATTACTGCTGCTACTAAAAATCAGGTCAAATGGAGAAAGGAGAATAGCATTTGTAGGCTTTTAATTCTAAATGCTATGGAGGACTCCCTAGCGGAATCATATTCAAAGAAGACAATTGCCAGATAGATATGGGGGTCTCTGGAGAAACTTTACGAAGATGACAAAAACAGGAGCAAGATATTTATTGTTGAAAAATATCATAAGTTGCTCTTTGAAGACGAGAAGTCTATGCTGCCGCAGGTGAAGGAGTTCCTGAAGCTGCGACAGAAGTTGGAAGATGAGGCGATGCCTCTCACCGACAAGTTTGTTGTTGAAGGGATCGTCTCAAAGCTCCCCGCTGGGTAGAGCAAGTTCTATGCAAACATGCATAGGAAGAAGTTGGAGATCAGTCTCGAAGATCTCCTACAAGAAATCTATGTTGAGGACCAGATGAGGGCTCAACTGAAGGTGGACACACTGTCCAAACAGATGGCTAACGCCAACTTGGTTCACACTAAGGAATACAAGGGAAAGCAGGCGGCTTCCCTGTAAACCCCTTGACCAATATTTTTTTATTTTTCTATTGTTATCATTCTTTTTCTTTAAAGTATTAAAGGACTATAAACTTGTAGGGAATTATTTCACTCAAATAGTGATCCTTTGCAATATTGTTTTTCTCTAGGACTTTAGTGTAAAGTGTCAATTTAAAACCTTACAAACGGCCAACTTCTAATAGCCGAGCCTTTAGATTCAAACTTTCCAATTTGAATAGATAGGATCACTCCAAATCAGAGTTCAATCCAAATTCCTCTATCAATTCTCCCCTTTGATTCACTCCAAACTCTATATATAAATGTGAGAGAAGGCAGCCGATTCCCCTCTCTATTAACCCTAAAATCTCTCAAATCTTTTCCACCGCGAGAGGAGCAGAGGAGCAAAGTCGAGGGAGCAGCAGAGTTCTCGTTTCAAACCCAAAAGGTAAACTAATCTATCCTTAAGCCTACCATTACTGTCATTCACCACCCTTTAGAGATTGGCTTATAGGTGTTTGACTTAAGGTTTAGTAGGAAGCATCTGGGAAGGGAGCACTTGTGTATCGGGCATGGGAGGGGCTGACTCTGATACTACTTCAAGTATCAGGTAGAGGGAGGCAAACGGCCTGTCCATAAACCTAATATTCGGTACATGTGGTTCTAACAGAAACGAGGAAGAGAGAAGTCAGTCCAGGATGTCTTGTATCAGAGATTTAGGATTAGTCTACGCCTCGACATGTTAAATCATATATCGATCATGTATCAGTTCATACATGATACTTTAGTCGACTCACAAGCATAGTTGTAAACGAGAACGGATAGCATATCAAGAGAGTAGTGTCCACCTCTAGATAAGAACATCGGTATCCTACAGATGTGGTTAGTCTATAACAAAGTATAGGACGGGCGTTTTGGCATAACAATTCATATGCAAAGTCTTAATACCGCTACCCGAAATCAATGTAGCCTTAGTGCCGAGGAATAGATGGACAGTAGGTTACCCCGGGTAAGGGATTAATCCAAGAGGTTTAAGTGATTTCATAATACTTAAAACTGCCTTACATAAAGTTAACCAATGAAGACATCAGTTGACATCCAGATTCAGAACTTTGCAACTCGATATACCATGTAGACTTCTCCTTGTATCCGATAGACACTGGTAAGTTGGACCTTCCTATTCCAATTGATACTGACATGTGGATTTCCTTTTGAATCAAATTGATTCTGCTATATGGTGAGACCTGAACCCACATCCTCCCTAATCAGAACAATAATATCTGGCGCCTTAAACCAACCTGGCAGTGTATATTGCTGTTACTACTGCTATTCGAAAGGTCCTCCCTGATACGGGTTAAGTATCAGATGGCTATAAGGGAGGATTACCTAGTGTCAGTATCATACCCTTTCCTGATACGGATGGGTATCAGAATCTATGGGGGGTGTAGAGTGGAACTTAGTATCAATTAACAGATACATATGCGTGTGTGTTAATCATACACGTGTCAGTTAGAGAGGGAGTCCTGGGTAGTTACCTAGTAGCCATGTGAAACATAGGTAGCAGCACTATATGGACAGCAAGTGCATTGAAGAGAAAGCATACTAGGTAAAGTTTAAGCCTGTCAAGATGTTAGGAGGGTATCACAAGATATGTGCATGTATACATAACAGCCTATAAGCAGAACTCATTAGGCACCTGTTGCAGGAAACATATAGGGGTAAGGCCATAGCGAGGAGGCTATTCCTATGCTCATGCTACTAGGAGATACTATAGCAAGTAGGCGTTGCCTACAGGTTCAAATCCTGGACTCAGAGGTAGTGTACCTGAATATAGGTTATAGGAGTTGAACAATAGGATGTGGCAACCTATGCAAGCAATTAATTAAGAAGGGCGGGTTGCAGTCTGTATAAATACTAGCATCAGATTGTACCTACCTTTGATTGCACTCTATACCAGCCTATTTGTGTCAGTTTGCACTCATATTAGATCACATCTTGAATTAAGCTTGCATTGTACCAATAACACCTGCATTAGGATGGTCGAGGAAGAATGTTTTACAGCAAGTCTCTATATGAATGCTTACAAATAGTGGTAACAGTAGGTGACTCAATAGTGATTTGGCTAAGTCTGCATAGCAGTAGCAAGGACACAGATTAGAGAGTAGGCAGACTAGCTATGGGCTATACATAAAAGTGAAGGATATGTAACAGGACTTAGAGTATACAGATGTGACAGGAATAGACATGGTGGTTAAGGGTTAGACCAGTGCCTTGAAGCTTGTATGGTATGTGTCAAGGAAGTACCCAAATAAGTAGAGTCGATTATAGGATATTGGTGTCAGATTAGTGAAGGTACAAACAATGGTAAGTAGCTAACATATAAATAGGAAACCAAGCCAACATATCCAAGTTAAGGAAATAGTTGAGGTAGAATAGACTTCAAAACCTTAAAGACCAAGTAGATAGATTATCCTTGATTTCAGCTTATTTATTGACATGATAAAATTATCTAATAGGTTAATTGGACTTGACTCAGTGTTCGACCCGTGACAGAAGCTCAGGACCACAGACAAGTATATCTTGCCGAACTTATGCAGTATTTACATGTTTTCTTGTCCATGTTATTTTCTTCTCATATTGTACCTGGCTCATCGTCTATTGTTTTACTTGTTTTCTCATTACACGTGCACGTAGAATTGTCCTTGTTTTCTATTGTTGCTTGTCGTTTGGATTTTCGTATTCTTGTGCATTTCGTGAGATTGTCATTGTCGCTATGCCCTTGATTGACTTGACCGGATCTTGTATTCCTTTAGGAGAGGAGATTGATACTAGGATTGGCTTTTCTCGATTGGGAGTATCTTGCATTGTACTACAATCGAGACATACTATAGAGTGAGAGTATCTTGCATTGTACTACAGTCTATAGACGTTATTTGATTGATTGTTAGCCAAATCTAGTATTACATTTTCCACATGACATGTCGTTCTTAGATGTTCTCCTTATACTGTTCTTATCTTCCATACATATTACTGTCATATTAGTAGGCATGTTTTTATGTATCTTGCTAGTCCTCTGAGGACCTGATGATCTCTTCAGGTTTAGCCGAGTTTGAGCCAGGTTCAGACGAGCAGTTTTGAGCCAGCATCACACCATGGTACTGCTACAGCTGATGGTGCCATTGATGATTATCATAGTTGGATCTTGTCATTTTATTTTCATGTCTCTATTTTATATCCGTCTACTGGTAGTGGATTTGTATCCACCGGACGTGACTTGAATTCTTGAAAACTTGATACTTCATTTTATATTATCATTCATTATTCAGTCTCATTTGAGTTAGTTGTACTCTCTGATTTCTGTGGATGAGATATAGATTGCCTCGAATGTTCTAGATTCATGTGACTTGTGTATACTAGACAGTGTTCTACCGTCGACACTGCGGCATAGGCTGGACTTGAACACAGACTCGTATCTCGAAAAGCGGGTACGGGTCGTGACATTCCCACAGTAAGAAAAAAGACTCCAACAATCTAAAAGTGAAGGGGACTTCCTTCAAACAACAGAAGGCAAAGTCGCAAATGCCTTGTTTCAAGTGTGGCAAGAAGGGCCATTTCAAGAGTGAATGCAAATCTAAGTCCAAGCAATCAGAGCAAGGTGAGCCTAGTAAGATTTCAATGATCACTAACGTAGTTGCAATGATTATGCAGGTCACTGCGGTAGGGGCTGACTCTGACTGGTGGATAGACATTGGTGCCACCTGCCATGTCTGTTCAAGCAAGGAATGGTTCACCACCTACATACCAACTTCTGAAGTTGTTATGGTGGCAAACCAGGCACAAGCTGAAGCGTAAGGGATCGGGACAGTGGTCTTGAAGCTGACTTCTGGGAAGTCTCTGACGCTTCAAGGTGTGAAGCATGTACCTGCTATCGCAAAGAACCCGATCTCGGGAGGCCTACTCTGTAACGCAGGCCTAAGGATGGACATCAATGCTGGCCAGATGGTGATGTCCATAAAGGGAACATACTTCGAGAAAAAAATTTATACCGAAGGAATGTTTAAAGTTCAGCTTGTAAATCAGTCCAATGTTGTGAATGCAATCACTCATTCTCCTTATACTCTTGAGTTGTGGCATAATAGACTAGGACATGTTCATTGTAAAAGAATAAACAGAATGTCTAGTCTAGGACTTATCTTCAAATGTAGGGGTAAGGTAGAGAAATGTGAAGTTTGTGCTTAGACAAAAATCACAAAGGAAACCCTTTCCTCGGGTTAATCGAAGCACAGATCTTCTGGAGTTGGTACACTCCGATATCTGTGACTTCAAACAATTCTCTACAAAGGCCGGGATGAAGTATTTCATAACCTTCATCGATGACTTCTCTAAGTACGCGTTCGTGTACATGCTGAAGGCCAAAGACGAAGCATTCGAGAAGTTTAAAGAGTTCAGGGCCGAGGCTGAACGGCAGACTGGACAACTCAAGAGAATAAGAAGTGGTCGAAGTGAAGAGTACCGGTCTCATGAATTTGCATCGTTCTGCAAAGAATATGGAATTGTCAACAAGACTACGGCTCCGTACTCTTCTCAATCAAACGGAGTAGCAGAGAGGAAGAACAGAACGTTAACAGAAATGATAAACTCAATGTTGTTGACTGCGGGTCTTCCAAAATGCTACTGGGGAGAAGCTGCATTGACGGCCACTTTTATTCTAAATAGAGTACCTCATGCAACTTCGGACGTTACTCCTCATGAACTCTGGTTCAAAGTCAGACCTAACTTGAATGTCATTTGAGTGTGGGGATGTCTGGCATATGTGAAGCTTCCATATCTGAAGATTCAGAAGCTCAAGACAAGAACTACAAAGACAATCTTCTTGGGTTATGTCGAGAAGAGTGATGCTCAGAGATTTCTTGATATTGAATCAAATCATATCATTGAATCTCACGACGCAGAATATTTTGAAGACAAATTTGCAAGGCACAAGAGCATTATTTTTGCGGATGTTCCGGAGAACAATGAGGGTGCTCATGAAACTGAAGTTTTCAATGACAATGTGTCCAAGAAGATGTTGTTGAAACAACGATTGAACCAGAACTCGCTGAGCCGTCAGCTAAGCGTGTGAGGAGGCTAAAAGACTTCGGAAATGACTTTGTCACCTATAATGTGGAAGCAGATCCGCTTACCTATGATGAGACGATGAAGACCAGAGACGTTGTTTTCTGGAAGGAGGCGATAGACAATGAAATTGATTCAATCACCTCAAATAACACTCGAGTGTTGGTTGATCTTCCTGAAGGAGTGAAACACATCTGATGCAAATGGATCTTCAAGAAGAAGATGAAAGCAGACGGAACTATTGACAAGTTTAAGGCTAGACTAGTAGCCAAGGGATTTTCTCAGAAGTAGGGGATCGACTACTTTGACACGTATGCTCCAGTAGCCCGGATGACTACCATCAGAATGTTAATTGATCTCGCAGCAATACATAAGTTGGTGATACATCAGATGGATGTGAAAACGGCTTTCCTAAATGGCGAACTGACCGAAGAGATTTACATGCAACAGCCGGAGGGATTTGTCGTCAAGGGTCTTGATGACAAAGTCTGCAAGTTGGTAAAATCTTTGTACGGTCTTAAACAGGCTCCCAAGATATGACATGAGAAGTTGACAAGGTTATAAGGTCAAATGGTTACAGGGTCAGCGAGACGAAAAGTGTGTTTACACAAAGTTCGCTGATGGAAGAGGTGTAATAGTATGTCTGTACGTGGACGACATGCTTATCCTAGGTACGGATATGGACTATGTCACGAAAACAAAGTTGTTCATCTCGAGCAAGTTCAGTATGAAGGACTTGGGGGAAGCTGATGTGATCTTGGACATCAAGATAATTTGGACAGATACTGGACTTGCGCTGTCACAGTCTCATTATATTGAGAAGATGATCACACGTTATAGGTATCAGGATCTTTCAGGAATTGATACGCCTTACAGGTGTGATCTGAAGCTGAAACCTAATTCGAGGAAAAGCGTCAGGCAACTGGAGTATGCAAGCGTAATCGGGAGTTTGATGTATGTTACTTCTGCCACAAGGCCTGACATAGCTTTCGCCGTGGAAATGCTGAGTCATTTCACGAGCAACCTAGACATTGAACACTGGAAAGCTGTGAAACGGGTAATGAGATATCTCAAGAAGACTCAAACATATGCACTGCACTACAGCGAAGATACGCCGGTAGTAGAAGGTTTCAGTGATGCCAGCTGGTGCTCAGAGTTGGAGAACGAGAGGTCCGCAGGTGGATACATTTTCACAATGGGTGGAGCTGCTATATCGTGGAAGTCGAAGAAACAGACTATGCTCTCGCGGTCCTCCATGAAATCTGAGTCCTTTGCACTTGATACCGCAGCGGAGGAAGCATAATGGCTTTGGGAGTTCATGTATGATCTTCCAGTGGTTGGGGCGCAAATACCGGCGATTCCGATATACTGCGACAACCAGGAGACTGCGACGGTGGCATCAAATGACCTTTTCAACGGGAAGAAGAGGACTGTGTAGTTAAAGCATAGGGCAGTACAAAATCTCATCAAGAGAGGTGTTATTGCAGTAATTGATGTTCGGAGTCAGGAGAACCTGGTAGATCCGTTCACCAAGGGCCTCAAGCGTCAGCTAGTTGATGACACAGCAAGTAAAATGGGCTTGAATGCATTCTGATATTATGTTATTGCAATCCTACCATAAAATTTTATGCTATTAGTTCAAAGAGAAATCTACTAGGCATATAGCTTTTGGTTCAAGGAATGACCATTAACTGAAAAAATATCAGGAACAGTGGGTACATGTCCTATGTGGCATAGAGAGGTTACAGACCTACAACCACTGTTGTCTACTATATGTTTTCTGCGGAAAACGAATCCTGTGTTGAGGATGGCTTAAACGCCTTAATGAGTTCTCAGGCAGAGTGAATGCCTGGTGTACTTTACAGGAAGCACGGCAGAACAACACTATAAGGAATGAAACTCCATGCTACAGTGAGGTGACTCCACCATGAGGTTCCCGGATAAGGGTAATGCCTCGGCTTTGCGAGCTAAGTCACAGCGGCGTAGCACCGCAAATAGACAGGTAGCCTAATGCTGTATGATGAAATTAAACACTACAAAGGGGAGATTTTTCCCATGTTACAGTGGTACGACACCACGATGAGGTACCTGAATAAGGGTAAAGCCTCGACTTTGGAAGCCATGTCGTTGCGGCGTAATACCGCAAGGGAGCCCAAGGCTTCATGCTGGGTAGTTTGACACTACAAAGAGACTTGTGACCTCATGCTACTGTAGTTTGACACTACGATGAGGTTCCCGGGTAGGGGTAATGCCTAGGCTTTAGTAGGGGTGAGCAAAACTCGGTTTAAAACCGAAAACCGATCCGAACCGAACCGAAATAAGGTTTCGGTTCGGTTTTTTTTTAAACGGTTCGGTTGTCGGTTTAGAGGTTCGGTTTTTTTTGGATTTTCGGTTCGGTTTTCGGTTTTTGGGTTCGGTTTTCGAACCGAACCGAAAACCGAACTTTAAAACCGGTTTATATATATATATATATATATATATATATATATATATATAAAACCGAAAAACCGATGAACCGAACCGAACCAATTCGGTTCGGTTCAGGTTCGGTTCTGAACCAATTCGGTTCGGTTCGGTTTTGATTTGGTCGGTTCGGTTTTGAGTTCGGTTTTAATTTTTTCGGTTCGGTTCGGACCGAACCGAACCGATGCTCACCCCTAGGCTTTAGGCCATATCATAGCGGCATAGCACCGCAAGGGAAGCGCAAGGCTTCATGCTATGTCTCTTTAATAAAGAACTCACCTATAGTGTATGGACGGAGATATCAGGTCGTCTCTTGAGGGTAAATTTGTAGACACCCAAAATTATACACTGAAATCAGGCTGGCACAGGACCTTTAATGTGCAGCCAGAAGCACATGTAACTACATTATGTGAGTGGAAAGAATTACAGCTATGATGCAAAATTTAAGGCTTAGTCCATTCTTGTATTATAGTCTGTTGTTTGACTCATGCGGAAAGATTCAAGTCGTCAGCGACTTCTCTCCTAATGCATGATGGACAGTTACTGTGAGGAACACTCAAACCCATATATTGAGATATGTGGGGGATTGTTGGAGCTTTTCCCTTGACATGTAGAGAGCTTGCTCTCAACATGCCTAGTAATTTTAGTCCCACATTGGAAAAGCAACATGAGTAGTATCTTAATATATACTTGGAATGTAGTTGAGGTGTGCACATGGGGTGGTGACCCTAAGGAAGGAATCATGTGGATGATTTTACTAGGAGGTAAGGATAAGACTCCATGGTAAAGCTTAATGCTTTTTGCTCTTGGAATTTATTCCATGGGAGCTAAGTCCCGTAGGGGCTTAGCGACTCGACTCGGACTCGGACTCGGACTCGGGCTCATGGGCTCATGAGGCGCAATGTGGCATTTTGTTGGCACACTTTGCACTTAGCACGTCAGCATCGTCGCTAGGCGCATAGTGCACGTAAGTAGCGTTCATTGTGCGAGCCTCTTGCGCAGCCGTTCGCGCGCCAGTTCGTGCTGCCCGATCGCGCGACCGGATGGCGCACCAGTTGGCGTGGCCAGATGGCGCGGCCTGATCACACGGCCAGATGGCGCGCCAGTTGGTGCGACCAGATGGCACGCCAGTTGGTGCGACCAGATGGCGCGCCAGTTGGCGCTGCCAGATGGTGCAGCAGTTGGCGCGGCGGTTGGCGCGGGGTGCGCGTGTTGCGCATGTGCACACGGGAGCAAGTGGCGCGCGTTGTGCGCTAGTTGGCTCAGATCGTATATGTGCACGATTGAACAGTTACAGAACGTTCGGGACATTTTTTTCCACGTCCCGAACATTTTGCTAACTGGGCAGTTACAGTGCGGCCTATATAAGCTTCTCTGCTCTCTCAGATGCACGTGTTCAGAACACAATTCATTACGAATTTCCAGAGAGCTGAAGAGAGAAATGAAGTGCACCAGTGCCACTTAGCGCAGGAGTCCGCGCCATCCGAGGAGTCAGAAGAGCGGAGTGTTCCGAAGTTATCCGTCGAACTTGCTGGTTCCTGGAAGCTGTTCGTGTGGGACGAATCAAGCTTTGAGCACCGGTGATCATTCATCCCAGCAGACAATCCTCTCCTTCTATCCACTTCTACTCATTCTGAACAAGAACAGTCCTGATCTAATCAGAAACTATTAGTGGATAATCGCTGCTGTTGCTAACAATTCATTTGTTTCTTTTTAGAAGCATTACATTTGAATTCGTTTTCCAGAATTCTCCAAGGATCTCTGTCATGCACCTTCTTTGAAGTGCTGCTACGAAAAATTATTTTTACAATCGTTTCATTTCTCAGTTTTCCATCGGAAAATTACGCCCCTGGGACGGGACTAACAGTTACAGATTCAAAGTCGAAATCTTTCTTCCGCGTCATGTCGTGTCGCAGCCAAAAAACACAGCAGGAAGCTCGAAGCGGTACCGATACGATCGGTCCCAAACTTATGATCTCAAAAAAAAAAATTACATCAAAGCACAAAAGTTCGAGTCTTTATGCAAATAAACAAATTGCAAGGGTTCGGAACGTACTTTGTCGAGGCCGACGGGGCCGAGGGAGGACTTGACGATGTTGGCGACAGCTTGGCACGCCACCACTGGAACAACGAAAGTCGATTAGAAGTTGCAATATCGGGAATTTTGAGGGGGGTAAGTCGAAATTTACCATTTTGAGAGCGGACGTCCTGGCCGGACTGACGGCCGCCGAGGATGTCGGGGATTTGAGCTGTTATCGCCATTTTTTTAGGAGCTTTCTTCTTCTTTGGCGTCAAAGTGAAAACCCCTTTTTCTTGTTGGAGGGAGTTCTATATAATTAATATTGGAAACAGAAATCATATTTCGTTCACGGTATGTGACCGCATTGCCCATGTGGCAAAATTCCGTTGGCCCCATTTGCTCGAACCCACCACAGAATATCCTGTAAATGGAATTTGGCCACGTGGACATGTGGTTACGTCCGTGGGTCACAGATTGCAGACAACTTGAGGTTATTTAGTCTTAGGGTTTCTTATAATATTATTAAATTTTGCGTATATATTTTTATTTTGGACGGTCAACCAAATAACTATTAGGACGAAATTCAAATTCTCTTCTGGACAATATGGAGACGAAAATTTTCAATGCTATACAAGACTATAAAACTAAATAACCTACTGAAAATTTAAGTTATGTTGTTATATTGTCATGAATCTTGTCATAACGATTGACCGTCCAAAATAGAAACCTAAACATAAATTTTGAGGGCAAATTATAAGGGCACAGCATATTTTGATCAGGGCTGTCCAAGTGTTAGTTTTTCATTATTTACAAGTTTGCCACTGAAAAAATTACTCAGGACTATCCAAGTGGTAGGTATAAAAAATAAGTCTTATAATTTTTGTTTTCTTCCTCACTCTCCATTCCTCACAAGAAGAAGAAGAACAAGAACAAGAAGAAAAAAAGAACAAGAACATCAATTTTTGCAAACCTAATTTATTTTGATTTTTTTGCTCTCTTCTAATTTCTCAGATCTCTTTCTCCAAACCCTACTTTATTTTTCTTCTTCTTGTTTGGGCATTATGGATGAAACCCTAGTTGTAGAAGAAATTGGGTTATCAAATCTATCAAATCTATTAGTCTATTAACCAATTTTTCTTTATTAATAGAAGAATTATACATGAAATCCTAGTTGTAGAAGAAAACTATGGAAGAAATCCTAGTTGTAGAATAATTGGGTTCATATCAGGACTGCCACAATTTCTGACAGTCCTAGAAGTATTGAGGACTGCCAGAAATTGTGACAGTCTTGAAATAGACTCGATGTACAACAGGACTGCCACAATTGCTGGCAGTCCTAGAAGTAATGAGGACTGCCAGAAATTGTGGAAGTCTTGAAATAGACTCGATGTACAACAGGACTGCCACAATTGCTGGCAGTCCTTGAAGTAATGAGGACTGCCAGAAATTGTGGCAGTCCTGAAAGGGACATGCTCTACAACAGGACTGCCACAATTTCTGGCAGTCCTAGACATATTGAGGACTGCCAGAAATTGAGGCAGTCCTGAAAGGTACTTGCTGTACAGCAAGTTCCTTTCAGGACTGCCACAATTTCTGGCAGTCCTAAAGTTGACATTCCCGAATGAAAAAAAACATGTTAGGGTTTATTTCAATCTTGATAATAGAGTGAAATATGGATTTTAGGATTTATTTTCATGCATTCTTTGTAAGGAAAGAAGTATTTAACCTTTATTTCCATACATTTTAGGGTTTATTTAATTTTTTGGGTGCTATCGAAATTGGAAAAGAGAAATAAACTAGGGTTTTGATGGAGATGGTGATGATGGAAATGGTGGAGAAAAAGAAGATGATGATGATTAGAAAAAAAATTAGGGTTTTGATGAAGATGTGAGAATGGAAATGGTGGAGAAGAAGAAGATTGATAGAAGAAGAAGAAAGCTAGGATTTGTGAAGAGAGAGAGTGAAATTTAGAAATGAGAGTGCTTTTTTGGGTTTGGGGGGCTGTGGGCTTTGAACAGCCCCCTGAGTGGAATATTTTGATAGCCCTAGTAAAAGTTCCTCCCAACCTGGCTAGCCCTAATCCTGACTAGCCCCGATCAAAAAGATATGTGCCCTTATAATTAACCATTTTGAGAGAGTCTAAATTAGATAACCCGAATTGTTAATAGGTCACCAGAGGGTTTGAGTGTTTTTTAGGGCAGATAGATGGGTCGAATTTGTAACGGTCTGCGAAATCTAAGGCTGTTCTTGTGCTTGTGCGCAAATTCCGCAAACACCATTTACGGTAATATTTATTACACCATTTTCTATCATTTTTTCCCCTTCAATCAAACAATATTGTAACGTCCAAAGATAACTTATCTATGGCAACAAAAGTTGGAACTCAACTATAACCACTTGGGTCTTACATCTAAAATTACAACCCAACTTGGGGATCAAATTTTGAAGTTTGTAAATCAAGATTAGAGCATGAAATTTGAGACAAAACATGTTTGTATTTAATAGTTGTACGAATTCTCAAGCATCTGATGAATTTACCTATTATTTGTATTTGATTTAGTGTAATCACATCAAGAAAGATACACTAATCGAAAACTAGACCCCAAAAAATCTCCATAACTAGTATGAAAAAATTAACAAAATTAAGAAACAGCAATCATGAAGGCTACAGAATTGCCCTTTGCTTCTCTGATGTCAATCCGTCGAAGCACGCTCCAAACTTCACATAGACCAAATTGCATATGTTGTCAACAAGGTGAAAGTATCTGTACCTTATGGAACTTACGATCATAATTGTACCGAAAAATGTCAGGTAACCAACCGCGAAACCCAGCAGAATGCTAACATCGATCCATAAGGTATCTGGATATCCTTCTTGCCCGCTTTTATGAGAATACCCGTCGCCATGACATCGTGGTAGCGGCCATCCACAGAGATCAGGGTTTCCTTTGTAGATGGAGATATCATCAAAGGTCTGAATCTGGTTGCCTGTTGGAATTCTTCCTGACAAGTTGTTGATGGACAAGTTCAGGTGACTCAGGAAATGCAAACTGGACATGCCGGAAGGGATGGCGCCCGACAGATTATTCACTGAAAGATCAAGTGATTCTAATTGCTGCAAGGAGCCAATATCTTCAGGTATCCTTCCTGTGAGGTGATTCTTCGACAAGTTCAAGAAGAGCAGTCCGACGAGTTGTGTGAGTTCGGTTGGGATCTCTCCAGAGAGGCTGTTCCCTGACAGGTCTATGCTTGTAACAGCCGACAGCACGCTGGTGTACTCGACCTCGATTCCCTTTGTGGTCAGAAATAGGCTCTCCGTGTAGTACTGGCTTACAGTATCATTTGAAACCAGTAGGTTGTTCATACCTTGCCCGGCAATCATGGCACTAAAATTCTTGAAAGTCAGAGACAGTCGCCCTACGAAATTGTTGTCTGCAAGATCCAGCACTTGAAGAGACGTAAGATACGACAGCTGAGTCGGGATGCTACCGCTGAACTGGTTTGATCGTAGACGGAGAACTTTCAATGACGAAAGGCTTCGTCCCAGCCATGTAGGTATGCTGCCAGATAACCTGTTTTCGCCAAGATCAAGGGTAACCAACTGCCGGCACCGCTCGAGGGCTCGAGGGATGTTTCCAGAGAGACCGTTGTTACTCAAGTGCAGAGATCGGAGACGGGTGAGAGATCCAACCGTCTCGGGTATGTTCCCCGACAAGCCATTGTTTGAGAAATCGACAGTCACCAGGTTCAGCATCTCACTCCTGCACTGAGGGAGCGTTCCGTGTAGCTCGTTGTTCGAAACGTCAAGAACCTGCAGCGATGTCATGTTGCAGAGGCACGACGGAAAGCTGCCATCGAGACGATTTTGGGACAAGATCAAAAATTTGAGGACCACCCCTGAGGAAAAACTCGAAGGAATTGGACCGGAAAGTGAGTTATTGGACAAATTTAGGATCTGAAGTCTGGAAGGGTTAATGTCAGGAATTGGACCAACAAAACTGTTGGATCTCAAATCAAGATGAATGAACTTGTATCTTCCCAAAGAAGGTGGCAGGGGTCCCTTCATATTGTTGTGTGACAGATTGAGATACTGCAGATCAAGATTAAACGACCACGAAGGAAAATCGTCCGTTATTCCTGCTTCGGATATCCATAATGTGGTCAACTTCGTCTGGCTGCGAAGCCACGTAGGAAAACTCAGTCCCAGATTACAGGAGCACAACGCGACGAAGCTCGCGTCGAATGGAGGAACCCAGTCCTGGCTCAAGATTATGTCCAGGCGATTATGGGATAGGTAAATCCCATCCAACTTGCTTAGGTTGGCAAAGTGATCCTCAGTTAGAGCACCCTCCAAGCTGTTTGAAGAGAGATCCAGATCAATTAGCTCACTCAGCTGTCCCAAACTTGGGGGAACTGTCCCGCTCAAATTGTTCCCGCTTAGTTCTAACAGCTGCAGACCAAAACCTGTTCCTGATTTCCTATTTTCCGCGCATTTTGACAGACCTTCCAATAGAGCGGCGACGGTCCCTCGGATTTTGTTGTTGCTCAGGTTCAGATGGAACAGTCTGCAGAGCTTCCCCATGACATCCGGTATCTCGCCGTCGATTCTGTTGTACATCATGCGCAAGGTTCCCAGATTGATGAGGTTCCCTATGGACTGTGGTATCCTCCCATTCAGACTATTTACCGAGAGGTCTAGGTAATTCAAGCCATGGAGGTTTCCCAAGGTTTCTGGTATCCTCCCGCTAATGTTGTTGCCACTCAGCTCTAACCTCTGCAGACGGCTGAGATTTCCTACAGATTCGGGAATCTCTCCGTCGACAGAGTTCGAGGAGATCCCTAAGCCCTGCAGGCTTGCGAGAGCCCCGACGGTGGTCGGTATCTGCCCGGTGATCCGATTGAGGGACAGATCTAGCTCGACCAACCTGCTGAGGTTCGACATGCTTCCCGTCATCTCCCCGCCTATTCTGTTGGACGACAGACCCAAATACTCTAGCATGCTCAGGCTCCAGAGGGTCTCCGGGATCTCTCCCGCGATTCGATTGAACCTCAAGTCTAAATGCTTCAGATGGCTCAGATTTCCCACCGATTTGGGGATAGACCCTTCGATACGGTTGCTCGACAGGTCTAGGTAATGCAACTGGCTCAGCCTCCCCAAGTTCTCTGGGATCGACCCGCTGAGCGCATTGGAGGACAAGTCTGCAAAGGCCAACCGGCTGAGGTTGCCGAGAAGCTGTAGCGTACCCGGCCCGAGCTGGTTGTTCCTCGATGACAAGCTCCTCATGCGACCGAAGTATCCTGCGGAAAACGGTAGCTCCCCGTGGAACCCGCAGTCTCCGAGGTTCAGATACGCGAGGCTGCTAAGGTTAACCAGCCAGGTCGGGACGGCAGATTGGAAGGCGTTCAGGGAGAGGTCGAGGGCGGTGAGGGAGGTGAGATTGACGTGCTGCAGGGCTGCGGGGACGGCGGAGAGCCCCGTCCGCGACAGTGTCAGTTCCGACAGAGAAGGTAGCACGTTAACATGATAAACCCAGTCGTCGGATGCCTCGGAGAGGTCGACCGAGGTCATGTCGAGGTAGGCGAGAGAAGGGGTTCCGGAGAGCCAGCGGAGGTCGTCGGCTCGCAAGGAGGAGGAGGAGGACGACGATGATCCGGAACCGAGGTCGAGGAAGTTCAAGCTCGAGAGGTTTCCGAGCCAACGGGGCACGGCTCCGCCGAACAGGGTGCTGTGGAGGTTGAGGTACTCCAAGTCCACGAGATACCTTATGGAGTCCGGAATGGGTGCTCCGGCGAAATTGTTCGTGCTCAAGTCGAGGTACCTGAGGCGTGCGAGGCCGCGCAGAGACGGGTTTAGCGTACTTGTTGCTTCCGGCTGCGGGTACGGGTAACGGAGGTCGAGCTTCACGACGTGGCCGGTCGCGTTGTCGCAGCCCACCCCTCGCCAGCTGCAGCAGTCTCTTCCTCTCCAGGAGGAGAGCCAGGCGCCGGGGTCATACATGTCTGATCTGATGGCGAGGAGGGATCTCCTTTCGGATTCGATGCAGCCCTCGCCACCCTTCACCGCCTTGATGTCATGGACAGATGAGATTAGGATACCCATCAACAGTAGGACGTGCACTGGTGGTGGGAGTATCCCAGTCTTGCATGCCATTGAGACCCTCCCCAGGACACTTGAAGTCAGAGCTGATGAGATATAGTTAGGTGAGGGGTCTCCCAGTTCAAACTTATACCCACGTATTTCTCTGTTTCACCTGAGCCTAAGGTGTTTTCACCGATTTTGGGAAGTTTTTAAACCGATCGTTTATGAAAACCCTTGTTAAATTTTTTTTTTAGGCACTGGTTTTGGTCGGCTCAAAAATCATAAAAATCGGTGTAATGCATTTTTGGGTGACTTTATAAACACCCCAAATCGGTGAATTTTGAGCGGCTCTATTTTTTATTCCATTTATATCCTCACAAAAATATATATAATTATAACTACTGATACCCTTCCCTATTTAATTTATTCGTGTAAAAAATTTTCAGAACCGCTCGTCAGTGAATTACCAAGCATGGAACATTATGGGATTTTGAGCGGCTCTATTTAATTTAAGATTGATTGTGCCGCTTTCGTCCAAAACTAACAGTCTGTTACATATTCAATTGCAGTCTATGTGGTAACTTTGAAACATTATGGGATTCGTCCCAAGTCTTTAATTGGAATGTTCCATGTATTTCTAAGGTATCAGGCCGGCTAAACATAATTTTCTCAGTATTTTCAAAAGGTACCAGCCAGGTAAATATTAAATAGAAAACAAAAGGCAAAGAACTTAATGCTTCGAAAGGAATAAATACAAAAGTCAGGAAAAATCAGTCAATGATGTCACAGACTTGCCCAGGAAAACGAAGATGCTGAAACAGCAAACAGAACTTATTCTCCAGTTCAATAGAAGAGTCGGGAATAGCACTTATTCTATGCAGAAAATGATGGACAAAGAGTGGTCGCTGTAAATTTATAATTTGGAGTGTTCTGTTCGGGTTTATCTGAAATTATTCTCTAGAAATCTGTCCGACATCATCTATAAACTCTTACACTATGTTTGGGAACATAGGAGGGGAGGGAGAGGAAAATTTGAGAGGAAGGAAAATTGAGGGAGAGGAAAATTAACTTTACCTCTTCTTGTTTGGATGAACAAAAAGTAGGGGAAGAAAAAGTTTAAAAACAATTTTTTATTTGTTTATGGATATAGGTATAATTACTATTTCCTCCTTGGTATTCTCAAATGATGATTTAATATTAACTTTTTGAGGGGTAGTGGGGTAAATTCACTCAAATTCCTCTCATCTCTCTCCATTTTTCTTCCACATTTGGGAGGAAAATTTTTTGGTGGGACCCACCTACTTTTTCCTCTCAAATTTTTCTCCCCCATGTTCTCTCCGCCTTTCCAAACACCATCATTTAAAATTTTCCTCTCACTTTCCCCTCAACTTTTTCCTTCCTCCCATTTTCCACCCTTCCCAAACAGTACCTTAGGGTTTATATTATGCCTCATTTGGTTTGCGGAAAAGAAAGGAAATCAATTTCTTGGTATTTTCTTTCCTTTGGAAAATTATTATTCTCATCGATTTTTTTTTTCCAGTGTTTAGAAATCACAAGAAAATTGAAAAGAAAAGTGAATACTTAAAAGTGGAAAAGTGAATCCTTTCATTTTTTTTCCTAATTTTCTTTTTCTTGGAAATCACTTTCCTTTCCTCCTCAGTTCCTTTGGCACCCAAACATAGAAAAGTAATGACCTCTTGATTCTGCAAACCAAAGGAGGCCTAAATGCAGCCCAGGAAAGAAGACAGGTTTGGATTCAGATTATGCTTTCAAATAGTAAGTATTATTGTTGTCAGAGTTTACACTTTCTGGAAATTGCTGAGAAACCCAATTTCGGGGTGGACTTTTATGAAATGCCCACCCGCTGGATAAGTTTTATGAAATACCCAGAATTAAGTATTTTTACGTTAAATATTTCAAGATTTCCTTTTAGATGCCACCCGCTAGAAACTGCTATTTTTATAATACCGAAACTACCCCTCCGCGCGAATTGGTCATCTATATGTATTTGAATTCAAAAAACTCAGATCTGGATTGTGATTTTCGTCTTCTTCTTCTTCACTGGAAATCTGAATTCCATTGCTCTCATCTTCAGCAGAGATCGCAAAGATCGTTCGTAGTTCGGTGTGCTTTTCTTCAGTCGAACTCAGATCATCGCTCGTCATCATCATCATCATTTTCATCTTCATCGTGGAGACATTTGAAGTTTTCCGACAATTAGGTCAATTGTGGAGAGAATATCTTTCTTCTTCTTTTCCATCAGAATTATCATCGTTTTGAAAGAAGAACGAAACTCTTTGTTCATGAAAAAAAAAACTAAATTACACGGAGAATGCCATTCTCCGTTTTATTTAAAACGGAGAATGCCGTTCTCCGTCTTAATTTAAACGGAGAATGACATTCTCCGTCTTAATTTAAACGGAGAATGGTCATTCTCCGTGCTACATTAAGACGGAGAATGTCATTCTCCGTTTTATTTAACACGGAGAATGACATATTCTCCGTTTTATTTAACACGGAGAATGGCATTCTCCGTGTTAGTAACACGGAGAATGGTCATTCTCCTGCGTTTTAACACTAGAATGATCATTCTCCGTGTTAAATAAAACGGAGAATGTCATTCTCCGTGTTAAATAAAACGGAGAATGACATTCTCCATCTTAATGTAGCACGGAGAATGGCCATTCTCCGTTTAAATTAAGACGGAGAATGTCATTCTCCGTTTTATTTAACACGGAGAATGTCATTCTCCGTTTTATTTAACACGGAGAATGGCATTCTCCGTGTTCTAACACGGAGAATGGTCATTCTCTTGCGTTTTAACACTGGAATGACCATTCTTCGTGTAAACTAAGACGGAGAATGACCATTCTCCGTCTAAATTATGACGGAGAATGGTCATTCTCCGTGTAACTTTCAGGACGGAGAATGACATTCTCCGTCTTAATTAAGACGGAGAATGTCATTCTCCGTGTTACTAACACGGAGAATGGTCATTCTCCGTGTAAATTAAGACGGAGAATGCCATTCTCCGTGTTACTAATACGGAGAATGACCACCCTCATGTGAAATTAACATTTTTCGTGTTCTAACACGGAGAATGGCCATTCTCCTGCATTTTATGGTCAGCTGAAACTTTGGAGGGCCATAACTTTTGACTGGGAGGTCGAAACGAGGTCCCGTTTGTCGCAAAATGAGCGTATCGTCGAGGAGACTGAAAGTAACAGCTCCACCGTTAGACGGCCTTCCGAAATTTTAGATTCGCAAAAAAATGATGTTTGGACCTCCGTTTTAGCATTTTTGTCGTTTGTCCCAGTCTTTCCGAAATTTTTCGACGAGTTTTTGAAGATTTTTGAGGAGAAAACCTAGATTCGAAAGTGAGCAGCGTAAGGAAGAAGATGAAGTATCGAAACTTTTTTTTAAGAGCAGTTTCGTGGGTGTTTTCAATAAATTAAAAGGAATTGCAAAAGGGTCATTTGGAACCCGCTTTGGATAAGTTTCTCTAATTCTGGGCACGCGATGAAAGTTTTTTTAGCGGTGGATTTTACATAAAACTTTTTTAGTTTTTGGGCATTTCATAAATCTTTCCTTACACTTTGGTGCTGTAATATTTGGTTTTGATGTGGGATGTAACATGTAACATAAGTGTAGCTTCCTTGGTTCTGGATGTAAAAGCAGGTTGCAAATATTAATATAGTTTGAAGGCTAAATTGTCCAGTGCTCGATTGTAGGCAACTACAACTTCATAAATTGTATTTTTGAAGCGTCTTCTGTCAATTTTGAAGTCCCTGACTGACTGAAAATTTAGTCGAATATGCTTTTAAAGTGGTAGGCATGTGGGGGTAGCATGGGCGTCTAACTGGACAGAAATATTCAAAATTGAAAGTACTTCAAAATTGACGGAAGATAGATTCAAAAGCCCAATTGAAAATCTATTGTGTCAAAAACACGAGTGCTATAGATGGAATACCATTAGGATAATTTAGCCTAGTTTGAATGGCTGGATATATGACCCAGTATTCTAGGTTAAATATTTATTAGATTCTCTCGGAAAAATAAATCCAAGATTTAGTCCTGACGTGGGATATTAGATGGGAGTATATATTTGAGTGCTTAGGTCTCCAATATACATACAAGATGAACAGGAGCCTTTGAATTTGCATGAAACCTGTACAATTTCTCAGCGTTCAAGAAAACATTAAACAAGGCCACAGACCATCAGATCGTCAGAAGTCACAATGTCATCTATACTGATTGATCTTGCCTACAAGTTTGCATTATATGCATATATTACTGCAAGCACGTTCTACTTTTTACATCTTCTAGCAGGTAAACCGAGGGGCTGTTTGGATAGATGTAACTCTTTGAAAGTGTGAAAGTGACACTTGCAGCAAGTTGAATTTCCGTAGACTTGCAGCAAGTGGCACTTTCCAAAATGTGTTTGGATGGAGTACTTTTTGTCTGGTGAAAGTGGAAAAAAAAATTGGTTTGGTGTTTGGATAGTTATGTAAGTAGAAAATGAAAGTTTTTTTTTTGAGATGTGGTAAACCTAGGTATGGTTATCCCCAATAATTAAATTAGTTATCATAATTAAATTAAATTAATTATTATAATTAAACACATTATCATAACTAAACATATTATAATTATATTAATTACTAAAACGATTAATTAAACATATAATTAACTACTCCTAACTACTACTCCCCCATATAAACCCAACAGCAATGCCAGCAAACAAGCCCATCCACTTCAAAGAGGAAAGTATAATATTAATATTAAGAGAAAAAAGGGTGTCCTCTGGTGGCAGCCATCTTCTTCGGTGGCAGCCATGTCCTCCGGCGTCTATGTCCACGTCGTTGCTTCGGCGCGCGCTGGGAGAAGGCGACTTCAGCGCGTTGGTGGAGCCTTCGGGCGGCGGAGTTGGGTGACGTGCCGCCGCCTCCAGATCCGCACCGGAGCTGGAGATCCGAACCGCCGATGACCGATCTCCGGTGGCATCCATCCTCTTCTCGGTCGGCTTCACTCCCCCGACGGCAACGACTCTGGAGTTTCGCTCCCCACGCTCTCCCAAGCCACCTCGAGGTTGTTCACTTGCAGCTGAGTTCCCTCACTTTTTTGATGCATCTGGAGTGTAGGAAAATGGAGGGGGACAGTAACTGGATTTTGTCAGAAAACCCAACTTGCAGCACAGTTGCTATCTGTTACCAAACGCTGAAACTGTGAGATGTAGCGCTCAGTTGCAGCGGAAACCCGAACTTGCAGCGGAGTTGCATCAAACCAAACAGGCCCCAAGTGCAGTATCATGACACCAATGTCAAAACAACAAAGTTCATGAAATAAAAAACAGACTGCAAATCTAGATTATCATTCCACTCGGAATTTCTTTTTGTTTCTTTTTTTCGATATAAAGTTACTCAAATGCTGATTTTGCCTTACAGATCATTCAAACTAAACGTATACAAAGGATTGTTGAATATACATAAACATTTCTGTAAACCACACTAGGCATGGGTGTAAGTAACAAAGGGGGCCTTACAGTCGGACTGATTAATGAAAATCAATACTCCGATTCAGAGTAGTACATTTACACTCCCCAAAAAGTTTGATATTTCCATGGTATCATATACTAGTAATGAATTGAATAGCTCAACATAATCATCATGGAAAAATGGAAGGTGAACTGTAAGTCTACTCAAGGAGCTCATCCAGCATTGACTATGATCAGGATAAGCAGGGATAAGATCAATGGCTTCAAGGGTGACCGGACATTCTAGCCAGCAATGCAGCACAAGGATATTGAGCACTTCATGCCGAGGGAATTAGATAAACAGCTGCAAAGATTTCAGAAGTTAACTAATAGAATTGAAAAAAGGAAATGTCACAACTTTTTACGATTAAAGAGGTTATATTAGTCACTCGCACTATTTGATTTGAATAGTAAAAGTGGGAAAAAAAAAATTATAAAACCAGCCTGATATAGCACGAGTTCACGATGGAGCAGTAGATATAGTTTATGAATTAAAGAACCTAACAAAACTATCCATCACGTTGTTATGGAATCGTCTTAAATTCAGCCTATGAATAACTACCGTCTCCACTAGTATAGCCATAATTTCTACTTGGAGTGGGCACCGAATTCATATTTGCAAAGTAGAAATGACAGGAAAAGGTTGAAATTTTTACCCACTGTGAAACTCTAATCGTTGAGATGGCATCAGAGCCACCTAGGTTCAAAACTTCAAATCTTGTATGGAGAGCGAGCCACACATTAATGGAATGGAATGTTGGAGGTGTAGGTGTGTGTTGTGGCTGTCAAGTGTGGAGCTCTCCATACCGTTAAAATGAGTCTAAGGGACATCTAGGTTCAAATCACGTATGGATATTAAGTCGAACCTAAATGGAACCCAAGGGGAGTGGATTTCGCCGTGGTGGTGGGTTGGGGGAAATGGCTATAATTTGGGTTTGATTGGTAGGAAAACAAAACTAGGATAAGGTTTTAAGCTAGCAAAGAGAGAAAATTCGGGTTAGGGTCACGAAATAAATTTTGCAAATAGGGAAGAAAATGACAAAATTAGAGTTTGTAGATAGGCAAATTTGTCTTTTGAAACTTACCATTATTCTCTAATTGCAAAATTATATTTTAGGGTATTTAAGTGCAAATTAGCCCAAATAATAATAACAATAATAACAATAATAATAATAATTTAACAATAATAATAATAATAATTTCTTGAAGGGTAATTAGTACAATTTATTGGTCACCAAATGGTCCACAACACAGTCTGGGCCTGTAGGCCCACAACTTACACAACACGGCCCGGAGGGCTCACAAACTCTCACTACTTGGCCTAAAGGCCTGCTACCCCAGCCAGAACACCCACTATTCTGGCTCGAAGGCCCGCTGCTTCGGCCTGAAGGCCCACTCCTCCACACCTGCTCCATACCCAGCCCACCTAACCCGCTACTCCACATTTGGCCCACCCGACCAGCCCAGCCCGCCCGACCAGCTCCACAACTTGCACTAATTAATTCCCACCACAAGGGAATTGCTTCCCCCAAAGCTTAACCCAAGACCTATAGGGGGGATGTCTCACACTCTAACTAACCACTTGGGCTAGGAGTGCTTGACAAAATCAACTTTGCTAAGTGAGTCATTCTAAAATAGGAAATTACATGGTTTCTTAAATACAGGCTGAGAACTGGTTTCGTGCAATGGTATAGTTTCTTATAAAAATCACATAAAATGGCACCAATATGAGATTTGAACCTTGGTGGCACCAAAACTCCAAACTTTCTGGCGAGGGTTTTGTTATATATATAGGGCGTGGATCAAAAGTCCCGTCCGCGGAGCGGGGGCCCTTGTGGGGCCTGCATGTGCGTCTGCTCGATCCAACAATCGAGGGCGGTGAGGCTTCGCGGGCGGGGCTCCGGATCCAGACCCATATATATGGTTGCGGAGCCCCGCCACCCTCGACCGTTGGATTGAGCGGGGGGGGGGGGGGGGGGGGGGGGGGGGGGGTCGGCTTTGGCGGGGCTCCGTGAGCGGGGCTTTTTGATCCGCACCTTCTATATATATATATATATATATATATATATATATATATAGTTGGCACACGTACTCCATCAATCAATTGTAGAGCTCTGAAATATTATTCAGACTGGTAACATTGCTTCTAGAGAAGAACTATTATGAGAACTACTCATGGAATGAATCTGATAGAAAGTGCTTGTATGAAATTAACCATCCCAAGATATCATACGAGGAAGATAACCAAAAATATCTTGTCAACCTGTGGCAAAGCTTGTTAAGGCAGCAGAGACCAAAAAACCTAGGCAGGTGCCTCAAGGGCGTGAGACGGGGCCCTATAAAAGTAAAATTAGGGATGTGATGTAGTTAAGCTGAGACAAACTTGTGGTTTATGATTGAGTCCTGTTGTGGGGCTCTAATCTTTGATTCTTTTCTTTCTACTTGACTCAGAGACTCGGAGTTGGGCTTTCTTGCCCTGGTAAAGGACTATACGAACAAGAGAGAGAGAGACCTCACCACTGGACGTCGGAGATGCAGGAATTGTCGTCCATCAATAGTCGACAATGTTGAGGCCAGAGGCGATTTAGATCAGAAGTTAGAGGCAGGAGAAGGGAATTGGAGGAGATTTAGGCACTTTATTCTTTTCATCCTTAATATCTGTAGTTTACTGGTTTGGGCCGTGTTCCCACTTCAATTGTTGATGGACCTACCCGGGTTCAGATTTCATGTTAAGCGAGTCTGGGGCTTCCTGAGGCGGCTAAGTGTTAGCAGCCAGTGTCAACGCGTCTATCTCAAATCTCAATACCTTGCTGCAGTGGCAGGCCATCTGAAATACCTAGGTGAGCGCCTTTAACAAGCCTGAAGCCAGTGAGAATTTGGATGTGAAGTTGGGGGGAGGAGTAGTAGACTGGAGAATAAAGGTACATTAGAGAGACCTTTGAGTTTCCACGTATGGATTTTAGTACAGCGTCAGCAATCTCTCCCTTTCTATTTTCCTATTGATCCAAGTCAAAGTAACATGGAAGAGCACACTCCATTAGATGGTCTTTATATATTAGTGCCGATACCTTGAGAAAAGAGTTTCCTTGATCAAGATGCTCAGTGTCAATCCCTTGAGAAAGGAGTTTCCTTGATAAGGATGCTCAGGCTCCGTGTGGCCATCCAAATCACGGCCGTCGCCGCTTGTCAACACATTCTTGATTGTATACAAATAAAAATTAAGTGGTTTGGATAGTTTCAACCACACATCAAGTAAAATCAAAATGACACAATGGATGGATTTAACTCACATAAACTGACCATTAAAATGCCACTTAAATTTCACTTTATCGATAGGTTAAAGACCGTCTAAACTACAATATTAGTTGTATACAACTGAGGATATATGATCATGTCAGTGCTGGTCTTCAATTGCATGATCGAGATTCATAGTGTGTAGTTCCTCAAATAAACTCCTCGATTAACTTAGGTTTATGTATACATAAGTTAATTGGAAGATTAACGAATTGAATAATATTCCAACAACAAAAACTTTATTCCAAATAGAATAATATTAGATACAGTAAACTGAACTACTACACAGAAGGCACAATAATGATATGAATCAAATAAATTTGTTTCAGCATATGACATAAAGAGAAGTAAAACATGCTATAGAAGGTAGAAGTTACATATGCAAGGGGCATAAGGAAGTTACCAGTGTTTGATTATACAACACAAGTGCACACGCCAAGAGTTGATTTCGTCAAATTCCCCTCTGACAGCTCTCTAACAGTTTCATTTAGTCTCCATAAACATTGTCATTGACCTTCCTTAACTTCTAGTCTCTCTGCTAAGAATTCATCAAGCAGGCCAAAATTTGGGACACAATCTTTACTTGAATTGTCAGAAGGCAACTTGTGTATGCATCCTAGAATATGTTGTACATCACGGCACACTCTGGTTCATTGATAGACGTTCATCGAATCAACAAATGAAGATTTTACAGAAAGTAGCCCCAGATGGAATGATCGGGATAAAGTTCTTTTAGTGATTTACCTATTTTTGCCTTGCGGAGTGTTCATATTCAACTTTGAGAATGCTTCTGAAATATGTGAATGGAAAATTTGAACCACTTGCCTGCATAGGAAAATTGCATACAGGATCAACTAACTTCGCATCGATACCAAAATATGGAATTGGAGGTAATGCATCTGTCTGCAGAACATATTTGCCTAATTCAAAATGATTTCATCCACAAAGATTGGCATACAAGGTATGCATCGAATTGGTTTTCCTAGAGAAAATGACAATTCCCCACTTCTCTCTACTTTTTCTATACCTTCATCTTGCTTTCTGTGAAACCAGTCTTTCCTGTGTGATGGAGTGCTACTAATGACAACTGACTGAACAAGTGTACATAGATTCTGATGTACCATATTATTACCATTTACATGATGTTCTTATTGGCAGACTATCAGGTGAGGTTGTCTTCAAAGTTTAAACAGCTCAAATCCAACTTTAGCTAGTCTGTCTGTTGAGCTGCTACTTCAAGTGTTCTTTTATGTATTTATTTTGGACTATGTTGAATGGACACAGATTGGGCACGACACACTAAGGACACAGTGGCACGGACACAATACTTGTTAAGGTGGATCCTGGTGTAATTTGGAGTGTTCGGGATGTGTCTCATACGTGTCAGACACGAGAGGGACCTAATTTTTAGAGTGTCCCTGCTTTCTAGATTTTGAATGAACAGTAGAAATGTATTGACAACATTGTCATTCAATGGCCAATTTTGGTTTACAACTTTTAAGCGAAACCTTCATGAGAAGCATGCATTGGATGTGATATATGTACCAAAAAGTGTACATTTATGATAAGTTATCAAGCACAGAACAACAAAAACATGTGGACAGTGACTCTGACATGGTAAACCCTAAAAGCAAGGCACATGAAACAGGAAGGAATGTATAATATATGCTCTTTAGTTTCTTGTAAGAATTAAGAAAAAGGGTTAAAATATTGAAAACTTGAATAAGATATACTACTTACATGTAATTTTATCACTCATCTGTATAACCCAAAGAACTCATGCTCAGCTTAGCTCAACTGCCCATCTTTCCATTTCTCAGAATTGGTAGATTAATGTATATAACTTCTAACACTGAACATATTCTCACTTTATTATATTTCATAAACATTGTGGCCGACTCTATTACTAATAAATTATGTTCTTCAGACTTTAGTTCGTAAAACTGAAGGAAATAGGTATAAAAAAAACTGTAAGAGAAATGTCAAGATAAGAACTGTTTCCATTAACAATTTAAAAGCAAACATAAAGACTACTCATGGAACTGACACATTTAACCAGTATCCAATAAGATGGAGCCCTCTTCAGAGAAGAAGTGTCTTTACTGTATGAAAGCCAAGTAATCATGTCCAAAAGGTGCCTAAACGAGATAAATAAATAAATTATAGGTCCAAATTTGTTGTGATAACTACAGCTTAATACGTAGCTTCCTTAGCTTTCCACATGTGCTCCCTCCATTTTACAACCGGCTGAACATGTGACGTAGCATATACACGTAAAAAGTATAAACAATTAAACATAATGATGCATGGACATGAGGACACATGGATATGCATATATATGCATGCACGTCTACATATCCACACACTTTTGTTTTTATGCATAACATGTGTGAGCATTTGTGCATTCATCCATACATGTATTTAATGTTGTGAAAAGGGTCTTCCTAGGTGTTAAGAAGGGGTCGAACTGCTTTAAAGCAGTCTGGTTAGGCGGTTTGCTATATTGAACCTACTTTTATATTTAGTACACTTTGGTGAGTACCAAGGGATATAAATTAGCACACCCTATGATAGTTATATGTATTCATATTAATAGTGTTAGAATAAGTACACAACCTTAACCGTCACTAGGACTCTAGAGTTTGGGTGAACCTCAACCGACAGAGACTTTTAACACTTTAACATGGTATTACAGGAACCTAGGTTCAAATCCTCTGGCACACTTTTTAAGCAAATTTAAAAAATAATTATACCGATGCATGAATCTAGCTATGTGCGCAAAATTGGCCTTCAACCTGCGGGGAGTGCTAGAATAAATATATAACCCTCAACCCTTACTAAAACTCGTGCAGTTGGACTTTAACACTTCAACAAGTAGTATACCCAAAAGCCAACTTACTATGTAAATGAGATACCATTAACTGATACCTAGTTTATATTATTATAATTAATTGATTAATTTACTGCAAGCTATTATTTTTATTGTCAACTTATTATATTATAACCCAAGTAGTTGTGATGATGGTTTAATTGTAATGATAATTATAGCATACAGTATTAAACCACATATATGCATGAATTGATAAACATTCCTCGTTGTAGGAATATCTAATTGGGTTTGATATTTCAGCTATGTTACCTGGACTCGGGTACGGGTGTCGGGTACGGGTACATATCCAAGAGTCGGGTCCTTCAAACTCATAATTGAAGGACACACGGACTCGGTTAAAAAGGATCCAAATTTTGGGTATGGGTACGGAAATATGACTAAGGTTTCGTAAAAAGACAACCTGTAATTATAAATTACTAGTAAATTTTACTCAACTAGTTGAATAAGTGCCTAAGGGATGTCCCTTCAGCTCCCCTACTACTTAATTACCAGTCTACCATATTAAAATAAACTATCTACACCATTACCACATTAAAATAAACTATCTACATCATTACCACATTAAAATAAACTATCTACTTCACTACCAGTCTTTCGATTGTCACCATGAAGGATCCGATTGTCACCATGGAGGATCGGATACGGATTCCATACCCATACCCATGTCCTAAAGGGTCGACACGGGTACTTCTCCTTAAAGTGGAGAGTCCGGGTAACATAGTATTTCAGTATACTATTAAAAACTTGATAAAATAGCTAGTATCATAAGCTATGGAACACGATAAGTTGTATAAAGTGTGTAGATGCTCATTAGAGAATTAGTTTATTGGACGAACGCATACTAGACTCCTATACAAAGCTTTATATCTGCCTTTAAAAACGAGAGAAAGGACATTATAAGTCATTTGGAAGTCATCATAAGAAGAAAACTAGAGCAAAGAGGGTACTCAAATGGGAGATATTCCTACTTGGAGAACTCATAGGCATCTAGACTGAGGTGCTTTTCATTAGTCATCACATGCTAACCTGATCGTATGTACAATCCCTCTCTATATATTAGAAATCTAAACTTTTAATTCTATTGCCTTTAGATCCATGGGACACTTTCAAATATAGACAGATGAAATAATTACCAAAGTCTTTATATACTTCCTTTTATACTGAATTAACATTTAATGGGGTGAAAAATATCATAAGCTATGATTTCTTCCATCCAGATTGGTCATTTATCATTTATTATCCCACAACCAAATTTCTAAAGTGAAAGTTTAGGTCTCATCCTCTATCTGATTGTCAACTCTGTCGCCCACCTCCAAGTCGTTTGTCTACCAATCAGGTACGTATCAATATTTTTTTTTTTCAAGTTTCTTTCTTAAAGGTTCCCTTTCACTCAGTTCTTCTATTCCTTTTTTTCCTCTTGCTTTACCGCTTCGATTCTCTTGAAGTTGCGCCACCGTTAGTCCCTTTTGGCTTTGTTATTTTTTGGTTATCAAGATGATTGACCTCTATAAATGTTTAGTTTGTTATCTATTGATTGGTTATCTTATCAAAGTTCAAGCTCCCGAATGTATAGCCTCTCTTTTTTCTCTGTTTTTCTTCTTATGAAAACTTTATTTTTTTTTATACACATGCCTTTCCACTTTATGTTTTTATAACGGGGGACCAACAAGGAAAAAACTGGTACGCTTAACTGCCTAGCCAACATTTAGGAATTTACTGGTCCTGGTTCGCTCTGGACAAATAAACCACTTAGGTTACGTCCATGAGAGTGTGTAGCTGTGTTCCTATAGCAAAACTGCCTTGCTTACACCCCAACCAAGATGCATGGTGGGACATCCCAGTGCACGATCCACACCATTTAAATTATTTTTATCTTTGATCATCCATGAACAGAAGCATTCATAAACCACTTGATGCACCAACTAAGTACTGAAGGCATTTCACAACAGTAGATGGTCATAGAACAATGAAGATTATTGAGAAACTATGACCATCTGTTCAAAAGAGTTTGGCACAAAATACAATAAACTTCTGCAAGAATAAGGAAATGAACTAAATAAACATGCAGAGAGATTCATTGAGTTGTGGAAGAGGCCTCCACAACTAATAACAATCACTTACCTGAAAATTATTAGGACATCACCTTCATGTAGAGTCGGGGATAAAATACGATGAAGATAAGATACTTCCTGGACAAACAAAGCAAAAGACCAGACATCCAATCAGATATGGTCCTCAAAGATATGATGCAGGAGCAAAAAATTGTGCTAGATCTTAAATCATCTTTTCATGACAGAGAAAATATTTAAATGCAAAAATAAGAAATCTATCATTATAGTGAAAAGAGATGAGCACTAAGAGCATTAGGTGACTAAAATAGTTTATGAAGATGGAAGTTCAACAAACCCTGGTTCAATTTTATCAAAAAATGGACAGCTGACATCAAAGTGACTTCTAAACTAACCAACAGAATGTAATAATTATTCACATTAAACACGGTCGCTTAATTGAGAAAGTGTGGAACAAACCAAACTCGCAAAAGATCATGAAAAGAAAATCATATTGGAAAAAAAAAGTTTCAAAAGGTATTTGAACAATATAACATATGGTTTTCCATAAATGGACACTAACATTTAATTTGAACTATCACAAGATGCATGAAAGATGTAATTCAGGAAATGTACCAACCAAATATAAATTGCTTCCACAATGATGTAATCATAAAGGAACAAGAATCAATGCAGCAGGAACTACTCATAATTCACTTACAGATATCCTGATATACTTGAGAGTGATCTTGAAAGAGATTTAACCAGTGAACAAAACATGACAACTAACAAGTAACAACAAAATAGTTTTATCCCATACTAATTATTTATTTTTCTGTTGATCAAACCGTTGAACCAATAGATCCTAAAGTAAGAGCCAGCTATGTCAAGCCCTCCTCTCATTACAGAGGACTATAGCGATCAATGAAACAGTTTAAGCTCTTGCTGGTGTAAAACATTAAGAAGTTCCAGTAGCATCGCTGCATCAGCCAGAATCACTTGACTGCTTTACAATGTGTACATACATCGTGCATGCTGATCCATATTAATAATTCCGCACAAACATGAATAGGATCGGCATCCCCTAAGAGTTCTCAATAAATGAACTGGTTTCCATAGCATTCAAGCAGCTTCAGTGACTTCACTTTCAACTTGACTCGCCAACTAGAACCGGCTTCCCTAGCTCCACAATAGAATTACACTGAATATATGTTTCAAGGACATGAATTATGATTTGAATATGGATGGACATGTACAGATTCAAGAATTGACGGTTTTTAAAACTCTACTATATGGGGATGATAACACATATACTAAAATTTGGATTAGAAGCCCTTAACATGTACATAAAAGATTCAAATAGTTGAGCCCATAGTTTGGGATAAAGGCTTTGTTGTTGCAAACAGGTAAGATGACAAGGTTATCATGTCCAAATTCACATCTATGTACATACTACATTCAGAAGTATATCTTAAAAATATATACAATATTTGAGGGTAGGATGAGGTAGGTTCGCTTTAGGGCCTGTTTGGCAACTGCAAGGTTTACAGTATCGGTATCAGAATCGGACACTATCGGGATTGGCCGTATCGGGCGGTTTCGGATCGGAGTATCGCGTTTTTTGGTATCGGAAAGCAAATAACTATTAACAAATTATTAAACATTTAGAAAAATATTTTATATATTTAGGCATAATTTTAAATATTTATGTGTTGTTACTTAGTAGTTTTGAAATTGAATGAAATAATAGTCACCCTTGCTTATTGGTTTACCTGCGATAAACAAGTTTTTTTTATTTACAATCTTACAATGTTTTTACACCATGTTGATTGGCCTTTTTCGTTCAATTTTCTTTGTCGATTGACTGAAAAAGAGACCCCCAACGTTGATATCAGTCAGTATCGGTAACATCGATATCATATCTGGATATTGCAAACCATACCGGTATCGTCCGATACTGCAAACTACGCCGGAAAGTAGTACAAAAACTAGGGAACTAGCGGTGTTCTAAAAATCGGTTCTAGATTGCGCCTAGGTGCTAGGCGCTCAGTGCCCACCCGATGCCCGTTTAGTGCCTACCCGACGGCCGACTATGCAGATTTTTGGGTTTTATGGACAATTGCTGCAATTTTTAGCATGTTTTTTCTTTGTAGGACAGCCTAGAACTAGGCGGGCTAGGCGCCCGCCCAACTAATGCCTAGCAACTTTTATAAGTCGAAAGTCTAGTTTTCATTTGATGTATTGTTTGTTTATTGGAAAATAAGTTTCAAAACTTCATGCCACACCAGAAAATGGAACCTAGAGGCTCATCTAGTTTCCACTCCAAATGGTGGAAACTCAAGAAACTAGTGGGGAGTTATTATTTTCTATTTACAGAAGTGGTCCAAACTAATTAATACGGAAAACATTTATATCATTTTAATTATGACATGTCATCATGTTGCCCTAGTTTTCTTGTTATAGTTTCTAGCAAACAAACAACATTTTTTAGTTTTGGAAACCTACCTACTTTAGTTTCTAGAAAATCAAAAGAAGCTAAGTTTCCAACTTTCAAATAATTCCTGTTTCCAAACGGGCCCTTATGGTAGGTTGGTGTCAAGTCATTGCTTATAATTTGTAATAGTTATGTCATGTTGAAGCAAAAGCTATCTACAAATGTTCGTCCAGACGTCCTTCTAGGTTTCCCAATATATTGCAGTAGTCTTTTCTGTGTAGATTTAGAAAAAAGGAAGAAGCTATCCTAAGGTTTCTCCTTTTGGATATTAGATAAAATAATTCATCTACAACGAACTTTAAACTTGGCAAGGTCATGTCATTGATTAAAGGTTGAAAACAACAAGATGCCTTGGCACACAACCATCTGCCTTAAAAGCAAAAGCAAAATTCCTATGAGGAAAATTTAAGGAAAGAAACAAAAAGTGAAAAAACCAGTAGTGATTCTCTGACAATTGGTCAAAGATATTAGAAAGAAAAAGGATGGTGCTTTGCGCTGTCCTCTCCAGCCATGACTCATCTAAGTCTGTAGTTTGTTTAAGATCTTGCAGCAAAGAAATCAGTGATGCTAAATTTAAGGGGTTGAGTTGATTTATCTTTGAAGAAAGAAAGTAAAACATTTAAGAAGTTCATCCAGTGTGCCAGGAACTTCCCATATAAAGAAGTTAAAGTTTCTAAATCCTATTCCCGGGCTTCTTAGCAGTTAAGTTCCTCTACTTCGTCTCACAATTCCGTCCTCTTTCTAAACGAAGCCCCTCTGCTATTTTGCATACATGGTCTTTAGGTCCAAGGTGAAGTTCAAAGGACAATTAACAATTTTCTCATTATGAATTCAGAATAGAAAACTATAGCTGCAGTGATTAATTGCTAGTTTGAGTCATAAGACAAAACTTTGAAATAAAAATGGAAGATACTTTATAGAACCACACCAAGATACCCTATCAGTAACAAAAGTTTAGATAGATCCTATATCTGCTTTTATCTTTTACTGGTCTTTATGACTTTAATAGAAGCTTATCAATCATCTCTAACTTCCACTAAATAGAAATGTCAGTAGAAAATAGTAAAAACCTTGGTAACATGCCGAGCAAACTGACTGGGTTGTGAATCATCATCTTCTGGTGCATTCCAACTTTCAGCAATTTGAGGCAGCTTGCGAAGATTTGCCAACAATCTTTCTCTCATTATTTGAACAAGTTTTGTATGAATCTCATCCCGATGAACTCTGTAATCCTGTATAATCGTCAAAAAGAATTAAAGAAAATATACTTGCGAAGATGTCGATAGTTGCCAGATTAACCAAATAACTAACTTGACTACACGGAGAATGCAAATATATCAATAAATATTGCAATAGACTATTGGCAGTAAATTTATTGAAGATAAATTGACCAGCACCGACATAGTATCTTGTAGAAATGCTGAATAAACATTTCATGAACTAAGATTCAGAAAAACCTAGAGCACATTTTTAAGCTCATGTTACAGGAAAATAATGAAGCACAATACCAAAAAAAAAAAAATATCAATGAATAACATAATTGGGGCTAAATTTAGATACCAAAACCATAATCCTATAGATTAGAAGGGATTTTGACTTACGATCCTCTCAACAGCCATGCAAGCGCTAAATGGAAGGTTGTTTTTCCATATTTTCTGTTGACAATTATATCAAATTCGCAATTACAGCAAATCTTTCTAAGCTTACTAGACTACCAGAAGCTCATTTCTATAACAGCCTGCCAGTATTTATTGATGCACAGGGCAATATCATATAATAAGGACCGGTTGAAGAACATTTTTTCTAGAATTAGAGATTCGGTCAAAAGACCACACCTCCCTGCAGTCAGATTGCTGTCATGTTGTTAGAGAGCTTGAGCAGCTTGTCAAATGGTACCCAATTCTACAACCTATCTTTGAAGGTTCCTCCAGTCCAACTCATGATTTTCTAGTTTCAATAAAGTCAAAGTAGAGAAGCTATGTTTGTCATGAGCAACATATTGCAGCAAACAGAATATGACAGCAGCTACATACTTCGTATTATGTTTGAATTTTTTACATCGTTAATCTTAACAACATGGTATTGAAAACATCCTTTATTGGGCTACTTGTAAAGATCTCCAAATTACTCACAGAATAGTTTGTAAATATTTCAAATTATATAAAGCATGATAATTTGATTCTTCAAAATGAAGGGCCAAATATAGGAGTAGAGAAAAAGATCTACAAATTACTTATTGGACGTTTTTCAATAGCATGCTGTGAAGATTAATGATGTAAAACAATTCAAACGCATTAAAATTTGGTGTTGCATGGGTTTATCAACATAGATCCCAATCGAAAGCTAGTATTATAAAATTTCCAATGTATGGATATCTTCGATTCACCACTTTCAAGTTGCAAAAGTTCATTTTGTATAGCATTGATCATAGGTAAAACAATTTAAAATTACATGGTTTTTTTATTGGGCTGCTGAAATTGTATAGTTCATTTCCACCGTAGATGATTTTGAGTTCAGATGTTCCAATTGTAATTTCCAACTGATAGGGTTCCCTGCAAATCCTCTCTGAGTAGATGGATGGATTGATGGGTTGGTGGAGAGAGAGGGAGAGAAGTGATTCCCTGAGCAAGAATGACCTCAACAATCCAAGCGATGATTGACACCCATTATTGAGATCTCCACATCCTTGATTGGACACAACTAGAGGATCTACTAGTTTGGCTGCTTTAAACCCACATGCAAGCAACTTATGTTGACGGAATGAGATGGATAATACGTTTTAACCCAACCATATCCATATTGAATTGAACTGACAGATCTATACAAAGAGTTATGAAAAATAAACATATCCTGGTACATATAAAAGTAGGTGAGAGTGCAGACCATTTGTCACTAGATGGTGCAATGTATTTACTATCACAAACTTTAGACATAATTCTTTATTCTCATACCAGAAGGGATTAAAGCAATATGATCTCCTTGTTCTCAACATTATCAGTAATATCTAGAAATATCTGGTCATCCTATTTGTTATTATCATATTCAATTCCTATTGACTTTTACATGAATACGATAGTAGAGAAACCCTTGGTGGGTGATGTGGAGTCGCTTGAGTGAAGTATTGAAACTCACCAAGCTGTTAGGGTCAAGTTGGTAGGAGACATCCAAATGAGAGGCATCAGTGGCATTAGGAAAGTGTATATACAGTGCGTTCATATACTAAAACAAAGGGAGTTGAGAAATACAAAATTACAGGAAATAGAGGATGAACTGAGTTATCATACGACACGGGTCAAATATTCAGTTGCAATGGCTAAAATCTACAACAACAATAACAATGCATTCATCCAAAAAAAATTGGGGTCCTTTGTTTGAATCCTCTTCTTCCACTCGGCTTTGCTAAGGGCCATGTCATCTGTAGTTCTAACAAAAACCATATATTCAAACTTCAAACCATGTTCTTGTAGGTCTAACTCTAGTCCTAGCGGTTCCATTAACTACTATATTATCGCCCATGCTTATTGGAGCATCAATTAGTCTGTGTTGCACAAGTCCAAACCACCCAAGATGATTTTCTCTCAGCTTGTCCTCAATTGGCGTCATCTCTAACTTTCCAGGAATACACTCATTTCTTATCATATCCTTTAATATATTGCTACTCATCCATCTAGCCTTCTCATTTCGGCTATATTAACTTTCTGGACATTTTTTAATTGCCCAACACTGATCCATAAAGTATGGTTCGTCTTAAAGCAGTCTTGTAGAATTTTCATTTCAACTCCAGAGATAACTTGCAATCACAAAGTACTCCAGAAGAACTCCATTTCAACTTTCAACCAACCTGCTTTAATTCTATGCATGACACCTTCTCAATCTCTTCATCATGATGAATGATAGATCCTAAATACCGAAAAGTATCACTTGGGTATCTGGAATGACTAATTTCACTAACAAATTAGTATGGAAGAGATTTATAATGGGAACATGAAATCCTGCAACCCTTCAGTAGTCATAAATAAATAATGGCAGATATGCTTGCCTGAACACACGAGACATACAAGAACAACGTCATCTATAATCATATGATGCGGTAGATAAGGAAAAGTATGCCATAAAAAGAACATAAGATTACCTGAGCAACCCTATCGAACTCAGAAAGCAACAATCCTTTGCGAGTCTCTTGTGTCTTCAGAAAAAGAACCCGTCGAATTTCTTTATTTTAATGCACAAAGATATCATGGAACATAAGTAGCAGCCTTTGTGAGTTATAAGCTTCATGAAAGCAACAATTATGTATGGAGAGGTCTGGAACTAAACTTTAGGATTCAACAGGAACCACATGAACAATAAAGAACTACTTCAAGAACAGATAGCAGCAATAATATGCTGTACAGCTACTACAATCAATATTACATCTCTAAGCGTTTACATAACATCATTCACATACGCCACAAAAGTGATTATTGTTTCTGTTTTTAGATAAATTATACATAAATATAAACATAAATCAAACAGCTTAAACAGTCGATGGTCATATATCCTACAATTAAGATTCAATTATATAAGAGTTTCCGCAACTTTCATATTCACATATGTAATGACATTTATTCTTATTTCTGCTCATCAATAAACTATACCATTTATACTATTCTAGAAAAGCTAGCAAGAAAAAGAGACTGGTTCTCTTCTGATTCTAGATAAGGATTCTTAATCCCGTTCACGCTAACACATCGGTTACAATAGTACAGAATGTTTCCCACCTTATATTGGAAAATAAATAGTCAAGGGAACAATTGTAGTCAGGGTACAATAAACATCTCAACCAATTACGGAAATATCCTCCCTTGAATCATAAGGAAGGTGCTTTACTTACACATTTGAGTTCTGGATTTCTGATTCCTGTTTTCTGTAGCTGGGCGCATGTTTGATTGATATATATGAGTTTGAGGGAAGTGTTAGATAACTTAATGTATTAGCTTACTGGGTTGAAACCTGTTCAGTACTACTATCCAGCTCTACTCTATTTAAAGAGAGACGAAGACTCGGATTAATTTATGATTTTGTTCTCTCCTTGAGAATTTTCCTACATATAACATTGGTCTTAATCATTTCAAAATTCATCAAATCTTATTATAAGAGTTGAACTGTCAAACTATATAACAATAACCAACAAATGATATGAAAGATTTTTCTGTTTACTCTCATATTTATAACAATTTACTATCAACATGGCATATTAGTATTTTAATTTCACCATTGAAGGCATAAATTACTATGAATGAGAATTGCAGGGAAGCCATGTATATAGCAAGTATACAGATTCACTGAACACAGTATCACATAAAAATGAATGCCATAAGCACAGAAATTCCATACCATTCAGAACAAAAGATTGGACCATAATAAATGACTTTATTTGAAAGATTGTAATAAGGTTTACCTGGCATAATAGCATAAATAAAACTGATAATCTGGCTTGCCAAAGCTAAGTGCTTTGATGTAATAGACTTCAAACCTGATACCTGAATCGTGAGGAAATAAGGATTTGTTAAATCTCAAGACATCTCCAAGTAAACAAGGGTCAGCTTTGTAAACATATGTTGTAAATATCTTAATGTGCTTCTTGGAATAAAACAAAATATATTATGAGTACAATCCACTAGGATGAAGCATAAAAACAAATTAGTAAACAGATTATTATATTAGCTATAGAAATCAAGAACAATGTATTCATCTCCAAATACTAACATATATGTCTGGAAAATGAACATGTGAAGAGTCAAAAATGTGAAATAGACATTTCATCTTTGCCATCCAGCACCTCCAGAGATGACCTTTATTATTGTGTTAATATCAAATTTTCAGACTGTCCCACCTCTCTAACAAAAATAGTATGAACAGAATTACAAAACTTTATCCTGATAAATATATCAACATAAGAAGCTTTTACACCATGAAGGGACAGACCTTCGGCAGCGGCCGGCCGCGGGGGGGAAGGGGAGGGGGGGGGGGGGGGGGGGGGGGGGGGGGATTGGTGTTCAAACCATGTCCTGGATAAAAGTCCATCTTATCAGTCGATGCATTGAGACTTTGAGAGGCATATTATGAAATGATCGTGAAAATATTGTGTTATACAACTGTATGCATGTGAAGTCTTAGAAAGCATCTTGTAGATTTTAAATGCTGACATTACTAGGTATTGTAGCTAAGATAAATTGCTTATTGTGGCATACTAAATGCTTATCATGCCCTCAATTGTTGCAACCAACTGATAAACCTAAACAGAAACATAGGAAGGCAAAGACCAAAGTGGTTCACCATATATACTATTACACTTCAAGAAAACTATATATGACATCTCAAACATGGCTCCCCAGAGTAGTTCATGTAAAGTGGGTAACATAATTGGTTCTAAAGCATGAAGATTGTATAGCGAATAATACAAAATCGCCATACTTATTAAACTGTATGCACTTAAAAAGTTATTTTTGGCAAGTTCTGCATACAATAGAAACTGGCAAAATTATTTCAGCAGTACTTTAGGGGTTTCACAGGCGTGGTTATAGTCAATAAGCAGCATAAAATACATCTAGATAAAAACAACATATACACTAGTGCCATGATATTTGGATGCTATTACAAATTGGAAGTAATCAGTTGGTATAGCAATGGTAGCCATCGTTTGACGGAATGATACATGAAAGTAAAGCAGTAGCAAGTTAAAACAAACCTACCTGCATGGCACCAGCACCAAGAACAAGTTGACAAGTTTTGGTGTTGAAAAGCTTCAGTATTTCCGCAACACGGTGGACTACTTCGGATGACAGTGATGGCAAACATTTACTTAAGTCCACATACTCGGTTAACATCTTCAGCAATATCAAACCACTGCAAATGAATTGTTCCAATCGAAGTTAGATGCAAGATCAGTAGCAAATTACAAAACTAAACTGAAGTTATGACAATATAAATACATTATGAATAACTATGACAATAAAAAAGTCGAAATAATATTTAAGACTACAGGCACTCATAAAACTAAAGTTGTGTGAAATAAGAAAATAGAAAAGGTGGCTTCATTGGGTCATTAAAATACAACAAAAGTAAGCTAAAGAATCGTCGACTTTCTGTTATATAAATTACATTTTTGAACTATACCAGAACCAAATCAAAACTAGAGAACAGGACAGCAAGAGAAGTGACTCAGTCGTGAAGGAACTAACCAGTTTACCATGTGATAACCAACACCTCCATAAACTAGAGTTTGAGAGGTAGATGTCTCGTGATCTTTAGTACTGCTATCAGAATTTTGTGAAGGCGTCGACTCAACTTTGAGCTCTGGATTTGACCTAGCAACCGGCACAGACATCATTTCCTTAACTTGATTAGAGCCTGTGTCTGTCACTTCATTCATTCTTTGAGGCTGCTGAGCTATGGGAAGCCCAGGACCAGCCACTTGTAAACTAAGATCATTTGTGGCAAGATCAAAACTATCTAATGCTGCTTCACTAGAAGAAAGAGATTCGAGGATAGCCTGAAATTCATCAGGAACAGCAACTGCAACCCAAGTCTCTTGTTCAAGAACAGCTTTAATTTTTGCCATCTGTAGAAAAGTACGATAATACATGCCATAAGCAATAAATGAAACCAGCAGTAAACTCCAATATTACAAAGAAACAATGGAGTCAAAGTCAACTGACAAAAGAAAACAAAATAAACGCACTAGCACAAATCTGACTGACCCGAGATTCATGTTGAAAATCAACAAATGCCTTTGACTGTGACTGCAGAGTTCCCCGAATGCTATAACCCAACCTCCCACCCATCTGTTAAAAAGTACTTTGTCAATCATACAAGTTAATGAGTGTTAGTGAGCATCTGTTAGGGAAGGGTAGGAGGGAAACAAAAAACGTACCTTCTCAGTGGCTGCTATGAAATCCTGAGTTATATTATACATACTAAGAAACTCTTGAAGCCTTAACTTTGGATGAAGAAGAGCTCGAACACCAAGAAGCTTGGCCCATCTTCCATGAGCAGCATCACACGCTGCAAAAACAGCTTCAGTGTTTTCCCTTGATATGTCAGCCCTGAAATAATTGCCATTACAAGAATGCTCAAGAACTGTCGATTCAAAATAAAAGAGAGATAAAATGGGATAAAAATGTTAAAAATTCTTGCAGAGTACACTAAATTAAAAATGATAGACAAGTGAAATGATCATGTCACAACAAATAAGACTACCAGATAGGAAAGACTGCATGCATGAGACGGTTTATACTAGAATCTAAACGTCGGATAACAAATCATTAGAAACATCAGAATACAACAAATGAATCGTTTCAAAAATATTTAAAGGCATGCCAGACACCATACACTTTAAATTTTTAGCTACGAAAATAACAAAAGAAAATCAAACAAGTGAACACTGTGACTCTTAGCATGTTTAATTAGCAAAATTTAGCTAAGCAACTTGAAAATTGTGAATAGATGAACAGTGGGTTTTAGACAATATTAGTAGCATCTTTGCTGGTCACGAATTTGGCTCAACTAGAAAGGAAGACAAGGAGCTTCACACTGATTTTTCAAGTTTGGCCTCTCTATTATATTCTAACTAAACAAGTGCAAAGCTTCTCACAACATAGATCACACTATGTAGCTACAAGTATTACAGCTATCATCCAGATCCTTTTCCAGCTTTCTAGTGACTTGGCCATTCAACCTTGTGAACTAATTGAACCTAGCAAAGAAACTAAAAGAACTACAATAATAAATTCAAATGGAAGCTAACAATATGTTGATAAATAAATTCGGTGTAGACATCTATAAAGTATATAGCACTATTCATAGTCAAGAAAGCTCCACTAAGGGATTGCCGAAAATTTTGTGACCGGCTGTCAACCTTACAACCCTTTAGATTTCTTAAAACCTAATAAGTAACAATTTGTGGCACAGAACCAGCAAGGGCAAAATAGTGCCATATAACTCCTATATTCAATCAATCCTAACCTTTATCAGAACACCAAAAAGAAGGTTATGGGTCCAAACCAAGGTTGTAAAAATCGCTAGTCAGCCGCTAATTGGTTCGCGAGGACTAGAGATTAATCGGGGACTAGTCGGATTAATCGTTTTGAGTTTTATATATATATATATATATATATATATATATATATATATATATATATTATGTGTGTGTGTGTGCCATCTAGCTAACATACTAAATCCAGATCAGCTAAGTAATATATCCAATACTAAACGGAGCTTAACTTATATTAATTTACTATAATTACCTTCGTGTATACTAGGGCCACATACATCCATTCGAAACTTATGATTTAACGTATATAAGTTATATATATATATATATATATATATATATATATATATATATATATATATATATATATATGTTATGCATCTAAGTTGGTATTAAAAAGAAATGACTCTTTCATGACTGATTTTGCAATTTACTAGAAAGAGGAAGGCTTAAAGGATAGTTTACCTATTATAACTTATCAACAGAGAAAGAGCTGTCTTCTCGTTCCTTCCTTTATTAAAGAAGAAGATTCTTTCCTTTATTAAAGAAGAAGAGAGAGAAGACTCTCTTATCAACAAAGAAAGAGTTGTCTTTTCGTTCCTTTATTAAAGAAGAAGATTCTTTACGTTATTAATGAAAAAGAGAGAGAGAAGACTCTCAAGTTCTTCTCCAGGAGGGGGTTTCAGACCTGGGGATTACCGTGGGAAGAGGAATGGGCACAGCAAAAACGTCGGCCGCCGAATGTTCGACGCGCTGTAGGATCTGGGGCGTTGCCTACTCGCCCGACGAGCTTGATCGGAGTATAAGGTGTGTGAGTCGTCGTTGCAGGGTCACGAAAGGTGCAAGTATGCTACCCTTTTTTAACCGCACCCAGTCTGCCGACTAGGGACCGCCTAGCCGCCTAGGGCCTCCTAGTCGGCCGACTAAGCCGATTAATGCCTGCAACAATTTCTTCAACGTCCAACCCCCTAATCGAGTCGACTGGGCCGATTGCCGACTAGTCCCTGACTAGTCGGCCGCCAGCCCGACTTTTGTAACATTGGTCCTAACAATGCATTAAGTTGCAAATTGTTTCACTGCAGATACCATCCAGTGGGTTATGAAATTTCGCCTCAACAAGGAAATCATAAACTTTAGGGAAAATATGGTGCAACCAATCTAAGACACAAAAAGAATTGTGCCACTTATGAAAAATAAGATATGAGGCAAGCCGTGCAGATGAAAATAATTTGTTCGCAGCATCAGGGACCCTACTTATTTTGGGACCTAAATGTAATATCAAAAATAAAGTGACGACCAACCCTACATGTAGCTAATTATAAATGTTAGTAATATCAACAAAAATGCTTGCTAAATTTCTTGAAAGTCACCAGAAAGGCCTTGTCAACTGCTAATGCCTTTCAAGTTTGCATATACAGACTAATAATCAAAAATAAAACTAGTTATGGCATTCAAATCAAAATAATCTCTAGACTGCATGTAAAGCTAGAAGTGCACGAGAACAATGTCATACAAAATTCAGAATGGGTGCTGACCGGAAATTCTTTGATGTATTCGGACTGGAAGATTCATTTGTCTGTCCCTGAAACAACAAATTTTTGGAAGCATTCCCCGGAAAAGAATATGGCGCATTCAAAATAATTTGATTGTCATTCTCTTCTGCTGCTGCAGCTGCTGCAGAACCACGAGAAACTGCCACAGTTACAGAATCAGCAGCATAGCAACCATCAAGGTTTCCCATAGTCCATTCAATTACTTTTTTGACTTCTGCAGCACGTGTTAAATGTGCCTGTATTCACTAAAAGATGATAAATTATATTACAGCATATGTGGATAGACAAGATGTATGTGACTGCATACTAAATGGGAAAAAAGTACATAAACAATATTTAAACACACAATCTCGCCAACGTCGACATCATGTTACTCTATACTTCTATAGTCTATCACTATATCACATTAGTACACTATTACATATGTTGATGTTGGAGCAGCACTCATATCGACCAACTAAAGGAAAATATAAGAATCACGAGTATACCAAAATATGCTTAGAAATTTTTTTATCTTGACAGGTTTATAGATATCATGATTGCATCATGAGATCCTAAGTCTTAACATTTTAGCAAGTTCTCGATAGACGATGTATATTATCTCCAAAAGAAATATGAAAGTAAAGTCTAAGCTGCAAAAAACAATATTTTAGGCCATAACCACAAAGGTACAACATATGACAACAAAAGCGCAACCCCATCATATAGGTGTAGGCTAAAAATTGTTAAAGACCCTGCCACTACACCATAACTTCAAAATTGTAGTGAGTGTTCATGATTAAATCATCAACATTATCATCATCCAAATCATAATGGGATCGGTTATGGAGCATAAGAAAGCTCCATACAAAATTGACAAAGATGAATTGTATAACCGGTTGTCGACCTAACATCAACCCTCTACGTTCCCATGTAGCTATGAGCATGTGAGGGTCATGCCATAAAACCTAGGTGGGCAGTTTGGCAAGTAGGTAGACCTACCTTTTGGGTTGTAGTTTAAGCTCATGCAACCAAGGAGCACCCTCTAAGTTTCCGTAGACTATAAATAGTCTAGACGAAGAACTAAGACGATACAACTTGTTGTAGGGAATTGCATTCATCTCTATGATATATTACGTCAAAGAGTTAAAGAATGACAATCCCAATAGGGTTCAGGATAAAATATTTATATTATTCCAGCTGATTGAATTCTCGTTTAAGGCTGGGAGCTGAGATAGTGCAGCAGTATAATTTTTTATAAGATCTGCTTAAAACGTACACCATTAAGATTTGAACCTGGGAAGCTTTGATACCATGTTAAAATGTTGCCACTACACCGCAACTCCAGAGTTGTAGTGAGGGTTCAGGGTAAAATATTTATATTGTTCCAACATAATCATAATTGTATGCAAGAAGACTCCCATTAGGTATTTAGTGCGTTGAACTCTACAATCAATCCATAATTCTGCTGTGGCAATATCTTAGTTCAGACTGGTAGAAGTAAAGAGGAGACAGCCTCTTCTTTGTAGAGGGAAAGAACAAATAGGAGAGCAGGGTGAAGTGGCAGATTTTTCCATGTATGAGTGTGTTTGGAAGCGGTGGTAGACTAGCGGCATTTAAGGGTTTCATAAACTGTTCATGGTTAAAAGTAACAGACTAACGAAGGTCGCCTTACCTGTACAACCTTGTAGATAGCAATTAAAAGTTGAACAAAACTTTCAGGACAAAGGTTCCTCAACTTGCTTGCCAGTGACAAACCTCGACCTGAGCCATGTAGAAGATCAATTTGGTGAAGTGAGGATAAACTTCAAGAAAAAGATCCCTAAGAGTATTGAATTCTAGAAAATACACAGTAAATGTGACCAAACCATCTGCATCCACAACTTGTTCTCCAGTAACCAGATCAAACTCTAACGGCCGAGCTAGCAAAATTGGAAGCAACTCTGCAACTGTACTTTTAATGGCAGCCTTCATTTCGGTAATGAGTATATCGCGGTAAATCCTTAGAACGGCAGGAAGTCTTGCCTAAAATGAATATGTAAATTAAATCAAAATATGCTTTTATATATATATATATATATATATATATATATATATATATATATATATATATATATATATATATATATATATATATTGGAAAAAAGGTGAATTTTATTCCAAAGGAAAAGCCATAATCTTACAACATACAAACAGAGTGGGACTCCCACTCATCACTCATCAATTCTCCATATACATCAAACTCGATGAACTATATATATATATATAGTTCAGTAGCATATAGAAACTTAGGCAATCCTACTTTTCCATCAAATACAAGATGCAGAGCAGGGAGAGGACAAGTTATAAACCTTAGAAAATAAACTAGGTCGATAATTGAAAGGTTCTTCATACAATCGTAAATTAGAGTACAGTGTATATTATGCTAGTAAGAATCTATGTAGCTGCTATAATCAAAATGGCTTCAAACATCTAGTAGTGTAACAGTATCAAATTGTCCAACTTTCAGTGGCTTGAATAGATCACGATTATCATGCAAGTCTTCTCTCATCAGAATCAGTTGGACTATGGAAGACTAGAAAGTTCGACGATAAAGTTCTATGACAGGTTTGAACCCGACATCAACCCTCTAAAGTTAGTGACGATTCCTAGCCAAGGTAGCAGTCAGCAAGAGAGTCATGCCAGATAACCCAAAAGGCTATATTAGGTAATTAGACTAATTTTCAATATAAGCTCATCCAACCATGAAGACCTTTCAAGTCCACCTAGAGTGGACGGGCTACGTAAGATGGCATGTTTTACTATAGGCTAATCTCTAGGAGACAAGCCAAAGGGTGAAAAGGGTAAATGTCCCAACAAAGGAGTAAATAGACATAAAGGAAAAGAAATATATCATTTTAGTTTATGCCTTGGACTCTCCAAAAACCAACAGTAGTTCTATCAGCAAGTCAAAGTTCTCTGGAGAGCTGAAAGCTATAAAACAAAAGCACGTGCCTAAAATGATAGTTTAGTTAAGACAACATAAAGATACTAATAAAGTAATTTACAAAAAAATTAATGGGCCAGTTAAGGTAGTGGAACTCTCACTGTTCTGAGCAAACCAATGATGAGAGGGAGAAGACGGTCTCGTAAAATAGAGGTTTCATCATCATCAAACTTTACCTGCAGATAAATGAAACACACTAACTAATTTGCCCCATGAATAGTTGACACAAAAAATATAAAGAAAAAAGCAGCAAGATGTATGACATCACTGTCAAAGTGCAGAGAACTTCAGACTGAACTGTGGATAGATTTTTAAAAAAAAGTAATTATGATAACAAAAATATTGCACAACCTTGAAAACATTGCAAACCAAGGAACAATAAAAAAAACAAAAGATAATGATGATGTGCATGGATTGGAATAATTTAGGGCTTAAAATGTTTCAAAATCTTAGTTCCACATTCATAATATTCAAAAATTTGGACAGGGAAAAGTCAAAACAGAAACCTACCAATATACTACTTCACTACTATATGCTAGAATTCAGTGATTATTAGTATACTTGTTATCACTACTCTAGTACCATATAAATCAAATGTGTCGTATTTTGCTCAGACAAGGAATCAACCTCAAAGGGGAATAGAGTTAAGAATCTAACTGCAAACAAACAGCTACACCGATGCCAATGACATATTAAATGAACGTAGAAGGGGTTCACTAGTAATGAATTTAACTATTGTTGATAAGAAGAATAAAAGTCAAGAAAACAAAGCAACAGCAGGAAGTACCTAAAGAACAATTCTTGAGGTCAATTAATGGTTAAATCAGAATAGCAACCAAGACAACAAAGAAAACCTTTTTGCAACGATGGTTCTAGCATATGACTTGTGAGTCATTTTTATTTATTTGTTTGTTTTCTTCTTCAAAAAGGCACTGATTGGAATATGAAATTGCAAAACAACTCTAGTCAAAGAGGCTAATATAGGAAGTTTTCAAATATTGAGAAACGAATGCTTAGCGAAATTTACCTTAAGTAATTTTGCTGTAATAGTTGTAAAAAAACAGGAGTATAGTAATACATCAGCCAATGCAAGAAATATTTTGTATTTGCAGCAAACTTGATGGATTATGTGCTAGAAACTGTATGAGAACTAAGAAAAACTCTTTCTTAGAATTATTGACGTTTAAACTTATGCATTACCAAATAGAAAATTCATATGTAAAAAATTACTTATACAATAAAGCTACATAATTTTTCCATAAATTCAGGTTCAAAATTCATAATTAGAAGCAAAGTACTGCCATCCATAACTATGAGCAATGTAAATAAATTTATGGGAAAAGAACAGTAAGGAAGAGTGAGAATTATCAGAAATTTCAATTGCGCCAATTAAAGTTATTTGAGAAAACCCTCATTAAATTTTAAACCCATCTTTGTAACAAATATATCCTCCTATTTCCAAATAGACGCTGTAAACATCTATTGAAATATATTTCAACCAGAATTTGCTAAAGCCACTAAAAGAAACCAAAAGTTGTACGCCCTTCATAGTTTATAGCCAACTTTGTCCAGGAATCCAAAAAAATTGCTTAGGTTCACAGTAACGGTATCGGACCCTTCGTATGAGTATCGGGATCTGGTATCAGCAGTATCAGTGGTATCGGATCGGAGGGATCGGAATATTTGATTTATTTATTTTTGGGTATCGGAAAGCAAATAAATATTAATAAATTATTAAAAAAATTGAGAGAAATATTTTACACATTTAGGAATAATTTTAAGTATTTTTTGTATTGTTTCCTACTAGTTTTAAAGTTGAATATAAAAAAAAGTCACCCTAGCTGATTGGTTTACCTCTGTAAATGAGTTTTCTTCATTTACATGCTTATTATGCTTTTACACCCTTGTTGATTGGTCTTTTTCGTTCAATTTTCTCTACCAAATTGACTGGGAAAAAGACCTCAGTATCATCAACGGTCCGTATCAGATCGGGACATGCCAAACTATATCAGTATCGGCCGATATTGCAAACTAAAAAAATTTGTTCCATTACCTCTAAAACAGTTTACAAAGATAGTTGTCAACAAATAAAAACGAGCGCAGGTTCAGCATTCTAACATCATCTAATATATATTTGTTATTTAAAGTATAGAGCTTAGAGTCTCACTCTGTTCCAACAAATTGGCAAACAGGGCACATAGTAACACATTGAGGTTAAGTAAAGCCCCAACTGGTCAGCAGGACAAATAAATAATAAAAAATAACTCAGAAAGTTGTTCAAACAAAGATGAAAACATACTTCTTCAATGACATTGATGAAATTATGAGGGCTTGTTTTCGCTCTTGACAAAATCATAGAATCCACAGCTCTTGCATCATGTATAGCTGCACGCACAAATTCTGCCGATAGAATGCTACAATAATGAATATTATCAAGTTAAGATACATGCCAGATATCACACATCTAAGCGACTTCATACTTTCTGAAGATAAACATTGTGTGTTAGTGCATGCAAAGTAACATCTGTAACATGATGAACAAAGTTCTACACATTTGAGGAAAAGAAAAAATTCTTGAATAATTTGGAATTGTCTTATCCGCAGAGAAACCTATGCAGCTTATAGTAGTTCATCCTCAAACAATTGAGGATCTTGCCTACAAGGGTGTGCAAGAGAGAAGCACATATAAGCAACAATAATACAAATTTAGGAATTTCATAAATTCAAAAAGAATATGAAAACACTTTTTAACTTTTCTAGTTAGCACAGCTTTTCGTTTCCAAGTAAATGCCTCCCTTTTGCTGTCCCCATAAGACTACGGGTTAGCTCGTCATTGAGGACATTTCTTCATCTATGATTAACTATGGCTTGTGAGAATCTCCCTCTCTTTTTCCAGTAACTGTTCCCTACTACCTTACAGAAACTAACTTCAGAAATTGACCACTTGTAATCCTCTCCTTCAGTAAGTTTCTTTTTTATCCTCAACAATTGCCATGAATTAGCCAGGGACCATTTACCTTGTAGTTTTTGAATTAGATTTATATTTTAGTTCCTACTGAAGTGGATAGATAATTATTAGCTTCTTAGTTAGTTAGCTTGTTAGCTTGATAGATAGTTTATCTATCTTTAAGATATCTCCTTTCTTATCTTTACAAAGGCACAAAGGATGTAAATTTGTATCTATCTTATCTAATAAAATCATCAAATTCTCTCTTCATATTTTTCTTCTTTTAGATGGTATCAGAGCCTCCATCCATCCTTCGCCAATTGACAGCTCCTAGCATCCCGCAAAAGCTAATAATATCTATCCACTTCAACAATTCCATCAATCATGCAACTTCTCTTTGTTTAGATATCCACTCTTGCTAAAATAAATTTGACTTTGAAATACTTAAGATTCCAACACAATGGCACTTAAGGATTCCATTGTCCTTATACCTGCTAGTAAGTGTACCATCCAAGTCACTTCTTGTGGTTCATTCATTACAAAAACCTTCCATAAGTTTCTTTATAAATTCTTATTTTACAATTATTACCAATAACTCTTGAACCAAAAACCTTCCATAAGTTTCTTTATAAATTCTTATTTTACAATTATTACCAATAACTCTTGAACTTCTATTTCATTCAGTGCTTGCTCCGACAGATATGGTGTACAACACCTAATCTTGAACTATGTGTAACGTAGTTTTCCCACATCACACAATCCAACCTTTGTAAAGACTGATGTCCAATATTCTAGATAAAATAATAAATCAACATTCTTCTACCAGAGTTATTGGTCCCTATTCAAGTCAGTGCATAGAAGATAATGTTGTCTTTTACAAGTTAAATAATTACATCTGCATATTATGGTTTCCAAATGATAACAATCCTCAAATCAAGTTGCCATTGAAGCCAAGCTGTGATAACTAGAATAAAAAAATCTTGAGAAACATGAGCAATCATGTGCAGAAACACATCTAATACTGGAGTATTGTGTTAAAAGCATGAGATAAAAGGCAAAGTAATATAAGCAAGACATTTTCACAAATGAACCTGTTCACTGAATCTAATGATGTTGCCAATCGATCCCGAAGGTGACGGAAACAATGAAGACCAGCAAGCTCGTCAGTGTCCTGTTATCAAATGAAAAGATTATTACAAAGCATTCAACAGAAGAAAGGTTATTTCAATCAATGTTGTAATAAGCCTAATATATATTGATAGGTCAAGTGCTTCTAGTTCCAGAATTACAGATAGTCCGTACTTGTGATGCTCAAACTGGCATTACAGGAGCAGAACCTGTGTGTGGATCACTGATTCTCCACACGTGTACACAAATCAATAACCAAACACTCTTTCATGATTTGAAGTTTCATCCAAGTCCGACATGTTCAAGCCATTCCCGGTCAGTTTCAGACAGAACAAAACCTCATCCAGAAAATCAAGCAGGGGGAGGCTGTACTTCTATGCCCTATAGCAGGACTACTCTATGCAGGAACATTGAGCCTCTTCGCTATTCTCACCTTCCTCTCCTAGATCAAAACACAAGCAAGGAAGAGAGCGTGACTACGTATTGACAAGTTGGATCAAAGTAGTTTTGAAGTATTCTGATCTCCCCCAAATAAAGAGTGCATCTATCAGTAGAGTGCCAAGGACCTTTTCCATCTTACATTGTCCACTTAAAGAAAGTGATTGCCCACAAGAAAATAAATTGATATGAAGCAAGCCCGCAAAACCTCTTAAGATATTATAAAATAAGTTACACTAGTAAGTTCTCAACATAGCATCACAATAAAATTGTTCAGTTCTAAGTTTTTATATATTTAATTTACCTTTGTAAGAAAATAAAATTGTGTTACACCATTATTCAAATTTGATATGATGTAGCAGTATAGGGTAATAGTTCAGTTCAACTATGATACATATGATAGAGAACTTAATAGTACATTGCAAATTATCGAAAAGAAACTCTACATTGCATCATGACTTAGAAAAATGACACCAGTACAATAAATCTGTTGATTATGTAATAACTAAAGCATCGTATACATGTACAACAAACAACAACAACAAAGGCTTTATCCTAAACTTTTTGTGGTAGGCTGTTTGAAGCCTCTTCTTCCATTCGGCTTTTTTTAAGGGCGGTGTCCACTGTAACACTAACAAAATCATATCCTTCTTTAAAACTTCAAATCATGTTTGTCTAGGCCCATGGTAGTCAAAGGCGTGGCCTGAGACACGCCTCGCAACAGTTGTGCCTCGCATCTCACGGGATGTCCAGGCGCACCTTTCAGTAAAGCGCAACCAAGCTTTCAGCAAGGTGCAACCAAGAAAAGACGTGCCTAGACACGCCTTATGAATTTTTATTTATTTGTTTATTTATTGTTTACAAAAAAGTTTAAGGCATGGAGATAGCTCTTAGGGAGGGAGGTAGTCCTTTTTCACGGTTACCAAAGTTGGCTGCAGTTGAACTGTTAAACCTAAAATTTACTAAAAGCGTGGTAGGGAGAACACAAATTCTTGTTAGTTCTATTGATTGTTATTGTTGTTATATTAGTTTACTTGGTTATGTTTTAACATATTTTTTTTTGATTTTAATATGTAATTTGGTTTATTTCTTACATTATTAATTTATTTATTTATGTATATTTTTATTATTTTTTTTATTTTTTTGTCTCGCTTCGCTAGGACGTGTGATTTAAGTGCGTCTTGCGCCTCGGACGATATGAACCATCTGCACCTTAAGTGCGCCTTTGACTACCTTGTCTAGGCCTACCTCTAGTTATAGAGGCTCCGAGCCATCTGCGCCTCAAGTGCGCCTTTGACTACCTTGTCTAGGCCTACCTCTAGTTATAGCAGCTCCATTAACTACTACTATTGCTCCTTACAGAAGCACCTATTGGTATACTTTGCACATTGTATGCACGACTAAATAATATTATAATGCATGTTCTTCAATGTTGCTTCAAATTGATTTATGTGGTTTAACATATTAATTTTGTTCTTCTTGGCTTAGGAGTCGTTATTGAGGTTGCTAGTAGAACCCGCATAAAACTCCATATTGGATGCTTTTAGAGAAGCTTCTAATGAAGTTAGGTTAGGGTTGAAGAAGGCAAAAAAATTAACTAAGTCTATCTATACAATCAAATTATGGAAGTCATACTAATTAAGAGTAGACTTCCCGAAACATAATATTACAAATAACCACCACATGCAATACGACCACTCGGCAAAATAGGCCATTAACCTCATTTCAGGTTGCGAAGTATGAAATTATTTATGTGTATCCTAGTTCACGAGGGATAAGTGATGACCTTTCTTACAAAGATACCTCGAGAAAGGTTATTAACAATGTTATAGGGACGCGGAATGGTGTATGTATCTCTATCGTGTATGTAGCTGTATCCATATAGGAAACATAGGTGACTACTATGGTACCTATCCAAAAATGTTTGTATCTCGTATCCATATTGTACTATGGTGTCCGTATTTGTATATCTGTAAAATGTAGTCACTAACTAACCTTGAGCCAAAAAAGACGGCAATAAGTTTGACCAGCTCATTGTTTAGGCTAAGCATAGACCAAAATCAAGTTCATTGATTTGAAACCTTTGGGACAACCACTTTGCATGTAGTATAAGCTTTTGAGGATATGTGGACCAGTGAATCTTTGACTCACCAGTCAGGGTAAGAAGATGGAATTGCTAGAACAAAATACTTCATGTATTGGGGATGGTCATATTTTTATGCTTTTTCAGTTGTGCTGATAACTTGAATTCTTATTGATGATTTGATATGTTATCTAACAATAGAATCATAAGTTAAAATTATATTCATAAAATTAATGCAGCAGTTATTTACTTCAGCTTGATTTAAGATTCAGAAACTGAAATGAGCTAAAGATGCGATGTGTTTAAAATATCTTTGTGGCCCAGTTGCATAAATCTGTGTTGTACGTGCCAGTACCTGATAATACAAGTCATATTAGAACAGTTTTGACAGTAAACAATGTGATCATTATTTGTGATAATTTATGCCAAAATACACAAGGGACCACCATGCTGAGCATGTATATCAGGTCTCCTTATCAGGTAAGGATAACCTATCTAAAGCAAGAATGGGTAACATAAAATCAGAAATTGTTTGTGATACACAATAAATATATTCAAGCATACTGGGAATGCCATAGGCCAATATGAATGCTTAAACCAGGTATATCAGAACTCACTCATGAGCCGATACAAGGAGCATGATCCCAAACTGTAAAGAGTATATTTCTGCACTCTTAGATAATTCATTGCAGTGATTCAACAATTTCATCAGAACTTACCACTGGGTCCACTCTTAAAGAGTCATTAGTAATCACAGATAAATGCAAACAAACAAAGCAGTAAGCAGGTAGATACTAGTATTGATATTTACCCAATCTGCATAATATTCTTTTAACTAAGAACACATAGGTATATAGGCAAAATATAAGCAACTAGATAAATAAAATAAGTATTTATTATCTCCAGTACAAACAAAAAATTACCAGCAAATGTTGCAAGTCATCAGTGACATCCAGAGCACCAGAACAATCTGCAGCTGCCACAAGCTGCAAGGATAAAATTGATCTGTTCATTGCACATGCATTCATGGTTCCGGGAATAGAAGATCCTAGTTTACATCAATTGAAAGAAGAATGCTCTACGTATTCACATTCAACTAGTTAGTATTGATGTCCCTGAAAATTGTTATGCAAATAAATTAACAGATCATAACAAATCCTTGTGATATATAACTTAACAGCACATGAGCATAGTAAAAAAAAGCTACTGACCGACAGCAGTTTATACAATTGTGAACCATTGCAAAAGAAATGGTAACTGTTTGATAGTAATTCCTTATCCAATAAGGCCAACACAGCGACGTCTCAGGCCCGCTTTTCTCAGACTCTTAAACAAGTGTTTCATGTGTCTTGAAAGCATTTTTCTGCAATTCAGTAAGTATACAATACATGTAAGCCGCTCCTAAACTAGTTATTAGAGATAACGTTAAACACACAAGTCCATTGCAGAAAATATCTAGGGGAGTGAAGCAGCTACCACACAAAGAATTTATGTTTTGTACAATAAAAACTAGCAAGACCTCCACCACATCCCCCACCCTATGCACACAAAACGCAGGGAGGGTTTGCAAATTCCCTGTCTGCACACAACTAAGAGACGACTTCAACATCATGCATTATTTTGGAACGATATTACCTCCTCCAAAGCTTTACAGATAACAATTATCACTCGTGAGATATAATAGCTGTAACTTGTCTCGACTTTGGGTATGAAAATGAAGGTTGCTAGGACAAGGATATAACACTTGACTAGCATATGAGCATGTACAGAAAAAGCATGGATGTGTTGGGTGCACATTTAAAGTTGTAAACATCAAGATGTAAAAACTTCAAAACAAAAACAAAAAGAAACAAAGATATAATTGAAGCAAATATGTAAAAATGAAAGAACTTGTGTACAGTCATGTTGAAATTTTAATATTCACAATACAGAGGGATACTCGGTAGAGTTCTCATCAGACTGAAATGTTTCAGATACAACAGTGACCTTCCAAAACATGCCAGAGAGCATGAAAAATGGTTACTTTGTGGAACAAAGAGAGATTATTATATTTATATGTTTAAAATAAAATATCATTCTATTTATATGTTAATCTTGCTTATTGACAACTCTGATTTTACTGTTAAAAATATTCATGTGAAGTAGCAAATGTAATACAACAGTCTTTTTGTCATACTTATCAGATGAATTTGATACACAAAAGCCCTTACCATTTTCCTTATTCATCTACATTTCTACAAATTCCTAAAGTAGGGACTACTAGTGGGTTACACCTAGGATGCATAATTTAAACTGTGTAAAGTAGGCCTCTATGCTTCCAAACATCATAAAACATCCTTTCATTCACCTTTCAAGTGAGGGTATTGATGTTATTTGGCGAAAACTTGGTGCCGAAAGGAGTTATATGCAAATTGCTTGCAAAAGATGTTAACATTTGTACTTTGCATGTGAATTGGAGTGAAACAACATTTATGTAAAACTGTTAATGAGGTTTTATGTGCTAAAATCTTTACTAAAAGGTAATATCATAGTGCAATGAGGCTCCCACGGATGCAGGATCTGGTAAAGGAAGATATATGCAGCCTTACCCCCAATTGTTTTTTGAGAATCTGTTTCAGCGAGAGCCTTACCCCCATTTTTATTTAGAGTCCCTTTTAGTGACAAAGGTTTTAAGCATCCACTCATACGATAGAAAACACAAAAATTACCAAACCAACCGATTTAAAACAACCGAAGCCCCAGAAAATGTCAAAACCAACACTCATATCCAAAATTGAATTTCCGGACGTTGCTTTCAACTATTTTTATCGAGTAATAGAACATTTTAGTGTGTGGTCTCTATGCTCTACAGACACATATATAACACGATACAACATACGGCGACAAGGACCCAAAGCCGACTTTTGTCTCTTGATGTGATTTTATATGGTACATGTACTATGGACATTGCCAATTTCGGAGTGTCCATGGTTCCTGGTACTGTTCTTCTATGTGCTCTTGCTCTCAAAAGGACTTGAAGTCATATTTCATCTGCTTTCAACTCCTTGATAACACTATGTCATTATAGCTCCATGTTTCAGTAGCTTTTACATGAGAATCTTATTCCCCCTTCCTCAGGTTAATCCACGAGTTTGTTCCTATGGCCTGTACAAATTTTCTTCATTCTAAGTTTCATGTACTACAACTAGAAGACATTTCACAATGGTTAACAAAATATAAAGAGCAATCAGAACAGGCCATCAACCTGAAATTTCTTGGCCATCATCATGTGCACATCAACTGCAAATCATTATATGTTCTTTGGCATACATTATTAAGGCTAGTTTGGTTCCCATTTGAAACGGCAAACAACAAAGGGGAAGTGGCAACCGGAAAAAGTCAAATACCAAAATGGAAACTGGATTTTGTTTGGTTGGTAGTTTTAAATGACAAGCACATATGACGGTTCAGAAGTACAAATGACTGAGAAGTACATTTGATATAGAATAACATTTTTAGATTATTTTCATAAACAATTGGAGTCCTACTACTTGGCATGGCTTCGATCGTATCTATGATCTTGGTTTCCAAATACATTATCGTAATGCCCGTCAGTTGAATTACTTTTCCGGTGAAGTTATTACTTTACCAACTAGTACAAATTCTATATCAATTTCAAAATTCATATATATATATATATATATATATATATATATATATATATGGAAGAAGGTGCAAATGACCTCTAGCCTAGTGGTTAAGAGAGATGCATGCGGCCCGAGTGGTCAGGAGTTCGAATCCCAGTGGGAGCAATTCCAGAAACAATTTACCTGGTTCCAAATATATATATATATGGAAGAAGGTAATTTTTATTCTAGCCCGAAGGCCTTACAAACTCTGTCAGAAGACTACATCCCCGGCCCGAAGGCCATATCGTTGCCCGAAGGCCTCCTCCACCAGCATCGCACTTGCATCACACCGCATCGACATCTGCACCGCACCTATCCAGACCACATCCCGTCCACTCCAGGTTGTACATCAAAGAATTTAAAGTGCTTGCCCCGTTGCTCGAACCTGCAACCTCTGGAAAAAAATATGCCTCGCTCTAACCACTTGAGCTAGAGGTCCTTAGCATTATATATATATATATATATATATATATATATATATATATATATATATATATAATGAAGTAATGAACAATCAAATCCTATCTAAAAATTGGAGGTCCATAGGTTATAGTGTTACTATATAAAAATTGGAGTTCCATAGGTTGTAGGGCTGCTAGTGGGCATACATATCCATCTCTCCTCCATATCCTTCTCCCAAGGATAGAACACCATGAGGCATGTCTTCGTCTTCAACCAATCTCCATTTCTCACCTCCATGTCCTTCAATAGACCTCAACAATTCAAGAGCCTTCAAAGATCAAACTCTTTAGGACTTTGACATAAAATATTAGTAGAGCCATCGAGCCTAGTTTCCTCCACCATTTTTCCACCTAAGGAGAAGAAGGCTACAACAAACACTAATCCTAACTAAAATGTCATGGGCATAAGTGGAATGGCAGCATCGTTTCCTGTTTGCCTTTCCCATTGTTGCCTCCTCAAGCGTTTGGGTCTCTCCGTTTTTTACGTCAACATTTAATGAAAATGGTAAATTGTGGGAACCAAACAAGTCACCTTTGCCAATTTCATCAAAACTCCGACGGAAATGGTACAAGTTCCGTTTCAAACGGGAACCAAACTGGCCCTAGATCTTGGAGCTACAATCAACTCTCCGGCAGAAACGGTAGAAGTTATGTATCAAATGGGAACCAAACTGGCCCTAGATCTTGGATCTACAATCAACTCCCCGTAGCAAAACCTTGTAATCTTCCTTCACCACCAACACTCTTTCCGGTATAAAAAAAATCAAGGCATACTGCTTCTTATAATGATCTTATCTTATATATCGACTAAAGCATGCTACACAACCAGCCAGCTTCCGTCCTACCTTTTTTGGAAAACTCTCTCACCCTTACCATGACCAAGACATAGGAAACAACTTCTAAAGGGTCTATTACTTGACTATCCATCATAAAATTAAGATCCATCCTTCAGATAGTGTTCTCAAAGTATGGATCCATAATTGAACCCCATTTTGCGCAGACTCAAAAAAACAATGATCATAATAAAGGTTATATCATAAGGACACTCCAAAAATGTGGGCTGTATCGTGTCGGAGATGTATCAGACACGTCCCGGATACTCCAAAACTAACTGATACACACCAAACTGTGTGGTTTCCGTGTCGCTGTGTCCTTGTCATGTTGTATCCATCTATGTGCAACATATCCCCAGTATCTACACTGGATATTTGCCTACATGTTCGGAAAAGATTTAGTGTTATAGTCTTAGCTGTGCCCATAAATTACCTTATATCAAAACTTGCAATACGAAATAACCGGCAAAGAGACCTAACAAACTCCGCATCGTATTATAAAAGATGAAGATGGCGGGCGATCGCACTGACCAGCTTGAGAGCGGAGAGCGCCTGCGCAACATACAGTATGACGGCTAGCTTCTGCTGCAGCGTGACCAGCCCGCCCCTCGCGGCATTCAGCTCCCGCACCTTCATGGCGGGCCCCACGACCCCGTCCGTGATCCCCCCAACCGCCTCCCTCAGCCCCGCGATCCGCCCGCAGGCCCCGGCGATCTCCCCGTTGAGCCCCTGCAGCCGCCCCTGCGCCTCGAAGAACGAGCCAGACCGCAGCGAGATCTCCCGCACCAGGTGCGTCTCCACCACGTCGAGGTGCTGCGTCAGCCGCTCCTGCAGCGCCGCGGCGGCGCCCCCCTCCGCCTCGAAGGCCGGGCAGGCCGAGCGGAACGTCGCGCCGTCCTCGAGCTCGAAGCCGTCCTCGAAGAACAGCGCCGGGACCTCACGGAGGCACGCGACGAGGGCGTCCCCGCGGGAGGAGGAGGAGGCGGAGAACTCAAAGATCTCGCGGCGGGAGTGGTTGCGGATGTCCTCGAAGTGGGAGAAGGGGTCGGAGACGGAGAGGAGGTAGGGGCGGAAGTCGGCGGAGGTGACTTCCGGGCCGAGCTCCGGGGGGGTCGAGAGGGGGAGGGGATCGGGGGAGGAGGAGGTGGGCCATAGGGACCAGGAGGAGGAGGAGGCGGTGGCCCCCCCGGTGAGGGGGTTGTTGAGGATGGAGGAGAGGTTCTGGATGGAAGTGGAGGCGGAAGTGGCGGAGGAAGTGGGGGAGTCGTAAGCGGATGCGGATCTTGGGGAGGCGGAGGAGGTGCGGGTGGCGATCCGGGAAGGCGCTGCTTCCATGGTGTGGGTTAGGAAGAAGGAAGCATCGGGTTGGCGGGTCCGGATCTGAGAAATGGGCGGAGATTTTAGATCGACACCTATTTGCTGACACAGAGGAAGGGGACTAAGGGAGGTTGGGGAAGCACTGCCCAGTCTAACACTGTGTTTGGGAACATTTGGGGGGAGGGGAAGGAAAATGGAGGGGAAGCAAAATGGAGGAAAGTTAATTTTCTCTTCCTTTGTTTGGATGGACAAAAAGTAGGGAAAGAAAAAGTTTAAAAATAATTTTTTATTTGTTTATGGATATAGGTATAATTACTATTTCCTCCTTGGTATTCTCAAATGATAATTTAATTTTAACTTTTTGAGGGGTGGTGGGGTAAATTCACTCAAATTCCTCTCATCTCTCTCCATTTTCTTCCCACATTTGGGAGGAAAAAATTTTGGTGGGACCCACCTACTTTTTCCTCTCAAATTTTCCTCCCCCATGTTCTCTCCCCCTTTCCAAACACCATCATTTAAAATTTTCCTCTCACTTTCCCCTCAACTTTTTTCTTCCTCCCATTTTCCACCCTTCCCAAATGGTACCTAAGAGGTCAGCATTATTCGGTTTTGAAACAAAACCGAAACGAACCGAACCCAACCAAATAAGATATTCTTCCGATATTAATAATATTAAAATAAGACTTATATAATTATGCAAATATTATCAATTTTATACATATTTTATAATTAAAAATATGTATATTTTAAAGGGAAAATTTATGAAATGTCCAAAAACTAAAAATGTTTCATGAAAAATCCACCGCTAAAAAAACTTTCATCGCGTGCCCAGAATTAGAGAAACTTATCCAAAGCGGGTTCCGAATGACCCTTTTGCCCTTCCTTTTAATTTATTGAAAACACCCACGAAACTGCTCTTAAAAAACGTTTCGATACTTCATCTTCTTCCATACGCTGCTCACTTTCAAATCTAGGTTTTCTCCTCAAAAATCTTCAAAAACTCGTCAGAAAATTTCGGAAAGACCGAGACAAACGGCAAAAGTGCTAAAACGGAAGTCCAAACATCATTTTTTTGCGATTCTAAAATTTCGGAAGACCATCTAACGAAGAGGCTGTTAATCTCAGGCTCCTCGACGATACGCTCATTTTGCGACAAATGGGACCTCGTTTCGACCTCCCAGTCAAAAGTTATGGCCCTCCAAAGTTTCAACTGACCATAAAATGCAGAAGAATGGACATTCTCCGTGTTAGAACACGAAGAATGTTAATTTCGCATGAGGGTGGCCATTTTTCGTGTTAGTAACACGGAGAATGGCATTCTCCGTCTTAATTTACACGGAGAATGGCCATTCTCTGTGTTAGTAACACGGAGAATGACATTCTCCGTCTTAATTTACACGGAGAATGACATTCTCCGTGCTAAATTATACGGAGAATGGCCATTCTTCGTCTTAATTTACACGGAGAATGGCCATTCTCCGTGTAATTTAGCACGGAGAATGAACATTCCAGTGTTAAAACGCAGGAGAATGACCATTTTTCGTGTTAGAAACACGGAGAATGCCATTCTCCGTGTTAAATAAAATGGAGAATACCATTCTCCGTGTTAAATAAAACGGAGAATGACATTCTCCGTGTTTCTAACACGGAGAATGGTCATTCCAGTGTTAAAACGCAGGAGAATGACCATTCTCCGTGTTAGAAACACGGAGAATTTCATTCTCCGTGTTAAATAAAACGGAGAATGCCATTCTCCGTGTTAAATAAAACGGAGAATGGCCATTCTCCGTGTAATAAATAACCATTCTCCGTGTAAATTTACACGGAGAATGGACATTCTCCGTCTTAATTTACACGGAGAATGGACATTCTCCGTCTTAATTTACACGGAGAATGGTCATTCTCAGTGTAATTTAGCACGGAGAATGAACGTTCTAGTGTTAAAACGCAGGAGAATGACCATTCTTCGTGTTAGAAACACGGAGAATGCAATTCTTCGTGTTAGAATAAAACGAAGAATACCATTCTCTATGTTAAATAAAACGAAGAATACCATTCTCCGTGTTAATTTACACGGAGAATGGCCATTCTTCGTGTAATTTAGCACGGAGAATGAACATTCCAGTGTTAAAATGCAGGAGAATGACCATTCTCCGTGTTAGAAACACGGAGAATGTTATTTTCCGTGTTAAATAAAACGGAGAATACTATTCTCCGTGTTAAATAAAACGGAGAATGACATTCTTCGTGTTTCTAACACGGAGAATGGTCATTCCAGTGTTAAAACGCAGGAGAATGCCATTCTCTGTGTTAAATAAAACGGAGAATGCCATTCTCCGTGTTAAATAAAACGAAGAATGGCCATTCTTCGTGTAATTTGGCACGGAGAATGGTCATTCCAGTGTTAAAACGCAGGAGAATAACCATTCTCCGTGTAAATTAACACGGAGGACGGCATTCTCCGTGTTAATTTACACGGAGAATGGTTATTCTCAGTATTAATGACCATTCTCCGTATAATTTAGTACAGAGAATGGCATTCTCCGTTCTAAATTACACGGATAATGGCCATTCTCCGTGCTAAATTACACGGAGAATGGCATTCTCCGTGTTAATTTACACGGAGAATGGTCATTCAAATATTAAAACACAGGAGAATGGTCATTCTTCGTGTTAGAAACACGGAGAATGCCATTCTCCGTGTTAGTAACACGGAAAATGACATTCAACATGGAGAATGGCATTCTCCTTGTTAAAATGCATGAGAATGACTATTCTTCGTGAGATATCGACGGAGAACAGTTGACAGAAATCTAATTTTTATATTTTTTTATTTTGTGGGAAGAAATTTGACATGAATAAAGATTCAAGAGTTTTCGTTCTTCTTTCAAAACGATGCTAACTCTTATGGAAAAGAAGAAGAAGATCTTCTCTCCATAATTGACCTAATTGTCGGAAAAGAAGAAGATGAGTGATGATCGGAGTTCGACTGAAAAAAAAAAGCACGGTGAACTATGAACGATCTTTGCGATCTCTGCTGAAAATGAGAGCAATGGAATTCAGATCTCTCGTTAAGAAGAAGAAGAAGAATAAGAAGACGAGAATCGCAATCCAAATCTGAGTTTTGTGCGGAGAGGTAGTTATGGTATTAATTTTGTAAATACATAGCATTTAAAAGGAATCTTGGAATATTTAACGTGAAAATACTTAATTCTGGGTATTTCATAAAACGCATCCAGCGGGTGGGTTTTTCATAAAAGCCCACCCCGAAATTGGGTTTCTCAGCAATTTCTAGTATTTTAAAAACAATAATTGTATGTATGTTTTTGAAGTCCAATTTTTATAATTTAACGAGTAGTCCACTTTTGAACATAACTTTGAAATACAACAAATGTAGGTATAAAAATTTAAAAAAATTAATAAATTTAACCACGATTCCAACTTTTGGTCTGACCCATTAACAATAAAAAATAGCCCAATCGGACAAACCAAATTGATTAGTCGGTTTATTCAGTTTTGGCTAATTTTGGTTCTGTTTCTGTTTTTGATTCTTAGAATTTCTGTTTATTCAATTTTGACTATTTCGGTTCGGTTGAAACCGAATTAATCGAACGCTCACCCCTACTTCCCACTCTACAAACTACTGAAACTATTGAATTTATTTTTCCTTTTTCTACTTTTTCAAATTGATGTTTACTTGTATCTATTTGTTGTTTTGTTCATAAACTTCTAAGCTTATCTTCTTAGTTTGTACCAATACTAATTCTAGTATATATGCACGTACATGTGTACAAAATTTATACGTGTGTACACTTACAATATGGTATGGGTTCATGAATTACATGTTCAATTGTCACATCCCCGCTTCCAGAATGCTAGAAAAATATCGAGAATGGACATGGCCAGCTATACCATACAAGGTATGAAAACATCGTACGACGATCACGACTGTCTAAAAGACAAGTGGGTGAACTTTAACATACTATGACATCAGTCCTAAGACCGACAATTCCTAGTATCTCAATCCAACAAAAATAAATCACAAAAGTAAATCGTACATGAAAGTAAAGAGGCGTCACATAATACATGTCATATATGATCATGAAGTTAGTCAATACTTAGCAAAGTAAAATTATACATGGTCGCTATATCAGCCATGGTCTAATATTTACAATTAAACAATTCAAAGATAGGGCTAATACATGTCCTGGCTAATCCACAAAAGGATAATATCAACTACGAGTGGTATGGAGAAGGAACCCACTCGGGAGCTACCGCCGCGGATCTACGAGTGCAAGCCATCCAGCTGAAGGTAAGAAAGATCCTCCGGGTCCACGGGTAAATTTGGCCAAACAAATCCAACGAGGTTAGAACCCCAAGCAACAAATACCACAAAGAAGTCCAAGGTAAACAACCCAAATCCACAACAGAAAAGAAGACAGAATTAAATAAATGCAGCTCGAGGCTTGTGCAGTACCAACACATGCATCTCGAAAATTAGCAAGACAAATAGAAACAAAGAGCTAAACGTGAAAGAACAACGAAAAAGCAATATAAGACGACAAGCAGTTAGAGGACATTGGGACTACTCTAGAGCATGACTACAACCCTTAAACCAAACAGGAATCGGGGTTGCAGACCGTTACCCGAGCATAGCTTAGCACTCCAACCATGCACCAAAAATAGAACTAAAGTGCAAGCATAAAGACAGGGCATACAACAGAGCACGACCAAACATTCCTACGTTTAATACTAGTTAACTAACTAGGGTTATCACAAGCCTTAATTACTAATAATGCTTAAGGAACTTCTTTACCCGCACTGCATGTACCCGGATCGCCAAGGAGCCTTGTAAACTCTAGTAACAAATGGTAGAACATAAGCAACAACTGAAGAAACATAACATATGAAACAAACTAAAAGTAGCGCAGTGCACGAACTTGGTAGGTCATCGGCCTATGCCATTCGGGATTGTCCATGACTCTTGAGCCTTGAGCTATCGGAGTTATTGGTAGTACGACTATCCTCCCCTCCCAATGTACTAAGTGACATTTACTAGTCAATTATCATACAGGTTTTCTTTTTGATTCTTAAGTTGTGGACACTAGAGAACTGACATAGAATGATGATTCATGAGTACAATTCACGATTTATCATTGACGAATCTTATGGTATTCTAAAACACACGATACATTTGACATTGCTCACACTCGATTGTCCGATACCAAAAATGTAATAGATTAAAGCACACAACAATCAATTCAGCAGTGTTGTGAAGGATATAAACCAATGTCAAGCATATATGTGAAGAATACAACACTCTAAAACTATACAAAATTATTACATTATGGTAAGGAATCAAAATAGTAAAAAATATTTTTTTAAATGCAAAAAAAATACTATGCGCCACTATGCAGAAATACTCTGCACCACTATACAGAATATATTATGCGACATTTAGACCTGTCAATTGGGCTGGGCCGACCCAGCCCGGCACGAGCCCGGCCCGAAAAATTGGCCCATGTGCCGGCCTGACCCGATTAATCGTGGGTGTAGTGCCCCGTCTTGCTCAGTCAATCAAAGGAATCAGAACGTCGACGGCATTCAGACTTAGCCTTACAACGGCTGGTCAAAGACATCGCTCGGTCGAGGCGACCCCTCGCTTAGGTGGGATAGTTTCGATGAACTCGCCTCATCTTAGCCTTCACATAATAAATTGCATGTTTTCAACTTGCAAAAGTAGGCTTGATAATAAAAAAGACGAATACACATAGCTAAGGGAATAATCTCGACGGATCGAATTGAGTTAGAATGTTGAAAGGTCCAACGGTCAGCTTAGAGTTGGTGCACGGCGTGCTTTGAAAATGACACTCGGTCTTTCGTCCCGTGGCTTGGGAGAAGGAAAGTTGGTCTTCACCACAAGTTGTGAGTTAGCCTAAGTCATAGGCGTCGCCCGCATAAATGCTTGATAAAGCGTGCACGGTCCCCTCGTCCGAGGCTTGACGCAGCCCTTACTCGTCAAGTTCTTGCACGAATAAGTTAGACTAAGTTATGCTAAGCGATCATAGACATTCTAAGCACTGTCCCATGTTTTCTGCGGTAGTCAAAATACTTGGTCCCACGATTCCAAGGCCCGTCGACTTGGGTGATAGTGTCGCGTAGAACACAGTTGGCTTAAGGCACAATGTACGGATTTAGTGTTTTAAGGCACAGGCTACGGTTGATTCATTGAGTTTAGAAAAAAAAAGGTCTTTAAATAGTTGTTCATGAGTTGAAGGAAAAGATAGGGCAAGAAAGAAAAATGCTCGCGACCATGGGTCGTTGAGGCGAGGTCTCAGATATGAGAAGTATTGAACTTGGCCTTGAAAGAGATGGTGTCACGACCCGCACCCACTTTTCGGATGCAAGCACGTGAGCAAGCCAGCTACGCATCAAGCGGACTCTCGCCCGACTCGAATACGTAAACGCTGTCACGGCTATGGTATACTGTCACGCCCCGATTCGGTAGAATCGATAGTCGTCCCCCGGGCGTGATGCCGTGCAAGCCTAAGTTGCGCTTGCACAAGGCGGCTCATAAGGTCATCCGATACAACATCATATATATATGAGTACGCAGAGAAATCGAACACATTCATATAGAAGGAAAACTCAAGCTTTATTGATAATGAACATCATATTACAGACTCGATATAAGGACGCCGCGCGGGCTTTTTACAAACTGACTCCATTACAATTTGAAGGTCGATGAGATAGCCATTCCATACAATTCATTCCTGATTACAACCAGCATTTCAAAACTACCTGGGATGGTGGGCAGTCGCTCCATCTGTCTTCTAGCTTTCAACAACGGAGTCTTCAAAAAGATTGGATCCAAGCTTCGACCGCACGAACGAAGCTTCAAAACACACGAGCGTTTCCTTCCTTTACGTGGCACGCTCCTCCTGATTTATCGTACCTGTGGAGAGAGCGAGGATCAGTACAATCAACATGTACTGGCGAGTGACTAATTAATTTCCAGGCTCTCATTTGGTTCAAGAATAGATAAAAAAATCATATGACTTCCTTTTTGATGATCTTTCTAGCCACCCTAAACATTTTATACAAAGCATTTTGACGTTACCATTACCTTCCATGTTCATTTGTTAACAATTATACCAAGGGTTTGATGTGAAGGTCACTGGCAATAACTAGCCATTTGGACATAGCCTGGTAATACGGGACCTTTGCAACGCAAGTAGCGAGCTCCGATGCAAGTCCCCGTCTTACCGGTTGCTTCATACCCAGCTCGGCTATAACCTGTTTCTTCCTAGGCCGAGTCGGTCCCGTGGCCCCGGGTTGCCGCTCGAAGAAACCATCGCCCTTGTCGACAAGTTGTCCAAGACCGCAATCGATTCATTTACTTGTTTGTTTTGCAGGCTTGTAATAATTCTATCTCTTTTCTATGCAACACATCTTTTTCTTGCCTAACCCATAGGACTTGTATTCTTTAAGCAATTTATTCAATTACGATATCATTACCTGAGTTCACATTTTGAAATGGAGGGTCGAGACGAAGGAGGTCAGCCACTCACATGAGTATTTACCGATTAGAACACTGTGTTATTCAAGGAAATTCAATTCGAATGTGAAGTTCGAAACGCAAGCCATGAAAACCATCGAAAACATTCACGAAAACGCATTCAGGAAACAAAGCCAAAACCAACGCAAGCGGCGTGAAAAGCAGAGCAACGGGAGGTCTCTCCCGACTCAGCCGCAGAGTCAATCCTCGAGGCGCTACCCGCTAAATATGGGACATGGTTCCGAAGAAGCCATTCCATAACGTGGAATGGATCTTAATTCAACCGTTCCCGTTCGATCGATTCGATCGATCCCGACCTATCGGTCCCGACCGAGTCGATAGCGACAGTGTTCCTTTCTCGCGCACCCCGTGGACGAAGGACGGGGCACGATGTAGGGACGGGGTACTACATATACTGCCAAATTATGGCAATGCAATCTATATCTCAAATCCAGAAGAGTAATATAAGCATGAATGAACAACTATAGGTCGTGGTCTGCAGCCCACTAGTATAATGTCCGATAAGACTCCAAAGAATATAACATGAGTCTACAAACTGAATCAATAAATAGGATATCTCATGATAATGAAAGGAAAGAACGAGCTGGATGAGCTAGATAATAAACATGGTATCAATACCTGAATCTCGCAAGCAATATCGTAATCATCTGAATCCATAAGTGTCATAATCATCCGCCATCCATAACTGCTAACTAACTCTACGCAATAACTAACCTGAAGAGATCATCAGGTCCTAAGGGAACATAATAAGATACATAAAAATATGCCTATCTAGCAGTTTAATCATGCATAAACTATAAACAGGATATAAGCAAGGACGAGACATACACTTGGCAAGAGACTACGACCAAAATTGCTAACAGGTGACTAACGAAAAGTGGCTACTGACAGGTGACTATGAACTGGAACACAAGAACAACTACACGTAAATGAACTACTGGATGAACAAGTGAACACGAGATCAATGGAATACCAAACCCTCGCCCCGAGTGGACTCGCAGGTTTGAACTAATCACTAACCCTCGTCCCGAGTGTGGACTCTCTGGCTAGTTCAAGGCAAGGCACCCTCGTCCCGAGTGTGGACTCTCTGGTGCAAATAAATAAGTCAACATCCTCGTCCCGAGTGTGGACTCACGGATGTAAACAGATCAAGATAATCACCCTTGTCCCAAGTGTGGACTCTCTGGTACAAACGGTCAACCCTCGTCCCGAGTATGGACTCTCTGGTTGAGAAAACGATAACAAGGATTTAGCAGTTCAATTACATGTACTCGTTCTATGACACGACTCAAGCAAGGTACTGGTGAGACAAGGTACGACTCAGTCAAGACACAGTCAAGTCCAGTATAGCTACACTGTCAAGTCAAGCCAGACCATAAACTGGTGAACATGGTATATAGAAAATAGATAAATCAAGTCAACTAGAAAGCTAATGAATCATATAAGATCTATAGCAAATAGAGTATCTAATGATAATACAATAACAACAAGAAAACTATAAACATGAAATTACTGTAGAGGGAGGCAATGTATACTTGCCTGGTGGTAGCACGAAGAACCAATAATATACGGTCAACTAGTACGCCATGAAGTCCAAATCTCACAACTGTCTCCGAAATATGAAATAGACATTTTCAACGTTTTTAGAATAGTCAAATTATCTAGGATCGCCTGTCCTTAAGTCCAATTCTGGACACAGGAGCAAAAACGGTAATTTTGGGCTAAGACGATGTCCGCCGTAGGACCCGCTTTGCACTAAAAAGCGTGCCAGAGTCAATGGTCTCTAAAGTCATTAAACTACATGTCTATGGATTTATTTTGATGATATGAACCCAACCGTACGTCCAAAGTCGGATTCCGGTGGGCCGTGCACAAAATCGCACGTTGAATCGGATCGTGGGGCCCGCAAAACGGTGATCCGATCAACTGTCTCAGAATCGGACCAAACTTGGCATACAAGACCAGAAAAATAATACGGTCTTGTTGGCGCAAGTTTCGTCTCGATCTGACGAACGTGCACAAAGTAATTGAAAATTTTGTACAGAGGCCGATACGGTAAATTTTGACGGATACGCATCAAATTCGTCGCGCACATGCGACCAATTTAAATTTCGTCAAAGTTCACACATCTGCGAAGTCAATACGCACCTTTCGATGCTTTCTGTTCGTGACCACGTCGCTCGGATTTGCGGGACGCACGTCGTATCAAAGGGGTTTCCTAGATTTCTAAAACAGTTTTCATATGTTTTTCCTGATTTTGGAAATCAAATTACTTCGTACATACTTAATGAAATCAGGAACTACAAGAATGGTTTTAACCTAGTATATGTTGTCTAAAAATTTGTTCAATTAGATTTTGTGTTTCCTAACATGATCGACCAATTTTGGCCTCCCAAGATGGGTGTTTGGATTCGAAATTCTGTCCTGGTTTGGACAGTTTTTAGACAACTTTAGGTCGATCTACTGGCCAATCTAGAGCATACAAATTCGATTTAGTTGAAGAGAATTAAACTTGTATTAGGGACATACCAGATAAAACAACATGCGAAACGATCGAGCGATCGTCGCGAATCGTCGCGAATCGTCGCAGTGAAGTTGGCTTCACAGAATGCTACTGCTGCCACCATGCTCTGTTCTGCCGCGCGCGAGGATGTCCGGCCAGTGGCCCACAGTGGCGCACGGTGGTGGCGCACACGGGGTCGGGGTGGTTGCCCAACCAGCGGGGTGGCGCGCGTTTAGGATTAGGGTTTGTTGCACCCTCTCTCCCTCTCTATCGTTTATACATATATATGTATATATATGTACTTGGTTTTGGGGGGTCGGGTGTGGGGGTTTCCTGTGCGGGGCTTTAGCTGCTGGCTGGCTTAGTTGTGCTGGGATTGGGGTCCAAGTTGTTGGGCCTGGGCTGGAGGAATGGCTTGGGGTATTCTCCATATATATATATATATATATATATATATATATATATATATATATTTATATATATATATATATATATATATATATATATAATGATGCATAAATATATTATTCCATCAATACAATTTTAAGTAGATATATACACTCATGCCATAAATACAAATACCAACAATGAAATATTCTAAGTAAAATCAATATCTACAATATAGAATTCTTACTTTTATATACTAAAATTTATACAATGAAATATAATTATATATATATATATATATATATATATATATATATATATATATATATATATATATATATATATATATATATATATATATATATATATAAGCCTAATATTCATATACTATAAATATACTTCTATATATACACATGTATATATAATATATGTAAATCCCAAAATCCAACATATTTGATAAAGAAATTATTTACTAACTTATCAATAAAACATTATTTAATATCAAGAACTCATAATATATATAACTACCTTTTGTGAAAATCGTCTACTAAGTGACTAAATTAAAATACTACTACCCAATGCATGTCTACAAGGACGTCTTGGGATGCAATACATGACTACCTAGGCTTTGGGTTGGATTCGGGTCAAGTCCGAGCCAGTTTTGTACAACCGGGATTCCTACAAGTCATAATATAATTAATAAATAATTAAAATGTCTTTAGAGATTAAGTCGTAACTTGGCCTGGTTTTCCTAGTTTGGACACACTTATGGCTGGGTCTTCCTTGGCATGGCTAATACACTAGTCTAGGCACGCCACTGCATTATACGTGCCATGATTCCTAGTCGTCTGGTACTTCAAAACTCAACCATGGCTAAAGTTATCACACCCCAGTACGAAATACGGAGACGGACTAGGCCAGCTACTCCATATGAGGTATACAAACGTTATACGACGATCGTGGCTGTCAAGAGACAAGGGGGTGCATGCTACATTCAAGTCTCCTATGGTCTCACAAAGCATCTATGTCTCAATCATTCAAAGCAAGAAAATATTAATTAATGAACATATGAGATAAAGCAGTAAGGCATCCCCGACGCTTCATCAAAATGATCATGGAGATCTAGATTTATAAGTTAGCTAGCCCAGAGAGTCATAGGTACATAATTGTATTCAGCTGCAGTCTGATTTAATTACAAATTATGCAAAAGACAAAATATGTAGGTTAGACGGCTAAACAGGTGTCGGTGGCTAAATGCCATAACATAAGTAAAGATACTATAGTGGTGGAGAAGAAACCCACTCGAGTCCTCCGCCAGCCATGCTCCTAGTATGCACCATTGACATCAGGAAGGAATATCGGATCCACAGGCTCTGCTACGTGATTTAGCCAAACAAAATCAGCGGGGTCAGCCCCGAATAGCAAGTACCACAAGGGAGCACAAAAGAGTGAGATAAAAACCCAAGCATAAAATAATAATACTATTAATAATAAAAGCTTCCGGTCGTAACCTCGGTCCACAGCCTGTCCTAGCACGATAGACCAACCCAACAACCAAACAAGGACATGGCTTGGACCACGCACCATGACAGTCCATGTCCCTCGGCTACTAATGGAAGGCACAAGCACAGTCAAGTCGTTTTTCAAACGGCCATTCATTCTTGCGGCTTTCTATATTTGGCAGAGTTATCCCCGCGATACTGATTAAAAGGAATCCTCAGATCATGTCAACCCAGCAGGGCTAGCCAAACCATAAGACATATAGCACATTGATTATGCACCGGTCCCCCGGAGGGCTACCGCGCTAAAACATATAACACATAGCTCGTAGAAGTCAGATATAGCCATCGACTATAGGCGAATGAAACCATATCTGTGGCGGCCAACATGTCACGCCCCGCTCCCGAATAATCCGGTACGGGCGGATGCATGCCCGGCCTACACTGTCGTTGACAGCGGTAGTGAGCCTTCAAGTCATCAATAACAAATAATCTCATCACAACATCTAATCACGGAATCTATACTAACCATCACAGATATCCACTATACAATTATTACAACTTATACATGAATGTCCGGGTATAAAGCCGGTAAAAGATAAATGATACAACAACAATATATAATCAAATACATTCTATCAATCTCTATACATGAAACTAGATATATCAATATCAAGCGAGCTCCAATGCCAGCCATGACAATCTAAAGATCCATATCACCTGTAATCAACGATCCAGTCAGGAAAGGAGCAAAGTACAATAAAACTCAATAAAACTCACCGTAAAGATCAATGGAACGGTATATCAAATGTAACTGAAAGACAGAGAACAAGACGAACAAATAAGCATGCACTAGCTACGTGTACATGTGCAATTAGACGTTATCAACATATGGGGACTAATATGTAATCAGGCATATAGAATATGCTATCAGTCAATATATAATCAGGCATGTCTGACGATAATGCTATCAGTCACGCAATAATCAGGCATGTCTGACGACAATGCTATCAGTCACGCACGAAATGGACTCAGACATACGGAGTATGCTATCAGGCAATATTTGTCCAATATTAGTCAATCACATGTCTCTAGAACGTCCCCCACCCGACACGAGAAACTATGCAAGCAATCAATCAAGAACAAGTGAAATAAATGACATGATAACAAGTGTGAGTGCAATGCATACAATGATGGTAATACTGAGTACATGTACTTGCCTCTTTTCTGGGGTTTTGGTACTTGTTCTTTAATCACCTAAAAATAGAAAATAATATTTAGACAATATCCTTAAGAAAATCTTAGTCAAGTCAATTGACCAACCTTTAATTAACTAAACTCCTAATTACTCATTAAAATCTTATACTAGGCAGATGCTATAACCAAACTCAACTAGTTAACTACCTCCCTAAATATGTACACTACCAAAGTTGGCCCAAGGGTTAGATATGGCCAACTGGACTAAACCCAAAATAACAATTGTAATCACACTAGATAATCAATTAACCCTCAAGTCCAAGTCATCCTAATTTATTCAAAGCACCACCTCTTCCTACTGATCCTGGGTTCAGAGAATCTCACTTTCAACTGTTGGTCTACACCATGATTATAAACTAAAGTTTAATCATTCCCTCTACTTATCAAATAGTCCTGCTACTTTGGTTACTCAATAATTGAACTGACCCAAGCTATAACCTATTTCTAATGGCTACTATGGTTCAAAACAGAGCAACCCAATGTCAGCTAATACTAAGAACCTAAACCAATAAGAACACAGATCCTAACAGCCATCCAAACACACCTGCTCGTCTCTCCCGTGTCCGACCTCCAACCGTGTCTACTGTATCTAACTCGTGTCCACCACTTCTGGACACTTACACGAATTGATCCGATGTATAGCAGCACGGTCTCGACATAAGCTCGCCTAATTCCTTCAACCGAACAGAGCATCCCCCCTCCTTAACATCAACTAATTCAGTATAATGGATCACGAATTGTACCTGAGTCTTTGCAATGGTTCGACACAGGAGTGCAGTATCCGATGATGGTGTCCCCGAGTCCACGGCTCGCCGATACGTTCTTCTGAGCATTTTATCGAACAGGTCATGCGCGAGAATAGGAAGATTAACTGTGAGTTCTATTTGAACTGGTTCGACTCAAAAATTTAGAGAAAATGATCAGAAACTCACCATGATTTGATCAAATCCAAAGAACATGAAATCTGTCCAAAATACTCGAAACAAACAATGATGCCAATATGTTTGCAACAATCGTTCCACACATAAAATCAAGAAGAGGAGGGATGACATAATTCAAAAGACTCACCGATCAATCGGAAGAGGGCAATCGATTCGTCAATGGCTCACGTCGACCTTTGCTCGTTACTGCACCTCTATCGGGAACCGCGACGTCGCCATGGCTACGAGCTGCAGAGCTCTGAGGAAGAAGAGAAAAGGAAAAGATCGGTTGAATTTTCGGCAGGGCTTCGCCAACCAATATGTGCGATGGAGAAGGAGGAGTCTCGGGGTCAATTTATAGGCAGTGGTCGAGCGGTCCGGCGGTTGTGCGGGCAGGCGGGCAGCGGCGAGGCAGTTGGGCGGGCAGCAGCGGAGTGGCGAGGCGGTTAGAAATTCGTTACGATCGGAGAGCCGAGAGGAGTTGGGTGGTTAGAGATGAGCGGTCGAGATGAATAGGAAGCTTCTGGAAATATGTCGGCCTCCGCCGTGGTCGTCGTCGTCGTCTCGTCGTCCCCAGCAAGGCAGAGGAGTGGAGAATAGAATGGGAATGAAAGAATGAGTTGGTTTTTAAAACCAATGGTTACTTTATAATGGGTTAATGGATTACCGGGTTGGCGGGTTTGGACCTATTTGGATCCGCAACCCACAACAGAGCTGATGGGCTGGGTTGTTGCAAATGGGTCAGGCTTGGCCCATTGGGTTGGACTGAATGTTAAGTGACTAAAATGGTATGGTTGAAGGAGAGAATGGGCTGAGAATGATTTAGAATTCTAAGAGCCCACAGGATATAATGATTAAATAGGAAAATAAAGTTAGGAATAAAGGAAATATTTAAAATAGTTTAAGAGTTAATAAAAATATAATTAATATTCAATCATTAGCTAAGAATTAAAAAGAATTATGGAAAATATATCTAATTAATCATAGTATAACCCATGAGTCATAAATAACTAAACTGAGAAATATAAAATAGAGCCTAAATTTAAATGCATTCAAATAATCGAAATAAATATTCTTAAATAATAATACTAATCTCAGATTCCAGAAAAGTGGGGTTATAAATCTACCCACCTTACAAATATTTCATCCTCGAAATTTCAAAGGTAGAATTAAATGACACGAAGATCAGTCAGGCACAATTATGAAATAGGAATTTATCTGGCATGATTAGGCACGAGAATAATTAAGAAAATTTGAGGATAGTACAATAATGTTCAAACCTGTTAAGGCATGATTAAAGAATATGAATTGGCACGATTTGAATAGAAGTCTATTTAGTATAATTTAGGCATGATTTTAAAATAGTCAGAGAATTTCAAAAGCAATGCGATAATGATCAACATACGATTAGAATTAGTATAGTCCTGATTAAATTTTAATTACGACTAAAGATAATGAGGATTACGATCAAGGTTAATTGGAATAAAATAGTCACGATTAGTAGAAAATTATCAAGGCACGATTACGATATAATCAATATTTAGGCATGATCTTGAATCGAAAATTAGAAGGGTTTTAGTTCGGCACGATCCGAATCAATTGACATAGTCATAGTCAAGTACATGCATGATTAGAGTATATGCATGATTAAATTCAAGACATGGTTAAAAATCAAGATAACTTCTAGTAAAGTTGTCAATGGTGATAGGAGGATAATCATGAATTTAGTCTAAAAATATTCGAAACTCATGCATATCCGGAATCACTTTACCTAAAATTCATGCCCCGCCAGTGTACATCTGGCTGCAGTGAACTCTAGGCTCCGTGACTCAAGAATGATAGGTACCGAATAATTTCTAAACTTTACCCATGGACAAAACAATTTCAAGAAACCGAATAGAATAGTGATTAAGGGTGTACTTGTAGACAAGCCATACGACAAATACACAGACAAAGAAAAGACAAAGGCTAGTCTAGATGCACGTGCCATTAATACACTATTCTGTACAATTGATAAGACGGAGTTTAATCGTGTTTCTACCTGTACTACGTCTCATGAGATTTGGAAACTTTTTGAGATAACTCGTGAAGGTACCTCCCAAGTGAAGGAATCCAAAATCAGCAAACTAACACAGGAATATGAATCATTTAAGATGAAACCCGGCGAGTCAATTACATAGATGTTTACTTGTGTTCTAGATATTACTAATCCTTTGCAATCTCCTGGTAAGGATTAAGTAACCATGAAAAGATCAGAAAGGTGCTACGGGCTCTAACCAAGAATTGGAACCTAAAGACAACTGCGATCATTGAAGGAAACGATCTCACCACAATGACTCTGGAGACACTTATGGGCAAGCTGACCCATGAGTTGGACTTACATGAATTTGAAGAAGTAACCCCCAAAGAAAAATCTATCGCCTTCAAAGCACAAGCCAAAAGAGTTGTATATAATGATTCTGACGAAGAATCATCAAGTGGTGATAAGCAAGTCTTGCTAGTAAAAAACTTCAGAAAATTCTTGAAGATTGAAATATCAAACCGAAAGAAGAAAGACATCCATGAGAGCAATGAAGAAGAAACTATACGCTTTGGATGCAAGAAGTCAGGGCATATCAAAAAAGACTGTCCACTGTCAAAGAAAAGCAGTCCATATGATAGATCAAGATCAAGCAGAAAAGCTACAACAGGTGGAAAGTATGCAAACATAAGCATCTGGCATACGAGTGATGCCAGTGAGTCAGAGGAGGAGGACAGACCCTGCTGAGCTGCCAATGTATGTCTTATGGCATTTGATAAGGTATCCTCTAACCTTTTGTATGATGAATTTACTTTCGATGAATTAGAGACAGCCTTTAGCAAACTACTTGACGAACACAGAAATGTGTTAGACAAGTATAAGCAATCTCGCAAAGAGGTTAATACATGCACAACCGAAGTAGCAAGATTGAATAATCTTCTTGAAGACATTAAAAAGACATCTGCAATCGATAACATGGATGAGATAGTCAAGATCAAAGTAGACTATCATAAGGCTATCCTCACTAGGAGTGTGCATATTTGGACCAAACTGACTAAATCGAACCAAACTAAACCGAATCGGTCGATTTTTAACTGAACCGATGGTCCGGTTGGATTGGTTCGACTTGACCATTTAAAAAATCGAGCGATTTGGTTCGGTTCACGGTTTGTCATTCCAAAAATCACTTAAATTGAACCAAACTGAACCTAGTTAGTAATAACCTAAAGTTAGCTTTATATCTGGTCCAATTTATCCATCTCATAGTTTGCTTATTTTCCATCTTCAATTCATAGATCTATTAGGATTAGGGTATTTTCGAGAATCATTTTGGATTTGTGGAAGAAACTTATTATGAAAGTGGTTTACTTAGAAAATTATTGTCCACTTTGATATCTCATATAAACATCTTCCAAACATGAGATGATTATGATTTATTTTTGTGTGAATTTACTTTGTGAAACACTTTTATATACTTGAATTTTTTTGTATGATCAAAACCGATTAGCCAAACTGATCTGCAAACCCCCAAATTTTTAGGTATTTTTCTCGGCTTAAATTGAATTTTTACTATTTTAGAATGAATTGTAAATTATTGGTTATTTTCTTGTTGTATAATATTAATGATAGTTTTTTTATACCTAAATGTGTATATAAAATACCTTTTAATAAATATTTACAAAATATTATTTATATAATTATTATTAGGGTTAGAGATTTTTTTCAAGTCTTTTATGATAGATATTAAAACATTTACTATATGATAAATACTGAATAATTCCTTGTATATAACATATGGTTAAATTTATTTCTAAATTATTTTAGCTAGAATGATTTATTAATAGTAATAATTGAATAGTACTAATATAAAGGTGCATTAAATATTTTAATAGGAATATAATTTCTTATATGCCAATTCAAATATTTTTATTCATTATATATATAAGTATATAGAAGCAGATAGGAAAAAGAAAAAGAAAAAAAAAAAGCATGGAACAGTGCATAGCACTGTTCCAATTCCGTGCAGGTCAAACCCGACCATTCCCCCCCACTTTTTCGCAAGCAGTAAACAGAGACCAAGTCTCTGAAGGATTTTTTTAAAAAAAAAACCAATCTTCACCAAATCTGCATCAAATCTCTTCAAATCTTCTTCTGTACAATCCCATATAGATTCTCCCCCGATCTATCCAAATTAATATTTAGATATTGTTAAATTGAGATGCTAATTTGGAGTTAGAAATAGATTAATCTTCTATATATTAATAAACCGTCGAGAAGTTCTCGTTCTCCTTCATCGCACACCCCTTCGAAGCAGAAAATTATCGACAAGAGCTGTTCGCCTAGCCCCCACGTACTCCAGGAACAGCCTGCACCCGCGTGGGATCATCGCCGTCGCCGGTGATAGCCGGAAACATCCAAGAACAGAGGGGTTCCTATGTTTCGTCAGTTTTGACATCCAGGTACTCCCTTTCGATTTAGATTTCTCACTGTTTACTTCACAAAATTAAATTTCATAAACTCGTGTAGAAAGCCAATATAACCCCCTTCCATTCCCTTTAAGTAGGTTAATTTCTAGTGCATTAGGTTGTTGTAAAAATCGATGTAAATATTTCCGAAAAACTGTCCGAATTCGAAATAGAGAATCAAATCAACCACCCATGTTGGGAGTCACATCCTAATCAACCACGTAGAAAACTTTCAAAACTTTTTGAACATTAAATTAGACCACTTATACTACTTCAAGAAACTTTTTGTAGATTAATCTTTCGTCGAGTATAGGTCGATAAATCTGTTTTCCAAAACTGAGAGAAATCGCTTTTTAAACTGTTCTAAAACTTTAAAATTTTCCCGATACGGCGTGCGCTCCGACAAACCGGACGACATGGTCGTACGCTATATGCATCGAAAGGCTCATATGGACGTTGCCGATTTGTGGAAACTGACGGAACTCAGTTTCGTCGTGTGTGCGCGACGAAAACAGTCTGTATCCGTCGAGATACCCCCGTATCGCCAATTTGCAAACTTTGCCCTAACATCGTGTACAGTCGTCGATTCGAGACAAAACTTACGCCAACAGGTCCGAATCAAAATTTTGGTCTTGTGTGCCAAGTTTAGTTCGATTCTGAGAAGGTCGAATCGGAACCCCTTTTGGCGGGCCGCGACCCACTCAAACGGGCAATTTTGTACGCGGCTCCTCGGAATCCAAAACTGGACATACCGTTGAGTTCCTCTACTCAAACTAAATCCGTAGACATATAGTTTGACGACTTTAGAGACCATAGATACTGGCACACATTTCGGTACAAAACGGATCCAACGGCGGATATCGTTTTGACCTAAAATTATGATTTTGCCCCTGTTCCAGAATTTAACTTTTGGACAGGCATTTCCTAGACATATCTTTTATACCAAACACGTTCTGATGTTTGTTTCAGCATCCGGAGCTCCTTGTGGATTTTGACTTTCGTGCTGACGATACTGATTGTTGGATTTTGCTGCTTCTCGCACCACCCTCAGGCAAGATACCTTGCCTTATTTATTGTTTATAATTAGATGCATCTTTATTTATTTATTTAATGTATATTATTTTTTGTTCTCAGTTGGATCCATTACTTGCTATTTTAGTTCACTTTATTTTACTTTCAGTATTTTTTCTTCTTGCCTTTTGTGTATGCATATGGACCTAGTCATAGCGAACTATCTTCTGTTAGTGACCTTGGGAGGGAGAAGACAGTTAAATGTATGGTCTACCCCAAATCCAAAAGCTGTAGTAACTGCATAATACGGTAGTCGAGTCGCGATGGTCACTAGCCTCGAGCTATGTGGACTGATGGGTCACGTGGGCCGCTAGCCTCGAGTTATGTCGGCTGATAGTATTGGTGCTGGACGTGTGCGTGTTGTGAGTTATTACCTTGTCCTGGAGGATTCAGCCTTCACCTGCCCATACATCGATATGTCTTCTAAATTGCCTACTAGAAAGGTTATGAGACCTTAGCAAATTTTATGTTCCAGTCATGGCATAGAAAAATGTCACATCGCAGAATAGTAAGTTATCCCTTATCCTTGTTTGGTTGTAGGGGTAGCCTACTGTTTCGATGATGGTATATTGAGCTGTGTTATGGTTTGGACACTTTTACTTTATCTTTATTTTATAGTGCATTTATATTCAGTTCATATGGCATGTTCTTCCTGTATCTTGTTACGTCTCTCTGAGGACCTGGTGATCTCTCCAGGTATAGATGATTTCCCGTAGGAGTATGGCTCGGCACTGGATCCTTCATACCTTGATGATGAGGTGTCTTTCGCTGATATCTAGATTCATGTGGTTTCTTTGAGACTTATAGTGGGCATCTACTGTATTTGAGATTATTTTCATAGCTGTTTGGTGTGGGCCTGTCCACCCGACTATCTTTTTACTCACTCATTTATTATATTTGGATTTCTTATATCTTCTGTATCTGCTGTGGATGAGATATAGTTTTACTGATTTTCTGGCCTGCGATTATATTATTACAGCTTATGTATATATACGAGAATGCTATATATTGGAGTATTCACCGTATATATGCAGCTGGCATGTCTACGTACTTGGTCCTAAGTATTTTAGGACTGGGCATTACATGTTTTTGTGGTGGCCCATGCAGGTCAGAAAATATTGTTGGGTTACATGACTGTGCCCAACAAGCCTGCATATAGGAATAGGAATAGTATCTCATCCACGATTATTGCCTCCTTTGACCTCCAAACTTTTCGAACTCCCTCTGATTACCTGTACTGCCTAATATCTAACCTTTCATAATATCAGTCTAATTCATGCTTGGTAGAGGTTAGGACGACGACTCGTACTAGGTGGACATGTTTCATCGTTACTAGCTTAACTCTTGTAAGTTGGGTAGAATGCCTCACGATCTAACCCTTCCTTGACCGTAACCATGGCCTCAGACAAGAAGACAGTAGGACGTCTATATGGGCACGAAACTCGAACAAAACTTTGATTCTTAAAAGCCTAAAATTTTTATATTCTTTTATCATTATCTTGCTTACTTATGTTTTACCATCTTGACCAATGCTGCTATTATAGCCTAGATTTGCAAGCCTATTCATTTTTTCGAGCTTGTTCATGACATATATGTTATTGGAGGTACCCCACTAACATATTGTTTATCAGAGCCGGTGCATGATGGTCTGATCAACCTAATGCACCTGGTTCGCTCTTCATAAAATTATTCAATGAGATATAGTTAACCTGTTTCCCCAAAATCTCATCTGCAACTGCGTGGACAACTCTCCTTCAACTGCTTGATCTGTAACTTGTTTGAATCTATTCTAACGTTATCCTATTTTCGTGCCAACGGTATGGATCTACGAAGCGGACGTAGCTCTACCTTGGCCCTCACCTCTGATGATGCGTCTACCCAGAAGGAGCAGAATCCTCCAATGACCCCGGTGACTCTGTATCAGCCAGGACAGCCGCAGACTACCATAACCCCATCAATGGTACAACAGGAAACCCAAGTTCCACCAGTATTCCAGACTGGACAGGCTACCGTAGTACCACCCAAGGAGAATGTGCCATCACCTCCACCACCATTCACTCAACAGTACCCACCTCAGTGCGGACCACAAATGCCTCCCCCACCAGAGGATGGGAACCCTACTACACAGTTCATGTATGCCATAATACATACTCAGTGGCAACAAGCTGAACTGATGAGGCAGAGCATGACGGAAGCACTAACTAGGGCCCCACCTCCACCTCCGACACCGGTACCAGCTATCACGACCCGCACCCGGATATACGGGTACGAATACGTGGGCCACGCCCAGCCTACGTTGCGGTATCGACGGTAGAACGCTGTCAAGTAAACTATACTAACTACAACACCTAAGAATCCATAACTAGAAATGTACTCATGTCACATCACGAAAACTAAGGAAGATAAGACAAGAAATAATAACAATATCACTAGAACAACTAAAATCTACAATGATCATAAGACAAGAACTAAAGAAGGAACAACAAGACTAACTAAGGATAACTACCAGGCAACTCACATAGAAGAATAGTGAGATCCACCTCAGCTAGCAACATCATGAAGTCCAATACTGAGGGCACAACTACTCCTAAAATTTGTCAACATATCCAGTCAGGATGGAACGAGCACAAATCTCAAATAACAGTTCTAATTAGACGATATTGAAAATGTAGCAGTAAATAGAGAGAATATACAAAAAAATCATGAAATGTACATGTGAGTATCATGGCAAGGTAAGCTGTAAATCTAGAGCTAGAACAAGGCAAGTAAAACTGATCATGGCATGTACAAGAATCAAGAATCATCTATCCAAGTGTGTGAGTACTAGCTACAACATGTGGCCGGCTTGGGTCTGTACAAGGTTATGATCTAGCCAACCATACGTGTGGTGTATGATTGGCATTCACAAGGTTCACAAGATATATAAGACGGGTATTGACCACACATCTACACTAATACTCCCCGTCCCCGACCAGTATAGTGGATCCAACCATGACACATCATGACACGCGATTCTCTGAGAGGGTAGCTAGCCTTCGCAGGAATCGTGTCTATACAATATACAAGGAACAAGAAAGACTTGCACAAGATATACCAAGGAAAGCGAGGAATAACATCTCATGACGGGAACCAGGAAAATACCAATCCGTGTGAACAATGTGTCAAGAGAACAAGGGTATCTACACTAAATACAAGAAACATAGACGATATCATAAAACAGAAATATTATCAGAGAATATACTCGCCTGGGGTCCTGCTGTCAATATGAATCAGGGTTCAGAGTAAAACCACAGACCTAAAGATGAAATAATACAAGAGCTGATCAGGGTCAAAAGACATACTAAATATCTAGGTCAAACTAAGTCAAACTAAGACAAACTGGGTCAAGGTTGACGTACAGTTGACTTTGGTCAACTGGTCAACTTCGGTCAACTCTAAGTCTAATCTAGGTTAAATAGGTCAATGGTTGTTCTACAGTTGTCTTGGTCAAAAAGTCAACGTTGGTCAAACCTAGGTCAAATGTTGACTCTACTTCGACGTCTAGTCAAAGTAGTCAACCATGGTCAATAAGGTCAAGCTAGTCTCTATAAACATCTACAAGGTCAACTTATGAATTTCAGTGATTTAGAAATCACTGAAATCGAAGGGTCTCTAAAACAACCAAAATGAGACAATATTATAATAATAGGGTGACATAAAAAGAGAAGAAATCTATATATGTTGTCGGATGATGAAACTAACATCACCAACGTGTCCAGAATGGTCAAAATAGCAAGAATAGCCTGTCCAAAAGTCCAATTTGGACACAGGAACAGAACGGTAATTTCGGGCCAAAATGATGTCCGCCGTTGGACACACTTCGCACCGAAAAATGTGTCAAAATAAAAGTGCACAAAACCTAAAAAATTATATGTCCACGAATCCAGAATGAAGATACGAACCCAACGGTATATCCAGAATTGGATTCCGTTGACCCGATCTCAAATTGGTCCGTTGACCAGGACATTAAAATTCCGATTTGCACGAAAAAACGTGTCGGAGCTAATGTCCTCAAAACTCAGCAAATTATATGTCAACGAGTCCAGAATGACGATACGAACTCAACGGTATATCCAGAATTGGATTCTGATGAGCCGATCTCAATGTGACCCGTTGACTCAGAAAGTGGAACCCGCTTTGCACCGAAATGCGTGCCAGGGCCCACGTTCTCCAAATCTAACAAACTTTATATGAAAACATGCCAGAACGACGCCACGAGTCTACTGGTGGTGTCAGAAATTGAATCCGGAGTCCCGGGTTCAAAAATGAAATTTAACAAGTGCAAATTAAAGCGGCCAACTTTGGCGTCGAATTCGACCGACCTAACAAGCTCAAACTGAAATGAAATCTAAAGCGGGCAGGAAGAGGGTTATACCAGCTGTGCACCGAAACTGGTAGCACGCAAAACGGAGCTGATACGATGAAGATACGAACCAGCAAAATTGCTGTCGCAAAACTGTCCAAAAATAGTACAAATTAAAACGTCAACTTGGTGGCCGATTTTGATGTATCAAACGACGAAATTAATGGTTAAAACTTGACAGAGGTGAAGAGGGATATATCGAGATTGAGACGGAGCAAGGAGTTCGCCGATCCAATGGTCGGATCTCTCAGAAAATGCACGCGAAGTCGCTGCAACGGAGCACGAATTCTGGAATTTCTCCGCGCGCGCGTCGACGAAACTCCGAGTAAAACGCTGAAATCGTCTAGACGGCGCGTCCCGGAGGACGTTGGCCGCCACAGGGTGGTGCCTAGGGGTCGCCCGGCCAGGGGGGCTCGCTGACGTGGGGGCGGCCGGCCATGCAGCGGCGGTGGTCGGGACGGCGCACGGCTGCTGCCGCCGCGCGGCTACTGTTGCAGCTGCGGCTGCATGCTGTTGTGCGGGCTGCTGGGGCAGGCACACGCGCGTGTCGGGGCGGCCAGGCCGGAGCACGACGGCGGCGGCGGCGGCTTGGTCGTGCGGGGGTTGAGGCGGCGGTGGTGGCGTGTGGTGATGTGGATGATGGAGGTGGTGGCGGTTTTGGCGATGGTGGAGACGATGGTGGTGGTGCTCCGCTGCTGCTCGGCCATGGGCGACCGAGCTCCGGCCAGGGGAGGAGGCCGAGGAGGCGAAGAGTGGTGGTGGAGAATGGGTGGCTTGTGGTGGTGGGATGGAGGACAAGAAGAAAAATGGTGGTGATGGTGTTGTAGTATTAGAAGAAGAAGAAGAAGAGAAGTGGAAAAGAATGAAATGGAGAAGGAGAAGGAGTGTGAAGAAGAAGAATGGGGGGAGTGCTGCTTTTGTGTACTCGAAAGGGGGGTGCTGTGGAGTGATGGCTGATGGTGAGAGGAAGAGAGAGAGTATATATGTGTGTATATAATATATAAGGAGAGAGATTTTTAGAGAGAGAAAAAGAAAGATATTTAGAGAGAGAGAGAAAGAGAGAGTGGGGATGTGTAGGTCGGCCACAATGGTGGAGGGGTGTGCTGGTGGATGGGGATGGGTGTGTGTGTTTGAATATTTTTTTTAAGGAGAGAGAGAAAGATATATATATATATATATATATATATATATATATATATATATATATATATAATGAGATATTTGTATATGTATAGAGATATTTAGAGTAGAGGAAATATCAGTGGGGTGTGGGCAGTCATGATGGAGGTTACACCAAATTGGGTTGGGTGTTGGGTCAAGTTGGTCAGCCTTGGGACCAAGATTTAATTAAAATAATAATTTAAACCAATTTAAAATTACGGATGAAATAGGAGCACAAGGGAGATCAATTCGGTGGCATGCAAGTGGCACGTGCACAGTAGGCTCAAAACAGGCCAGGGCCATATATTGGGTCGACCGGATTGGACCGATGTCGGACCCGAAAATTAAGTTGGAAATTAAATCACGAATTACGGCAGACGATAAATTGGTCTAAATTAATCCGAAAGTTGTGTGAAGCAAATGGAGCACAAGGAGACAAGTTCGAGTGGGACACGATATATCAATATGAAGATAATCTCGTCTACTACAAACTTCAAGAAGGAAGTTTCCGGAGACTGGCATCCCTGATGCTCTAGAATTTCAAGTCACGGTAAAGAGCATTTAATGATCGAAATTAATTATATAGAAATGAATTATTAAAAATAATTCATTAGAAAATTCGAAAAATAATTCAGGAAATTCAGGGGGCTTACATCCTACCCACCTTATAAAAATTTCGTCCTCGAAATTAAAGGTTGGTAGTGGGGTTAACACATGATAGAAGATTTAGGTAGTAATTTAGGCACGATCCAAGAATGACGAGTTTGCACGATCAAGAGAATCGATTTACAATTGTTCAGACACGATGAGGGATTTGGCACGATAGAATTATGATATGAAAAAAATTATATGTGCATGATTTCAGAAATAAGTCAAGTCATTGGGGCACGATTTAGATATGACAACGAAATCAAAACTTGAGCTTCGTCCGGTTACAATCGAGTCAAACATTGATTAACATGATTTCAGCTCGATGAAATTAGATTTAGGGTTAAGATTATCAAGATCATGAAAATCAAAGTCGGATAGTCATAATCTAAAACAAGGCTAAGAGAAGCAAATGGAGAGAAATTTTTTTTGAGTATAGCACGATTGAGAGATAGAATTGATAGAAATTAGATTACAGGTTACGTAAGCACGATCAAGATCCGAGTTCAGTTGTGAATGACGGATAAATTATGAATTCAAAATCAAGGATGTAGAATTGAATTGCTTCTGTTATCATAGAAACCAGAATATGGGATCGTAGGAGGAAGCCGGGGTAATCATCTCGCTCTGCTTCGACTACTACCAACAATGTCTACTCCGAGACGGATGACTACGATACTTCCTCGATTCTCCCAAGATAAAAGATATGAAAATTCTAAATTTTTTAAGGTTTTCAAAGTATGGCTGACAGAAGTAGATACGAGATAGAAAAAAGAAATGAATGATAAGTCGAGAAATATGGGTATGAATTGTCCTCACTATTTGGTCAAAAGAAGTGAATCAATCTAAGATACGACCTGATAACCATACACGTCTATCCAAAATCATGTTGCCAGAATTTACGCCATGTCAGTAAACATAGCTGCAATAAACGATAGAGTTCGTAACTAAGGTATACACCCTATAATCATGTCATCTAGATTCCTTACCACACCAACCGGTATGGCTGCAAGAGAATCTAAATGCCATAACTTAGGATAGTAAATCCAAAATCAGACTCCATGTCCTTGTCAGGCTAACAAATATGACTGCGATAAATTCTAAACTCCATAAATAAAGTAGACACTTACCGTTCTCGTCATCCTCATCCAAAATATGTTTATCAGGATATCTTAACTCAATTCTTAAAAGAATTATCCAAAACAAAATCAAAGGTCAACAACGAATATTAAGATTTAAAATTCAACAACAAGTCAAGGGTAAGTTAATAGAAACAACGGAAACAACTTCCGAGATAGGGTTCAGAGGAAAATCTCAGGGAAAGTCCCGAGGGTACTACCTAGGTCAAGTTAGAAAATGGTGGAATATAATCTAAAACAAACCTCGACCATGATACGAGGTTGGTAAATCATATTCTCTCTCCAACCTAGATGATATACAAGTCCAACTTATACCTTCCCTTTGGGGTCCACAAACTCATCCCAAGAAGGAATAAAGTTTGATACAGACAGATATTTCAGAAATCAGGACGAATGGAAATAAGTGGAAAAAGATTTGAAAGCCTTCGAAATAAGATCCCCAGGGGTCATCCCTGGAATCTACCAAGAGTTCCTAATATGTGACTGAGTACCAAATCCTAAAATATGCCATGACTCAATCCTAATCCTAGGGCAGGCTCGCAGTAGTATAGATAAGCTCAAGTACTACCACGACTTCGCATTAATTGCAAAGACTGACCTGCATGGGCCACCACTAAAAATATGTCACGACCCGCACCCGGATATACGGGTACGAATACGTGGGCCACGCCCAGCCTACGCCGCGGTATCGGCGGTAGAACGCTGTCAACTATACTATACTAACTACAACATCTAAGAATCCATAACTAGAAATGTACTCATGTCACATCACGAAAACTAAGGAAGATAAGACAAGAAATAATAACAATATCGCTAGAACAACTAAAATCTACAATGATCATAAGACAGGAACTAAAGAAGGAACAACAAGACTAACTAAGAATAACTACCAGGCAACTCACATAGAAGAATAGTGAGATCCACCTCAGCTACCAACATCATGAAGTCCAATACTGAGGGCACAACTACTCCTAAAATTTTGTCAACATATCCAGTCAGGATGGAACGAGCGCAAATCTCAAATAACAGTTCTAATTAGACGATATTGAAAATGTAGCAGTAAATAGAGAGAATATACAAGAAAATTATGAAATGTACATATGAGTATCATGGCAAGGTAAGCTGTAAATCTAGAGCCAGAACAAGGTAAGTAAAACTGATCATAGCATGTACAAGAATCAAGAATCATCTATCCAAGTGTGTGAGTACTAGCTACAACATGTGGCCGGCTTGGGTCTGTACAAGGTTATGATCTAGCCAACCATACGTGTGGTGTATGATTGGCATTCACAAGGTTCACAAGATATACAAGGCGGGTATTGACCACACATCTACACTAATACTCCCCGTCCCCGACCAGTATAGTGGATCCAACCATGACACATCATGACACGCGATTCTCTGAGAGGGTAGCTAGCCTTCGCAGGAATCGTGTCTATACAATGTACAAGGAACAAGAAAGACTTGCACAAGATATACCAAGGAAAGCGAGGAATAACATCTCATGACGGGATCCAGGGAAATACCAATCCGTGTGAACAATGTGTCAAGAGAACAAGGGTATCTACACTAAATACAAGAAACATAGACGATATCATAAAACAGAAATATTATCAGAGAATGTACTCGCCTGGGGTCCTGCTGTCAATATGAATCAGGGTTTAGAGTAAAATCACAGACCTAAAGATGAAATAATACAAGAGCTGATCAGGGTCAAAAGACATACTAAACATCTAGGTCAAACTAAGTCAAACTAAGACAAACTGGGTCAAGGTTGACGTACAGTTGACTTTGGTCAACTGGTCAACTTCGGTCAACTCTAAGTCTAATCTAGGTTAAATAGGTCAATGGTTGATCTACAGTTGACTTGGTCAAAAAGTCAACGTTGGTCAAATCTGGTCAAACCTAGGTCAAATGTTGACTCTACTTCGACGTCTAGTCAAAGTAGTCAACCATGGTCAATAAGGTCAAGCTAGTCTCTATAAACATCTACAAGGTAAACTTATGAATTTCAGTGATTTAGAAATCACTGAAATCGACGGGTCTCTAAAACAACCAAAAGGAGAAAATATTATAATAATAGGGTGACACAAAAAGGGAAGAAATCTACAGATGTTGTCGGATGATGAAACTAACATCACCAACGTGTCCAGAATGGTCAAAATAGCTAGAATAGCCTGCCCAAAAGTTCAATTTGGACACATGAGCAGAACGGTAATTTTGGGCCAAAATGATGTCCGCCGTTGGACACACTTCGCACCGAAAAACGTGTCGAAATAAAAGTGCACAAAACCTAAAAAATTATATGTCCACGAATCCAAAATGACGATACGAACCCAACGGTATATCCAGAATTGGATTCCGTTGACCCGATCTCAAATTGGTCCGTTGACCAGGACATTAAAATTCTGATTTGCACGGAAAAGCGTGTCGGAGATAATGTCCTCAAAACTCAGCAAATTATATGTCAACGAGTCCAGAATGACGATACGAACTCAACGGTATATCCAGAATTGGATTCCGATGAGCCGATCTCAAAGTGACCCGTTGACTCAGAAAGTGGGACCCGCTTTGTACCGAAATGCGTGCCAGGGCCCACGTTCTCCAAATCTAACAAACTTTATATGAAAAATGCCAGAACGACGCCACGAGTCTACTGGTGGTGTTAGAAATTGAATCCGGAGTCCCGAGTTCAAAAATAGAATTTAACAAGTGTAAATTAAAGTGGCCAACTTTGGCGTCGAATTTGACCGACCTAACAAGCTCAAACTGAAATGAAATCTAAAGGGGACAGGAAGAGGGTTATACCAGCTATGCACCGGAACTGGTAGCGCGCAAAACAGAGCTGATACGGTGAAGATACGAACCCGCAAAATTGGCATCGCAAAACTATCCAAAAAAGTACAAATTAAAACGTCAACTTGGTGGCCGGTTTTGATGTATCAAACGACGAAATTAACGGTTCAAACTTGACAGAGGTGAAGAGGGATATACCGAGATTGAGACGGAGCAAGGAGTTCGCCGATCTAACGGTCGGATCTCCCAGAAAATGTGCACGAAGTTGCTGCGACAGAGCGCGAATTTTGGAATTTCTCCGCGCGCGCGTCGACGGAACTCCGAGTAAAACGCTGAAATCGCCTAGACAGCGCATCCCGGAGGACGTTGGCAGCCACAGGGTGGTGTCTAGGGGTCGCCCAGCCAGGGGGGGCTCGCTGACGTGGGGGCGGCCGGCCATGCGGCGGCGGTGGCCGGGGCGGCGCGCGGCTGCTGCCGCCGCGCGGCTACTGCTGCAGCTGCGGCTGCATGCTGCTGTGCGGGCTGCTGGCGTAGGCACACGTGCGCGTCGGGGCGGCCAGGCCGAAGCACGACGGTGGCGGCTTGGTCGTACGGGGGTTGAGGCGGTGGTGGTGGCGTGTGGTGATGTGGATGATGGAGGTGGTGGCAGTTTTGGCGATGGTGGAGACGATGGTGGTGGTGCTCCGCTGCTGCTCGGCCATGGGCGGTCGAGCTCCGGCCAGGGGAGGAGGCCGAGGAGGCGAAGAGTGGTGGTGGATAATGGGTGGCTTGTGGTGGTGGGATGGAGGACAAGGAGAAAAATGGTGGTGATGGTGTTGTAGTATTAGAAGAAGAAGAAGAAGAAGAGAAGTAGAAAAGAATGAAATGGAGAAGGAGAAGGAGTGTGAAGAAGAAGAATGGGAGGAGTGCTGCTCTTGTGTACTCGAAAGGGGGGTGCTGTGGAGTAATGGCTGATGGTGAGAGGAAGAGAGAGAGTATATATGTGTGTATATAATATATAAGGAGGGAGATTTTTAGAGAGAAAAAAAGAAAGATATTTAGAGAGAGAGAGAAAGAAAGAGAGAGTGGGGGTGTGTAGGTCGGCCACAATGGGGGAGGGGTGTGCTGGTGGATGGGGATGGGTGTGTGTGTTTGAATATTTTTTTAAGGAGAGAGAGAAAAACATATCATATATATATATATATATATATATTTATATATATATATATATATATATATATATATAATGAGATATTTGTATATGTATAAATATATTTAGAGTAGAGGAAAATATCAGTGGGGTGTGGGCAGTCATGATGGAGGTTACACCAAATTAGGTTGGGTGTTGGGTCAAGTTGGTCAGGCTTGGGACCAAGATTTAATTAAAATAATAATTTAAACCAATTTAAAATTACGGATGAAATAGGAGCACAAGGGAGATCAATTCGGTGGCACACAAGTGGCACGTGCACAGTAGGCTCAAAACAGTCCAGGGCCATATATTGGGTCGACCGGATTGGACCGATGTCGGGCCCGAAAATTAAGTTGGAAATTAAATCACGAATTACGGCAGACGATAAATTGGTCTAAATTAATCTGAAAGTTGCACGAAGCAAATGGAGCACAAGGAGACAAGTTCGAGTGGGACACGATATATCAATATGAAGATAATCTCGTCTTCTACAAACTTCAAGAAGAAAGTTTCCAGAGACTGGCATCCCTGATGCTCTAGAATTTCAAGTCACGGTAAAGAGCATTTAATGATCAAAATTAATTATATAGAAATAAATTATTGAAAATAATTTATTAGAAAATTTGAAAAATAATTCAGGAAATTCAGGGGGCCTACACCAGCACCAGCTCTACATCCATATGAGGGTTCTATCAAGGACTTCATGGATATGAACCCCAAGCCCTTCGGAGGTACCGAGAAACCACTAGAGGTCACCGCGTGGCTTATCAACACGGAGAAGTTACTGAGGGCGTCCCAGTTGCCAATAAATGATTGGATGGCAGTAGTAGACTTGCTTTTAGAAGACAATGCCCATCATTGGTAGGAAGCCAAAGAAAGACGCTTGGGAGCCAATCAGACTTGGGAAGAGTTCTACAAACTCTTCAATGAGAGGTTCTTTCCTATCCATGTACGCGATGTCCTCTATGATCAGTTCCTATACCTCAAGAAAGGAAACATGATCGTAGATGAGTACGATACAGAATTCAGTCGACTGAGCAGATTCGGTGAGACACTGATTCCTACTGAGCAAGAAAAGGCCAAAAGATTTCACCAAGGATTGACACCAGAGCTCAAGAAGCATACCACAGTGCAGTCTAGAGTTTCTCATGCTACAGTATTAGAAGAAGCTAAAAGCCAGGAACTCCTTAACAAGGAAGTACAACAGGCTCAGAGATGCCATATTCCAGCAATTGGGCTAAGTAAACTTATCCATGGTGGACCAATCCGACATTCTATGACACAACAACCACCAAGAGCATCACCCTATCCAATTGATGAGCTTCTTACATGTCGCTTCTGCCATAGAAAAGGTCATGTCATGAAGAATTATCGTCGCAGATTAGGACAATGCATGATTTGTGGCTCCAATCATCACAAGGCCCGAGACTGTACAGAACAACTAAAGGCAGCACAACAGTGGATGCAAGGACCCGTAGCACGAGGACTAATAGCAGAGTCCATTCAACCATCATACAGAAGTTATCCTAGAGGATCACAATTAGCTGACCAATCGACACAAGTTAGCCAGGTTGGACAGGAGATAAATAGACAAAGGCATGGGCAAGCATTTAGTATGACTGTGAAAGGCACCCATCCGGAGGTTGGAGAATTGGCAGGTATTATTCCAGTTGCAATATTTATTTGTTTTAGACATGGCTTAGCGTTCGAACAACACATCCATTAGCTTGGTCAACATGTATATCATAATGCTTGTCTTAGTATGAATCACTAGTTATCAGCAACACTGCATATGCACTACTTTCGACACCATTAGAAATCTATTGACCGTAGTCTAGCAGACTTACTACGAATAGTGATTTAAGAGTTAGTAGTTAGAGATCTTACATAACGTACCTTATAATTTATTACCCCATCAGTGATTTTCTTGTGCTATAGGAGGGTGAATCATTCAATTCCCCTGGTGCATGTGTCATCGGGGCATCCCTCGTCAACTTGGAAGCACAAGGATGACCTACGTAGTCATTCTCCATTGTTCGATGTTCAAGGTACGATCTTCAACTTGACACATTTTTTCAAATCAAGCAAGTAACTCAGTGGTTCACAACACTTCTATTCGTAACGCTATGGATACTCCTACCGGGACTTTGAAAGTTGGAGCACAACAATAGTCTTTTCCTTCCAAAAAGTTCCATATACGAGACCTAGACGATCCCACCTTCATCTAGGCATATCATGTCCCACTCAAACACGTCCCCTTGTACCCTATTTTTATTATGCGACTTTCAGATTAGGATGGTCATTTATAACCCTTACCACTATATCGATGAACTTTCCGACCTCAGTTAGAGGCCCAACCTCGACTCAAATCTTTTAACCTAATATATGGTTATGATCCACTCGAAGTCCACTACACACATGCCACTGGTGTGCCACTCAAGTTCTTCTGCGCTACTTAAACACAAAAGTCACAAAAGGTGCATTTGGGCTTAAGGAACCTAGTAACCCATCCGACCGTCAATTAGCCCAACCACTTGAGTTCAAACTAATTCTAGACTACCTTCACCTAGTGGGAAGGGTTCAGATTGATTTTAGGTAACCTGACCAGCTAATATAGATTAAAATTCGAGACTTAAATTAATCAAGATTGGTTCCAACTGGACTTATAAATCATTGGTTTATAACGTCTATTTCCATCCGTATCATTTTGACACATCTGCGTGACATTGATATTTGAAGCACAACACTAACCATTTTCTTTCAATAAATTCTACCCTCATGAACTAGACAAGCCACTCTACACCTATGGCATACCTGTCCCAAGCAAACACTCCACCCTATGCTCCATTTCAATCACACCACATATATAACACAATTTCCTTGTAGCGAACCATGTATGTCCATTTTTGTCCCAATTGATTTTTATCATGCAATTTTGTCCCATTGCCTCAAACGACTAGATACCCATGAACCATGCCAGACTAAGAATGCCCTACCTTATAGAATATGTTGTCAATTAGATTCCTTCTATAACTACCCCGTCCATTTTTTCGAAAGCTGAGTTATGATTGATAATTGATATAATTACTCTTCCTTCGTATTCAGCCTTATTACATTTTATATTAAGTTCTATTTTAATTTCGAGGATAAAATTCTTATAAGTTGGGTAGGATGTAAACCCCCAACTTTTTGGGTATTTTCTCGGCTTAAATTGAATTTTTACTATTTTAGAATGAATTGTAAATTATTGGTTATTTTCTTGTTGTATAATATTAATGATAGATTTTTTTATACCTAAACGTGTATATAAAATACCTTTTAATAAATATTTACAAAATATTATTTATATAATTATTATTAGGGTTAGAGATTTTTTTCATGTCTTTTGTGATTAGATATTAAAACATTTACTATATGATAAATACTGAATAATTCCTTGTATATAACATATGGTTAAATTTATTTCTAAATTATTTTAGCTAGAATGATTTATTAATAGTAATAATTGAATAGTACTAATATAAAGGTGCATTAAATATTTTAATAGGAATATATTTTCTTATATGCCAACTCAAATATTTTTATTCATTATATATATAAGTATACATAGAAGTAGATAGGAAAAAAGAAGAAAAAAGAAGAAGCATGGAACAGTGCATAGCACTGTTCCAATTCCGTGCAGGTCAAACCCGACCATCCTCCCCCCCACTTTTTCGCAAGCAGTAAACAGAGACCAAGTCTCTGAAGGAAAAAAAATTAAAAAAAAAACCAATCTTCACCAAATCTGCATTAAATCTCTTCAAATCTTCTTCTGTGCAATCCCATATAGATTCTCCCCCGATCTATCCAAATCAATATTTAGATATTGTTAAATTGAGATGGTAATTTGGAGTTAGAAATAGATTAATCTTCTATATATTAATAAACCGTCGAGAAGTTCTCGTTCTCCTTCATCACACACCCCTTTGAAGCAGAAAATTATCGACAAGAGTTGTTCGCCTAGCCCCCACGCATCCCAGGAACAGCCTGCACCCGCGTGGGATCATCGCCGTCGCCGATGATAGCCGAAAACATCCAAGAACATAGGGGTTCCTCTGTTTCGTCAGTTTTGACATCCAGGTACTCCCATTCGATTTAGATTTCTCACTGTCTACTTCACGAAATTAAATTCCGTAAACTCGTGTAGAAAGCCAATATAACTCCCTTCCATCACCTTTAAGTAGGTTAATTTTAGGAATGTAAACGGGCCGGACGGACACGGCAGTCCACTATCCGTGTTCGGTCCGAAAATAAAAATGAGTTCGGACGGACGAACACGGACAGTCCACTGTTCGAGTTTGGGCCGGACGGACACGGACAACCACTGTTCGTTAATTCAATCGGACGGTCCGCGGACAAATAAAATATATTACCAAAAGCTATTATTTTATCAAGATACCTTGATAGTTGGTAAAAAAATCAAGTTGAAAGAAAATACAATTGAAGGTTATAGAATACAACAAACAATAGTAAAAGGTTAACAAAAATGGAGACCGAACAACAAAAAATTAATACAAAACCAAAATAATATGACATAATTGATGTAAAACCAAAATAAGTCTCCACTATCGGACGGTTCGCAGACAAATTCGGACCGGACATGGATATGACCGTGTCCGGGTCCGATTTTTAAACGGACCAAAAAAAATGTCCAACTTTTGTTCGTTAATCAATCGGACGGTCCGCGGTCGAACCATTTATCGAGCCGGACACGTACGGACAACGGACTACTTTGTCCATTTTATACCCCTAGTTAATTTCTAGTGCATTAGGTTGTTGTAAAAATCAATGTAAATATTTTCGAAAAATTGTCCGAATTCGAAATAGAGAATTAAATCAACCACCCATGTTGGGAGTCACATCCTGATCAACCTCGTAGAAAAATTTCAAAACTTTTTGAACATTAAATTAGACCACTTATACCACTTCAAGACAGTTTTTGTAGTTTAATCTTTCGTCGTGTATAGGTCGAGAAATCTGTTTTCCAAAACTGAGAGAAATCGCTTTTTAAACTGTTCTGAAACTTTAAAAATTTTCCAATACGGCGTGCGTCCCGATAAACCGGGCGACGTGGTCGTGCGCTATACGTATCGAAAGGCGCGTATGGACGTTGCTGATGTGTGGGAACTGACGGAACTCAGTTTCGTCGTGTGTGCGCGACGAAATCAGTCTGTATTCGTCGAGATACCCCCGTATCGTCAATTTGCAAACTTCGCCCTAACATCGGTACAGTCGTCGATTCGAGACGAAATTTGCGCCAACAGGTCTGAATCAAAATTTTGGTCCTATGTGCCATGTTTGGTTCGATTCTGAGAAGGTCGAATCGGAACCCCGTTTTGGAGGGCCGCAACCCACTCAAACGGGCGATTTTGTACGCGGCTCCTCGGAATCCAAAACTGGACATACCGTTGAGTTCCTCTACTCAAACTAAATCTATAGACATATAGTTTGATGACTTTAGAGACCATAGATACTGGCACGCATTTCGATGCAAAATGGGTCCAACGGCGGACATCGTTTTGACCCAAAATTACGTTTTTGCCCCTGTTCCAGAATTTAACTTTTGGACAGGCGTTTTCTAGACATATCTTTTATACCGAACATGTTCGTGATGTTTGTTTCAGCATCCGGAGCTCCTTGTAGATTTTGACTTTCGTGCCGACGATACTGATTGTTGGATTTTGCTGCTTCTCGTACCACCCTCAGGCAAGATACCTTGCCTTATTTATTATTTATAATTAGATGCATCTTTACTTATTTATTTATCTACTACATATTTATTTTTTGTTCTCAGTTGGATCCATTACTTGCTATTTTAGTTCACTTTATTTTACTTTCGGTTTTTTTCTTGCCTTTTGTGTATGCATATGGACTTAGCCATAGCGAACTACCTTCTGTTAGTGACCTTGGGAGGGAGAAGACAGTTAAATGTATGGGCTACCCCAAATCCAAAAGCTGTAGTAACTGCGTACTATGGTAGTCGAGTCGCGAGGGTCACTAGCCTCTAGCTATGTGGACTGATGGGTCACGTGGGCCGCTAACCTCGAGTTATGCCGGCTGATAGTATTGGTACTGGACGTGTGCGTGTTGTGAGTTATTACCTTGTCCTGGGGGAGTCAGCCTTCACCTGCCCTGTCACGACCCGCACCCAGTGTAGGGGCACGAGAAGTGGATACGTCCAGCCTACGCCGTAGTGTCGGTGGTAGAACACTGTCCTAGGTTACTATCTAATCAACAACTCACGCAATTATATAAAGTACTTGTCAAATCTCAACTCCGAACGGATGACAAGTATAGATATAATGAAATCTCAATCACAGTCTAAGAACGATAAGATAACACAGAAGTTTATAACTAAAGACTAAACAACAACAATTATAAACTACTAAATAATAATATCTCAAACAAACTCAAATACAAACTCATATCTCAAGTTATTACAATTCAAGTTCTAAAACATGAAAACTAAACCAAGTCTACTAGCTAGTCTCCCGATCACTCCTGAGTGTCGGAGCCAAAGGTAGCTAAGCCATCTCCTACTCCAAGGCAAGTGGGGCAAATGTCCTTAGGGCAAGCATCTGTAATATTTTCAACAGGTCCAGTCAAGACAGGAACGAGTACAATTCATCAAAAAATCCCAAGTAAATGACAGAGAACTATAAAGCAGTTATAGATAGTTGTATTGATGAACATGACAGTTTGTACGAGTAATGATATAGAGGAACAGTTAAGGTACAAGGAAAGTAAGGTAACTAAACAAGAGGAGAAGCATGGCAAGAAAGACTGTAAAATAATATCTAGCTGAACTAGAGTAACATGATGAGTCCAGACAGTACAATATAAGTCCAGTGTAATCCCAATGTGAGTCTAATATAAGAAGAGTCGAATGTGATTCTAATCATTGTTCTAATAAGGTAATTCGAATAAGGTGATACGAATAAGGTGATTCGAATAAGGTGATACGATTAATGATTCACGTGATGATCTAACAATGATTTGAATAAATTCTCCAAGTGTGTTTTAAAATACCGAGATCGACATATAAACGGCTGTAGGTAATACGGCACACCCCACACTGATCAGGTAAGGGATGGCTATCATTCGAATATCATTCACAGAGGGGTGATTCAAATATAGGGATATGTCTACATGTCTAATCAGTATTTCCCCGCTCAGTCTAATACAAATGAATCCATAATCCAACACATAAGACGAATACAAGTCCAACCAGCACATGAAGATGCGAATAGGTGGTTCGAATAGTGATTCGTATGGCGATTCGAATAATAGAGGCAAGACGAGTAAGTATGTGTGTCGTATACATAGATTCAATAATAGTAATACGTATTTGTAACAAGAATCAAATAGAACTAACTAGAACTGAAGTACAGTAATTGACAAGTAAATGAAAGAACTATCAGAGAATGTACTCGCCTGATACTCTGAAAAGAGTAATGTAATATCAGATGTCTGCACCGGAGTCACAATATCCTAAATAGAGTAGTATGGGTTATAATGTGTTTAAAACAAGGTAAATGAAGTTTACGATGCAATCTACATGATTTCTAGGTCAATCTAGGTCAACGTTAAACTTGGTCAACTCTGGGTCAAACCAAGTCAACATCTAGGTCAACGTCAAACTTGGTCAACTCTGGGTCAACCTTAGGGTTTTGGTCAACTAAGTTAATCTTAGTTAACTAAGTCAAAATTAGCTAATTAGGTCAACTAGGCTATGAGGTCAAATCTAGGTCAAACTAGTCCATTACAATCAACCCTAGGATACCATGGTATCCTCTTCCTAGTATCGTAAGAACCCATAGCTAATATACTTATATAAGCATGCTATTCCATAAACTAACTTGCATCTATACCATACCCTATATCATACCTATAGGATACTAAATCTAAACCCATTATCAACTCCAAACAATATAATACAACATGTACAACCTATACTAATGAAGCTAAACTTGCCTATTGATAGTATCTAGCCTATAGGAGTATATATATATACATATATATACATAGAGTGATATAGAGAGAGAGGGATAATGGCCTGTGTGTGGATAGGTTTGTGTGTAAACATGACAGTCAAGTGTGAGTGCACAGTGCTCAACCAATCCAAATCTCAGGTTGTCATAAACCAAACTGAACCCAGTAAACTAACACATGTATACATCAATGCATCACATTGAATATATACCATCAATTAAAGAAGGAATGAAAGGAACTAGGAAAACAGGGAATAGAGGGTTTATGTGTGTGTGTTTATATGTTAGGCTCTGTTTGTGTGTGTGTGTGTGAACATGGTTGAGTGTGTGAGGATCTGAAGAGTGCATGAGTAACATGATAGAGAGTTTATGTGTGTATAACTGAACTGTTCTCAGGTTTAGTAACTTCTCCAATTTCAAAACCCATTTCAATACATCCTAGGTTTCCTAACATTCAATCCAAAAGTAAATTTCAGTTTACATCATCTTAAACCCAACTGAACTCAGTGTTCAGTTTAACCCAGTTCATCATAACTCAGATTTTATTATACCTACATAAGTACATATATTAAGATTTGATAATATACATAAATATACATAAAATCGAAACCCAACAATCATCAAAACCAATTTCAGTTAACATTCTACATTCCTAAACCAATCATGCAACCAACAGTTAAATATAACTAAAGCTCAGGAAAATGAGAATCAGTGGTACCATAAACAAATGGAAAATGAATTTAACATGGTGATTAAATCGTGGGAAAATGGTTTGAAACTTCATTAAATCAGAATTTTCGAAAACAGTGCACTGTGTATCAGTGAACTCATAGCAGTCCAGTCCTACATTCGAAAATCTATTTTTCCTGCTATCCTCAAACGAAAACATGCAACCACATTAACAGTAACCTACTGCATAGGGATATGAACTAATATGGTGATTAAATCATGGAAAAATAGGTTGAATACTCATTTAACTTCAGGAACTCAAAACAGTGTATACGTATCAGTTAATTGGGAAAAAACCCAAATCGAATTCGAATTTCAAACAATAATTCGAAATTAAAGTTTGGTAACCCATGGGCTACATGTACACATGCCACACAGTATGTGTCGTGTCCCCAAAGTGGGACACAATGTGTCCAAGTCACGAAAATACACATACAGCAGGAAGGACACACTGATAGCCTTATGCAGAGGTGCAACGTGACCTAGGGGCTCGTGTGTCGACCCTCAAGCCTCGTACTTATGTCCAACCCTAGGGTAGGTATAGGGCTAGGGATACAAATGCCTGTATCGTGTCTAATGTGTGTCGTATCGTGTCAATCAGCGCGTATCAGAGCGCAAAACCAGTCTAAAATGGTACAGTGCATGGACAGTGCGAGTCGATTTTCTTCGTGCACACTAAACGAGAACCCATAAAACTTTATGAGTGTGATGTCAGTCGTGTCCCCTAGCTATATGTCAAATTTCACGTGTCTAAGTGACACAGACACGGAGAAAACGTGATCGAAAAGCAGGGCACTCGACCATAGTGTCGTGCAGCGTGTTCGTGTCCATTTTGGACACGGACACAGCTCTAAAACGTGCTCAGTATGATAGATTCGTGATCAGTATGCCAAGGGCTACAAAAACATGTAATTTGTTTTGAAAATTATCGAAATCCATTTCTATGTGACATTTCGTCGAACACGCTTTTAAATAAACCGATACGTGTCCGATCGGACACAAAATGGACACGGATTTCTACCAAACTTGGGCTACACCTAGGGAACCCTAAATGAATGCATCTATGGGAAGAAATCAGGAATTTACAAGGGTTTGTAGGGTTTTTTATCTATTGAGTGTTCAAACTCAATGTAAAGAGCCTCGATTCGACGTCTTCTTTGATTTGCTACGGTTCAAACATCCTCCAACCTCGCTAGCAAGCACCCACAAGTATCCTCTATTGTTGGGGATGATGATGCAATTGATTGGACTCAATTTGGGCTTAATTTGGATTAATTGGAAGGAATTTAGGGAAGAACAAGTAGGGCTTTTCTAGGTTTTGTAAAAAGAGGCAAAGGCTCTTAAGTGTGACACTTATAGGAGGGGGGTTATGTGTGGCTGTTCATCTAAGGGAATTAGGGTTTGTTTAGGTATAGGTGAGTGGCTAGGATCATTCCACCCAATTCTAAGCCTTCCTATTGGTCCAAGGCTTCTTTTTATAAATATCTTAAAGGGAAAATATCCTACCTAGGAATATCTAGATATTACTAACCTTGGCACTTAGTAGGAATGTTCTAACCTTAATTCTAACCTCAAGACTAATCTAGGTTAAGTTAACTTCTAGGTTAAGGCTTAACTAAAAGATTAGCACAATATTTAATTAATATAAATTACAAATTCACAAAATTGTCAAAATGACCAAAATACCCCTAGGCTAAAAAGTAGTAATATGTCATTCTAATCACATGACTAGGCTCCCATGGTCATGGTTAGTCTTTAGGCTTAGCAATTCTAGGGTTACACTAGTTAACCATCAAAATCATATTTCAATATTTAAATAGTTTTAAATTGATTAAAAATCCCCAAAAATCACAATATGATTTAAATATTATTATTAAATGATTATAATTACAAAATTTCAAAATTATCCTTATTTGGAAAACTGGGTGTTATATGCCCATACATCGATATGTCTTCTAAATTGCCTACTAGAAAGGTTAGGAGACCTTAGCAAATTTCATGTTCCAGTCATAGCATAGAAATATGTCACATCGCGGAATAGTAAGTTATCCCTTGTTCTTGTTTGGTTGTAGGGGTAGCCTACTATTTCGATGATGGGATATTAAGATGTGTTATAGTTTGGACACTTTTACTTTATCTTTATTTTATGGTGTATTTATATTCAGTTCATATGGCATGTCCTTCCTGTATCTTGTTACGTCCCTCTGAGGACCTGGTGATCTCTCCGGGTATAGACAATTTCCCGCAGGAGTATGGCTCGGCATTGGATCCTTCATACCTTGATGATGAGGTGTCTTCTGCTGATATCTAGATTCATGTGGTTTCTTTGAGACTCATAGTGGGCATCTACTGTATTTGAGATTATTTTCATAGCTGTTTGGTGCGGGCCTGTCCATCCAGCTATCTTTTGACTCACTCATTTATTCTATTTGGACTTCTTATATCTTCTGTATCTGCTGTAGATGAGATATAGTTTTACAGATTTTCTGGCCTGCGATTATATTATTACAGCTTATGTATATATACGAGAATGCTATATATTGGAGTATTCACCGTATATATGCAGCTGGCATGTCTACGTACTTGGTCCTGAGTATTTTGGGACTGGGGTGTTACATGATCCTAATCCAACAAGTCGGTCGGTTTCAAAACCGAACCGACCAATTGGTTGGTTTGTTCGGCTGTGATTATTTTCAAACTGATTAACTTCGATTCGACTTCAGTTGTGACCAAATAGGTCGACCACTGACCGATGCACACCCCTAATCCTTACCATAAAAAAGAATGAAAGGGACTATGTCAAAATATAAGAGCTTTATGACATAGAGAAGAAGAGACACTTAGTCACAGAACAAAGACTCATTGATATAACTGTCAAATATGAAGAGTCTTGTTCGATTTTTAAAAAGTTAAAAATCAAGTTAGGCAAACAGGTCGTCCATGTGACACAGCCTAAGGTTAGTCCTAATGCTAATAAGCATACAACTAAGAGGACTAAACCACAGAAAGCACGCAAGCAACACGCTAATCACAATTATGCTTTCACATATAGGTTTCCAAAGAAGACACAAGCATGTCAACACAGAAACAAAGAGCACTTTTTCAAAACTTACTTGCATGTACTGTGGCACTCACGGGTACATATCACAGTATTGTCTAGCAAGAAAACTTGTTGACAATCAAATACTTGTTTGGATACCTAAGACTAATCAAAATGGACCCTCGAAGAAATGGGTACTAAAGGATTCATCTACTCCATGCTAGAAGCAAGTGGATCCTCGATAGCGGATGTTTGCGTCATATGACTAGTGATCCATCTTTGTTTGCTACACTATCGATGAAGAAAAAAGGATATATTTCCTTCGAAAATAACTTGAAAGGTGATATAATTGGAAATGACACTGTTGGTATGTCTCCTTACCCAGTAATAAAAGACATTTGTTTAGTAACGGAGTTGAAACATAACCTACTAAGCATAAGTCAATTGACAGATAATGGTTATGGTATCAACTTAGTAAAAGACAAATGCTCTATATATGAAATGTCATCTGGTAATCCTGTATATGAAGGGATTAGGGAAGACAACATTTATGTTTTCTTTTTAGAAAGTACTAACAATACAGGAAAGTGCTTAGTAGCAAATCAAGATGAAAGCTGGCTATGGCACATGAGACTAGGACATGCAAATATGAATACTATCTCACATCTATGCACCAAAAAGCTAGTAAAAGGACTCCCAAATATCACATTCAAGAGATACATGGTATGTGCTGACTGTGAAAAGAACAAAGCAACTAGGTCAAGTTTTAAATCCATCAACATTGTATGCACTTCTGGACCCTTGCAGTTAATTTATATGGATTTGTTTGGTCCTAGTAGAGTCGTTAGTCTTGGCGGTAAGCTCTACGCTTTTTTAATTGTTGATGATCTCTCTCGTTATACATGGATTTTTTTTATCAAATAAAAGTGATGCTATTTTTAAATTTCTGATATTTTGTAAAAAGGTAAAAAATAAAAAAGGCTTCATGATTACTCGAATCCGAAGTGAACATGGTGGCGAATTCGTAAATGCTGATTTCAAAAAGTTTTGTGATGATAGTGGACACTATCACGAATTTTCTTGTCCTAGAACTTTCCAATAAAATTGTGTTGTGGAGCAGAAGAATCGTACTCTAAGCGAGATGGCTAGAGTCATGCTAAATCAGCATAATCTTCCTAAATATTTTTAGGCAGAAATTGTTAGTATAGCCTTTCATTTTTAAATAGGGTGCTAATTCGACCTATCTCGAAGAAAACACCATATAAGCTATGGTTTGGAAGGATTCCAAATATTTCATATTTTAAAGCTTTTGGGTGTCACTGTTTTATCCTGAACACCAAGGACAACTTGGATAAGTTCGACTCTAAAGCAGATGAAGGAATATTTCTCGGATATGTTGTTAAGAGTAAGGGATATAGAGTTTTCAATAAAAAGATCTATGATTGTTGAAGAATCTATTAACGTTACTTTTGATGAGCTCAATAGTCACAGATCTAGCGACAGTGATGATGAAGATGCACAAAATAAATCCAAATCATCTAAAGATATCGCTACCAAAGATAGTCCTTTGAAAAGTCTAAAAAAGATGAAATTCTTGCCAGACCATCTAGAGACACTCGTCATAGGTGATGTATCAAAAGGTGTAAGTACACATTCTTCTATTAAAGACACATATATAGCAGCCAATGTAGCTTTTATATCTCAAGTAGAACCTAAGACTGTAGCAGATGCTTTTAATGATAAATTTTGGATTGATGTCATGCAAGAGGAACTAAATCAATTTAAGAGAAATCAAGTTTAGAAACATGTTCCTGAACCTATTGGTCAATCGATAATTGGTACAAAATGGGTGTTCTGAAATAAACTAAGTGAGGATGGGCAAGTTCTACGCAACAAAGCGCATCTAGTGGCACAAGATTATAATCAAGAAGAAGGTATTGATTATGACAAGACATATCACTACCAAAAAATTTCGATTTAGCGATGGCCAGATCCGTCGCCAGTCCGACGGAAATTTCTATTAGCGACCGATCACTGACGGGTTTTGGCCAAAAAAATCCGTCGGCAATCAGCTCGTCGCTAATAACGGTCCGTCGCTACGTAGTCGTCAAGCGACGGACTAGCGACGGCATGTCGACTTCACAATACGAAGCATTAGCGACTACTTTCCGACGGACTGTCATCCATTTCAAGTATTAAATACTGAACTGTTTAGATAATAGCGACGTAAAGTTCCGTCGGTAAACCGTCGTAATAGCATATCAGAGTGTATCGTTCCGTCGTTAATCCGTCGACCGCCGTCGATAACAAAGGACGGATTAGCGACGGTTTGCTGACAAAAAATCCGTCGATCAGCTTCTGGAAATGCTTGACATTTCCAGCACTATGGCGACGGAATAGTCGTCTCTAATCCGTCGTTACGCCGTCGACAGAGCGACTGATTAGTGGCGGATTATCCGTCGCCATGGTTCTGGAAATGTCAAGCATTTCCGGAACCTTGTCGACGGATTGTCCGTTGCTACGCCGTCGCGAGAGCGACTGATTAGTGGCTGATTATCAGTCGCCTTGGCGACGGCTAATCCGTCGCTATTCCATCGAACTATATACCACCAGAACCTTGCCGACGGATATTCCGTTGATCACCCGTCGCTACCTGAAAACAATTTCAAATCTCCTGTCAGCGACGGCTCATCCGTCGAAAATCAGTCTGAAACTGGGAATATCCGTCACTAACCAGTCACTAGTCCGTCGCTAACTGAGATTTTTTGGAAAAAAATTGTAGCACTTTCCCTGTTCACAAAAATATGCATAAACCAAACCAATATATAATGCACACCAATTATCCAACAATCACATAGACCAAATATATAATGCACACCAATTATCCAAGAATCACATAGACCAAATATGCACATACGAATTTAATGCACACCAATTATCCAAAAATCACAGACCAAACCAAATTAATAGAAAATGAACATCAATTATCCTGAAGAGTAACATAATATCCGGTGCTATAATCCGATTATAGCACAATTAATCCAAAGCTCTCACAAATATTCTAAATTTTCTTAATACTATATTTTAAGAAGAAGAAGGAGGTCGATTGTCATGTGGTGGTAATCCCAGCTGCGATCGACGAATATACTCCTCCACTAGGTACGACGGTAAGCCGTTGTAGACACTGCTCGAAAGTCGGCGTAGCTGCTCTGGCGACATCAGATCCAGGAGTGACGTCACAGTCGTAGGCGGTACCACATGGGCATTAAGGTTGAAAGAAAGATGATCCACTGAAGAAGGACCGACACCAGCAGTCGACGGACCAGTAGAAGACGGACCAATACCATCAGCAGACGGACCGGCAGCAGCAGACGGAGGCAAAAAGTACATGGCAAATTGCTCCCGAAAGGACGACACCGCCTCGTGCAGTTGCGTAAGCTGCGACCTAACATCATCGTCTGCCGGGGCCACGGGAGGAGGCGGTGTCGGTAGAAATCTCTGCGTCGCCATGTGCAACGGCCCTAGGGAGCCGAGTCTGTATAGGAGCCCTTTATTAAAGCCGCCGACGGTGTCTACGAACAAGTCGTTGCGAGCGGCCAAAGAAGAGGGCGTCCGGACGGGCGTCGTTTTACCGACATCCTCGGTGTCAGTTAACTGAGTCCGACTAAGGGCCTCACGATACGCAGCCTATCAAATGAATGTGTTTATATTATAAGATTTACCTAAGTTGTAATCTAAATCCTATGTTTCACTAAGTTAAGTGTGAATCCTAAGTTTACCTAAGTTATAGTCCGAATACTTTTAATTCTAACGTAAATCTCATAAACATAAGTACTTACATCAGTCTCCTTGGCCCTCTCGTCGACGAAGCTCCCGTCCTTTCGTCTTTTGTGCGTATGCTGGAACACGTCGTGCATGGTGACCGATTCTGGTACCCTTCCCTCCTTCACCGCCCGTTGGGCCTGCATACGAAATTTCCGTAGAACGTCGATAACTTCTTTAATTAATAATACCTAATTCGATAGTAAAATAAATTTACGGTAGCTCACCAGATCTGCAAGCGTCGCTGCGTGGGACCTTGATCCCCCGGTATGAAGGCCCGCAGCCTGTCGGTTCGCCTTCGCCTTCTCCGATTTCTCCTTGTACGCAGGGGTATCCATCATACCTAATAGGTCCTCATAATACTCCTGCCAGATCCAATTCGGTCTCATATGCCCCATTTTCAGGTCATGAATCATATCCCGTATCTTCTTCGAAGCAGCGCTTCTATAGGTCTTGCAGATCGCGTCCTCGCGATGGGAGGGCCACCAGTACGTCGTCTAACATAGAAATTCAATTATCACGTAATTTAAAAAATGGTTGATTAAAGAGTAACTAATAATTAAGCAGAAGATATAGATATATACCATCAACTCGTCGAGCCAGACGTACTTCACGTTTAGGGGCACCGACGAAAAGTTGAGTTAGGGACCGTGGAAGTTAGCCCTGATAATTTTTCTAAGAGCCCTGCCAACATTAAACGGAAAAAAACCTACAAAGAAGAAACGACTGGATTATTAACTTGAATAAATGAAATAAATTTAATAAATTATCTTAAATTTATTTACGAGGTCCCCGTGGGCCATAGCTCTCGTCGGAACTCGCCTCTCGGCCTCTCTGGTGCCGTCAGAGGATCCGCGGGTCCGCACATGTACTCTCCAGTAACAGGATGGAACCGAGTATGGGGGTACTCCGGGGCCCACTATGCAGCAACTGGGGCATCCCCTGGTGGATCCGCTGTTGGTGGTTCCGATAGCGGAACGGATCCGCTAGCAGATCTGGACTCATGCCTCGATGAAGTGGTCGATCGAGGGCAGGATGCGTCTATGCCCGGGGTACTCTCCGGGTCGGGGTCGCTCGATGGGGTCACATCCCGGGAACTTTGAATGCGACCACGACCACCAGCACCACTACGACCACGACCACGACCCGCACCACCACCACCAGCACCACGTCCACGGCCAGCCATCATGACCTGTAAATAGAACACATAAACATAATTAACAATATAAAAGTGTAAATGGATATAAAAAACTAAACTAAAATATACATACCACCAGTAGGGAGACGAGTGCCGCCGCGACGAAAAAGACTAGGAGTGCCATCTGCAATAAGTAAATAATCGAATAAAAAAAACATGAATTCACGTCATTGCTTTTATGAGGTCAAACTTAATTCACGTAATTGGAAGTATTTTTAACATACAACAATATTTAACCTAATCATCGTCTTTATTATCATCCTCGGCCTCGTCTTCATCATCATCCTCATCCTTATCTTCATCGTCGATTTCATATGTATCCTCATCTCCATCAAATTCTTCTTCTTCTTTTTCTTCTTCTTCTTCTTCGTCTTCTTCTTCTTCTTCTTCTTCTTCTTCTTCTTCTTCTTCTGCCTCAATATTTGGGACAAGACGTCTCTTTCTCCCCTGGTTGACAGCTAAGTCTTGTGTATCAACCTTTTCCTCCCCTCTATTTTCCTCAATAATATCTTTAACATCCATTGTATCTGAGTATTGTCCCAAGTATTGGGACTTTTTGATCCGGTCCTCTTGGAATGCTGGGTCTCCAACGTTGAATATATTTCTAGATTTAATCTTGCATACTGCCCACCAGTCAAATTGATCTCTCCGACGCCTTGGGTAGCTTGTATAGTAGACTTGAACAGCCTGATTTGCTATCACAAATGTATCGGACCCTCTATACCTCCTGCGATGATTTATATCGACGAATCCAAATTGTTTATCGATTCTCCAACCGATATTTGGTGTCGTATCGAACCACTCACATTTGAACATCACAATATACATATCATATGGGCCAGTATATTGTAAATCTATAATATCCCGAAGTACTCCAAAATAGTCAAAGTTCGGCTCGTCGTCATAGATGGTGCCTCTTGTGCAAACACTGGAATCCTTGGTACTGATGCCGTCATTGATAAATTCGACATTTATAGAATTCTGAGTTGACTTAAACCTGAAGCTATTAACAACATAGCCTGGCCAAGTCTTTATTTGCTTCTTCGGTCCCAATGCCAGATAACGAACACTCTCATGAGAGAGTGTTGTTTCAGGCAATAAAACCTGTAAACAAATATTTATAATTTAAATGTTTCAGATTATATATTTATAATCTCAATTATAATCATAGTTACTTACGTATTTGCGAAACCATGACGAAAATGTACAATCAACCTCTCTTTGAAGTCCCTCATCAGTAATACCGGGTGTCCTCATTTTGACTTCATCTCTAAATACACTATTAGAGAAAGTAAGAATATATAAGTGTAGTCACTTACTTCATCAAATTCAAGATTATAATGAGTGCAAGTGTACTGACTTACTTCTCCAAATCTCTCACTTCTTGTATGTCACAGTTTAACAAGACATATGTCACGACCCGCACCCTGAAGAGGGGCACGAGCACGTGGTTACGTCCAGCCTACGCCGCAGTATCGACGGTAGAATGCTGTATATAGGGTCTGTAAATGCCTACGACTAACAGTTAAAATGTACCTGTACAGTATACACTCTCCGAATGGAGGTGACATAACAATACAGTCTCAATTACAGAATAAAACTAAGGTAGATAGCTCAGAGGAAAGACATATGATAGATGAAAGAGTAAATAAGTGCAGAGTCCAATACAAGCCCAGATATATACATCACAGGGTATTAAAATAGAATATAGAACTACAGTCTGATAAGCTAGCTGGATCGCAGTCCAGTCAAACCTAGCTAACCTACACTACTCTGGAAGTACAAAATCTAGTGGCTCTACTATAAGGCCACGATCTAAGGCTACTCCATCTGACTCGAGCCCATAATAGGTCGAGCAGTCCGCCTCAGAGTCATCTGTAATATATCATAACGGTATCCTGTCAGGAAAATGAGCAAGTACAAATACTAACAGCAGTTCCATGTGAATTGACAAATTCTATAAGAGACAGTATAATGAACTACAAGACAAAGATATATGAAAACTTGGGAACTGTTCGGAAGCCGAGTTACAACCCTTAAACCAAACAAGGACCGGGGTTGTAACTCTTCTTCCGAGCAGAACTTAGTCTCCAATTAAGGTACAATGTAAAGGCAAGTAGAGCATGTGAGTAACTGTATATCATGGCATGGTGAGAAAATACTGAATGTAGAACAGAGCAGGATATACGATAAGATAAAGTAAATATAAAATATAATTTGAATTATTAGAGCGTTATGTGATCGGCTTGGGAAACATGATCAGGCTTTCCATCCGACCGGCTATGAACAATGTGTACAATAGAACGGTAAGGCCGGTCACCATGGAAAGCTATGAACGATGTAGGGCCAGGCTTTACCCATCGTGAGGCGAGGGTATAGCTATGAACAATGTATACAGTAGAACAATGTGGGAATTTGATCACACAACCACTAATAACTCTCCATCCCCGAATAGTATAAAGGATCCGGACATAACACGTCATGACACGGGATTCAAAAGCAGGTGATCAGCTCACTCCCAAGTCCATGTCTATACAAGTACAAGTAACAAGTCGAGTCGTGTACCAATATACCAAGTAACCCAGGAATAACATCTCATGACAGGATCCGACATATACTAGTCCGTGAACCATCGTGTTAGGAATCAAGTAAGACACTACAACTGAATCGGATATAGCAGATATCAAGACAATGAAAACTATCAGTGAATGTACTCGCCTGCTGTCCTGAGCTGTATGGTATATCAATGCTCAGAGCGGTATCAGAAGACCTAAATATGAGATACTGTAAGTTAATTTAGGTTTAAACAAGTTTAGGAATAATTTACAATGAATGATATGCAATCTAGGTTAAACTAGGTCTCATTGAGTTATACTAAGTCCTGTCAAGTCAATCTAGGTCAAATCAAGTTATATCAAGTCAATCTAAGCCTAACCAAGTCAATCCTAGGTCATACCAGGCATCACGGGTCAAAACAAGTCGAAGAAAGTCAAACGGGGTCAAGAGTTGGCTTACAGTTGACTTTTGGTCAACTGGTCAATCCTGGTCAACTTTGGTCAACTCTAGGTCAACCCTGGTCAACCCTAGGTTGACTAATAGTTAACTTTTGGTCAACTACACAAGTCTAATGGAAATTGGGACTAATTTGGGTAAAGCGTTGACCCATAGTTGACTTTTGGTCCAAAAAGTCAACCATGGTCAACTGGGGTCAAGACTAGGTCTAGGCGACTATTTTTAACTATTACCAACCTCTACAACCCATACCCAAGTCCATCTTGGACTTCGAAACTCATATCTTGGCCGTAGGCCAATATCCTATTTTACCCTTAAAAAGGGTAAAATTCTAGCTTCGGCAACTATCAAGTTAGCCTACCTACGCTTGATATTTTGACCCGATCTCCCTAGGGTAGTATGATACTAGCCTATACATATAATATCTACCAAAATACCTAGGTAACGTGGACATTCGGTCCATGATACGGCCCGTTGTCAAAATCTTGAATATTTCAAGATATGCACCGATACGGCGCGATACGGGCGCCCTACAACACCGAATTCCACCCGGAAGCCTACCCACAAAATCTAAATCAAGTATTCATGCCCCATGCCAAGTTTCAACTCAATCGGATACTCCGAGCTCCGTTTCGCCCTCTAACTCGGTTTTTCCCTTTTTCTATTCTAGCCTTTTCCCTTTTCTTCTAACTTCTTCCAATCTTTTCTTCTAACCTCTAATTCTTTCCTAACTTCTCATTCCATAATCTTATTCTACTCTTCTCTACGATTCTAACCATATATAATACATATATATATATATCTATATATATACATATATACTTAGGTGAAGGGGGGGGGGGGGGTTAGTAGGCTTGAAAGCCAAATAGGAGGGGGGGAGGGAAATCCTGGCAGCAGCTGCTGCCAGGTAGCTGCTGCTACTGCTGCAGCAAAGCTGCTGCTGCTGCTGGGTTTCATCTTCTTCTTCATCTCCTTCTACTTCCCTATATATATACACTTCATATATATATACCTATATATATATATATCTCTCTATATATATATATCTATCTATATATATAACTAGATATCTATCTATAATCTATCTAGATATCTATCCATCCCTCTAAATATACATATAACACACACACATCCATATACACACATCCATATACACACATCCATGTATATATATAAATACACTCATATATATATATATATATATATACACTCATATAACTATATATATATATATATATATATATATATATATATATATATATATATATATATATATATATATATATATATATATGCATATCCATATATATATATATATATATATATATATATATATATATATATATATATATATATATATATATATATATATATATATATATATATATATACACACACACATCCTCACACAACCACAACACAACACACACCACTCTCACAACACCATCATCCCCATGACACAATATCACCCTCCTCTACACACACACAAATACATATATAAATACACACACATAAATACACATGTATATATATATATATATATATGTATATATATATATATATATATACCACTCTCAAAGATTAAATTCTAATAAATCCTTAACCTATTTTTCTAGGGAAAATCTACAAATTTGTGGGCAAATGGAAGAGAATCTCCTCCTCTACATTTAATGTGAAGGAACTATATGCAAAAGAGAAATAGGTGAAGAATTAAAAGCATACCTAAAATGGAGTTGGAAGAGGAAGAAAGCTTGGAAAGAAATGAATTTGAAAGAGAGAGAGAAAGAGTGTTGCTTAGTGAAGAAGGAAGAGGGGGGGGGGGGGGGGGGGGGGGGGGGGGCTCTCCTTCATGGCCGGCCAAGCATGGTGGTGAGGGGCACTTGTAAATTACAAGTTTGCCCCTCCCTAAGCCTAATATTAAATAAATTCCAAATTAGGTTTAGGAAGTTGCTAAAAATAAATAAAAATCATAATTAAACTAGATTACTCATGGAGAACTAGTCCAAACTCTTAAACCTTAAAGTTTAGTATGGTGGGCCATGGTTAGCTAACAGGCTAATTACAGCTCAAGTCGAAATTCATTGGGGTCCCGAATTAACTCGAAATGCGATAAAATTCGAACCCGACTCCTATAATAATTAAATAATAATATTCATGAAATAAAATTCCCAAAAAAAATTATAAATGGAAAATTACCATTTTACCCCTAACTGGGAAAAAGTGAGGGTGACAAGTCTATCCACCTTAAAAAAAATTTCGTCCTCGAAATTAAAACCAAACAATAGTAAATATCAAAATCACAAGTCATGGCTTAAAATTTAAATAATTAAAATCTCAAAAATCAAGCATGAAATAAATGACTAAAATTATAAAATTTAAAATCACTCTCAAATAGAAATTGGGTGCTATAAGTCTATCCACCTTAAAAGAATTCATTCTCCAAAAATTAAAACAAAGTAAACACAGAAAATTATACAGTTCGATAATCGTATGCGTCTGTCCAATCATCATGATACTCAGAATCTCCGTCATGCCAGTGAGCAAGGCTACGATAATCACAGAGTCCTCGACTAAGGTATATACCCTAGAATTATGGTATTTAAAATTTTGCATTGCCGCTAGCTTGGCAGCGAAAACCTTAAATTTCCACACCCAAGAAATACGACCATAATCCGACTATATGTCCTTACTATGCCTGCTAGCATGACCCTAGAGTATTCTAAAATCTCATAATCGAGGCGACCTAGCCCATACGACTTATCTCAGAAGAAAATCACATCACAAGAACAATTTTCATCCAACGATCAAAGAACAGATAGAATCGAATTTCAAGACAGTTTATAAGAAGGCAAATACGGAAAAGATCGAAAGATTGGAACCTGCTATCTGCTCTGCTGCTGCCTGAGTGGGCTCAACTGTCATGGCGAAAGCACGCCCTTGCTGCTGCCTCCTCTAGCCTGCTGCACTCCGTCCTGGCCTGCCTATCTGGCTGCACGGGCAGCACAGTTCTTCACCTGGTGGTCTGGAGCTCCACAGAATAAACAAACTCCCTGCTTCATCCTACAATCCTCTCGGGTGTGCCCCATCTTCCTGTAGAAGGCACACTGGTTGGCCTGCCTCTGGCCCTGTCCCTGGTGCTGCTGGGCACGCGTTGGTGCCTGCTGAATCTGCAACAGAGGCTGCTGCTGAAACGACGACCTCTGCTGCTGCTGCTGAATGTGGGGGTGCTTGGCCGGTCCCGTACTGGAACTCGCCCCCATAGTATCTTCGCTCCTCTTCGGCTTGAGGCCGAAGTCCCCTCTGCGATCTGCGCGTCCATCAATATCTGATCGAACGTCGCGTCACGGCGACCTGAGGTGCGGGTGCGCACTGCATGAATAAGTCCCCTACGGAACTTACGAGCCTTCTGCCCCTCATCCTGGATCATATCGGGAGCAAACCTGCTAAGGCGGAAGAACTCAACTGCATACTCGTCCACCGACGAGTTTCCCTGAACTAGACCCACGAACTGGCCCTCCAATGCTGTAAGAGCCACGTCCGGGAAGAACTTCTCCTTAAAGAGCCTCCGAAAGTTCTCCCAAGTCAGCCCTCTCACCGACGCACGAGGATCCGTGTGGTACCATGTCAGCGCAATATCGAAGAATCGGCTGGCTGTGACCGAAACCCAAAGCGCTCTGGGAAGCTCTGCCAGCTCCATGCTCCGCTGTACATCCTCTAGCCAGTCGTCTGCATAGAGGATGCCCTCCGTGCCTGTGAAGTCCCTGGAGCTCATCTTCCTGAAGTCCAATACTGTCCCCGGCCTGGACTGCTGCTGGTACGGCTGCTGGCCAGTAGGGCCCTGTACTGTACCTGGCCACTCTCTCTACTGCTGCTAGGGCAAGCTGATGCGAGTTCTCCATACTCTGCCTCAGCATCTCGATCTGTCGGTGTGATGCCTCCGACTGGCGCTACGACGCCTCTGCCTGGGCCCGCTGTGTCTCCATCATCTGCTGAAGGAGAAGGAACATATGATACGTATCCGTCGGTACCGGTGGTGATGGCGGCAGTATCTCCGGAACAACGACCGTAACCCTCTGGGGTGGAGGTGGTAGACCTCCTGTGCAACTGCCTGGGTCTCCAGAATAGTAGAATCACTGGGGGCAGTCTCGTGAACCTCCTCCTCTGCCTGATCAGATCTCTCAGGCAAACTACTCGATCCAGTGGCCTGCGGGTGCGTCTTCGTCATCCTGGAGACGAATTGAAACAAAGAGATCAATATGGCACATGAGTAGATTATCAAAGAAGGATAGTTAATTTAATACAAGGGGAGTAATCATGATAATCAAAGATCGAAAATTTTTCTAGGTGTGATTGAGAAACTTCTATCATATCCTAGGTCCTACGTCCTAATCGCAGGCTCGTAGTTAGTACTCTAAGTCGAGCACCATTACGAGATCGCACTAATTGTGACATCGGACCTGCGTGGGCCACATAAAACGTGTCATGACCCGCACCTTGAAGAGGGGCACGAGCACGTGGTTACGTCCAGCCTACGCCGCAGTATCGGCGGTAGAACGCTGTATATAGGGTATGTAAATGCCTAACTAACAGTTAAAATGTACCTGTACAGTATATACTCTCCGAATGGAGGTAACATAACAATACAGTCTCAATCACAGAATAAAACTAAGGTAGATAGCTCAGAGGAAAGACATATAATAGATGAAAGAGTAAATAAGTGCAGAGTCCAATACAAGCCCAGATATATACATCACAGGGTATCAAAATAGAATATAGAACTACAGTCTGATAAGCTAGCTGGATCGTAGTACAGTCAAACCTAGCTAACCTACACTACTCTGGAAGTACAAAATCTAGTGGCTCTACTATAAGGCCACGATCTAAGGCTACTCCATCTGACTCGAGCCCATATAGGTCGAACAGTCCGCTTCAGAGTCATCTGTAATATATCATAATGGTATCCTGTCAGGAAAATGAGTAAGTACAAACACTAACAGCAGTTCCATATGAATTGACAAATTCTATAAGAGACAGTATAATGAACTACAAGACGAAGATATATGAAAACTTGGGAACCGTTCGAAAGCCGAGTTACAACCCTTAAATCAAATAAGGACCGGGGTTGTAACTCTTCTCCCGAGCAGAACTTAGTCTCCAATTAAGGTACAATATAAAGGCAAGTAGAGCATGTGAGTAACTGTATATCATGGCATGGTGAGAAAATACTGAATGTAGAACAGAGCAGGATATACGATAAATAAAGTAAATAAAATGTGATTTGAATTATTAGAGCGTTATGTGATCGGCTTGGGAAACATGATCAGGCTTTCCATCCGACCGGCTATAAACAATGTGTACAATAGAACGGTAAGGCCGGTCACCATGGAAAGCTATGAACGATGTAGGGTCAGGCTTTACCCGTCGTGAGGCGAGGGTATAGCTATGAACATGTATACAGTAGAACAATATGGGAATTTGATCACACAACCACTAAAACTCCCCATCCCTGAATAGTATAAAGGATCCGGACATAACACGTCATGACACGGGATTCAAAAGCAGGTGATCAGCCCACTCCCAAGTCCATGTCTACAAGTACAAGTAACAAGTCGAGTCATGTACCAATATACCAAGTAACCCGGGAACAACATCTCATGACAGGATCCGACATATACTAGTCCGTGAACCATCGTATTAGGAATCAAGTAAGACACTACAACTGAATCGGATATAGCAGATATCAAGACAATAAAAACTATCAGTGAATGTACTCGCCTGCTGTCCTGAGCTGTATGGTATATCAATGCTCAGAGCGGTATCAAAAGACCTAAATATGAGATACTGTAAGTTAATTTAGGTTTAAACAAGTTTAGGAATGATTTACAATAAATGATATACAATCTAGGTCAAACTAGGTCTCATTGAGTCACACTAAGTCCTGTCAAGTCAATCTAGGTCAAATCAAGTTATATCAAGTCAATCTAAGCCTAACCAAGTCAATCCTAGGTCATACCAGGCATCACGGGTCAAAACAAGTCGAAGAAAGTCAAACGGAGTCAAGAGTTAGCCTACAGTTGACTTTTGGTCAACTGGTCAACCCTGATCAACTCTGGTCAACTCTAGGTCAACCCTTGGTCAACCCTAGGTCAATGGTGACTAATAGTTGACTTTTGGTCAACTACACAAGTCTAATGGAAATTGGGAGTAATTTGGGTAAAGCGTTGACCCATAGTTGACTTTTGGTCCAAAAGTCAATCGTGGTCAACCGGGATCAAGACTAGGTCTAGGCGACTATTTCTAACTATTACCAACCTCTACAACTCATACCCAAGTCCATCTTGGACTTCGAAACTCATATCTTGGCCGTAGGCCATATCCTATTTTACCCTTAAAAAGGATAAAATTCTAGCTTCGGCAACTATCAAGTTAGCCTACCTACGCTTGATATTTTGACCCGATCTCCCTAGGGTAGTATTACTAGCCTATACATTAATATCTACCAAAATACCTAGGTAACGTGGCATTCGGTCCATGATACGGCCCGTTGTCAAAATCTTGAATATTTCAAGATACGCACCGATACGGCGCGATACGGGCGCCCTACAACCCCGAATTCCACCCGGAAGCCTACCGCAAAATCTAAATCACGTATTCATGTCCCACGCCAAGTTTCAACTCAATCGGATACTCCGAGCTCCGTTTCGCCCTCTACTCGGTTTTTCCCTTTTCTATTCTAGCCTTTTCCCTTTTCTTCTAACTTCTTCCATATTTTCTTCTAACCTCTAATTCTTTCCTAACTTCTCATTCCATAATCTTCTTCTACTCTCTCTAGACGTTCCAACCATATATAATATATATATATATATATATATATATATATATATATACATATATACTTAGGTGAAGGAGGGGGTTTTAGTAGGCTTGAAAGCCAAATAGGAGGGGGGGGGGAAATCCTGGCAGCAGCTGCTGCCAGGTTAGCTGCTGCTACTGCTGCAGCAAAGCTGCTGCTGCGCTGGTTTCATCTTTCTTCATCTCCTTCTACTTCCCTATATATATACACTTCAATAATATACCTATCTATATACACTTTATATATATTATATATATAATATATATATATATATATTATTATATATATCTATATATATTATATATATATATATATATATATATAT